>ML664174.1:9403313-9776635 GCA_007570785.1 Antilocapra americana
CACACACACACACACACACACACACACACACACACACACACACACACCCCAGCTCAGTAGCACCCAGCCATGCTGCTGCCCAGCACTGTCCCCACAGAAGCCCAGCTCCTGAGGATCTATTCCTACGGTTCTCCAGGCCAACCAAAGATGGGCAGAGGTAGGTGAGGTCACACCAGCAGAAGTCACCTCTCACCATACCCTTGAGGCTTTCCTGAGGACAAGGAGGATCCCTGAGAAGGGCTGGCTCTTTGCCTGTCTCCCTCTGACTCTCCTGTCCCTCCCCAGGGACTCAGGGGCCCCAAGCACCCTAAGAGAGGACAAGGGAAGCTCTCCAGGGACTGTGTTCCCTGTGAGCAACGTGACTATCACAGAGGCTGTGCGAACAGTGTGACCAGGGTTTCTGGGCCACCCAAACCCAGGCCAGCTGGCTCAAATTCCTGTTTCCTCATGAATTCATTTTCCCTCGTGAATTCCTTTTCCCACCACCCAAGAATAGCAGGGGGCCACCAAGTGTGCCTGAGTCAGCTGCTAGGAAGGACTCTGGTTGCCAATGGAGCCCTCCCACTTGAATTCTGGGACCAAGTCTGGGCCTACAGACTAAGTCCAGAAAACTCCCTCGGCCTGGCCTTGGAAGGGAAAGAAAGCCCTTGGCATCTCATGTCAGTGGGAGTACCACTCACCCACACCTCAGTCTCCACCATGCACAAGCCCAACATCTGCTCCTGTTACTTCTCAAACCTGCAAGGTGTTCCAGACACTCTCTCCCTCCACAAATGTGGTCCAATCATCATCCTCAGAAAGGCCTCCCCAACCATCACCAACCCGTATCCAACACACAGGTGGATATGCAGGCTGAAAATGCTTCTCCTCCAGGAATATCTACATCTTAATCCCTGGATACAAGGAGACTATCTATGTAGGTAACCTTATATGGCAAAAGAAACTTTGCGGGTATGATCAAGTTAAGGATCTTGAGATGGAGAAGATTGTTCTCAATTATGTGGGTAGGCTCGCAGTAATCACAAGGGTCCTCACAAGAGGGAAGCAGCAGAAGTCAGAAGCTGATGTGACAGCAAAGGCAGAGGGACAGAGTGAGAAACTGGTCGATGCTAGGCTGCTGGCTTCGCCGGCGGAGGAAAGAGACCACAAGTCAAAGGATCTAAGCAGCTTCAGGAAGCTGGAAAGGACAAGAAAACAAAATTTTCCCTGGAGACTCCAGAAGTAAAATAGCCCTGTAGGCCCAGACTGACATCTGACCTCCAGAACTATAAGATAACAAATGTCTGCTGTTTCATTTATTTTTCACTGTGCTGGGTCTCTGTCGCTGTGTGAGCTTTTCTCTAGTTGCAGCAAGCAAGGGCTACTTTCTAGCTGTGGTGCGGGCTTCTCATTGCGGAGGCCTCTCGTTGCAGGTCAGGGGCTCTAGGACACACAGGCTTCAGGAGTTGCGGCTCCCAGGCTCTAGAGCACGCAGGCTCAGTAGCTGTGGCGCAGGGTCTTAGTTGCTCGGTGGAATGTGGGTCACCCTGGACCAGGGATCGAACCCGTGTCTCCTGCATTAGCAAATGGATTCTTTCCCATTGAGCCACCAGGAAGTCTGCACAGGTGCTGTTCTAAGGCAGTAAGACGGCAGCATTTGTTAACAGCGGCCATGGGACACCAACTCACAGGCACGTCTCTGAACTCAGCTGAGCCTGAGTGTCGCATAAAGCACAGGTCCTTGGGGTCTCATATGCAAGCTCTCCTTCCAGACTAGATAGGTTTTTACTACCTGAAAGAAGGGCTGGGCCTTCTTTCACCCCCAGAAGGCAATGCACGCACTAGGTGTTCAGTAAATGTCTGCACCTCTCCACTCCCACAGTAGTCAGACGAAAGATAAACAGTGGCCACAGTCAAGACCTGAGACAGTTCCTCCTCGTCTAATGAGTTTCCAATTAGTCACTGCCAGCAAGTTTCCGAGTCACCGAGAGGCATGCAGGAGCAGTGACGGCCCATTCACCCCAGCAGCCCCATACTCTAGGCCCCAGAAGAGGGACTGGAGCGGGGGCGGAGCTGCCCTGCCATGCCACATATTAAGTGGCCAGCCATGAAAACTGAAAGAGACCACTTTGGAGTTTGAAGAAGGGACTACAGCAAAATGACCCTACAGATATCCCAGGAAAAGCAGTCCACCACGAGGTTTCATCGAAACTGAAGGCAAAGGAGAGCAATTCCTGTGGATGAGAAATCGCTATTGCTCATAGCCAGGGTAGGTCACAACTTATCACTAAGCAGGAAAATGACACAGACACAGTGTCCCCAGAATATGGAGGGGATGAAGACCATGCTAGAAATCAGACACCTCCAGTGTTCTCAGAGGCCTCACCTCTCCCATCTCTAGAGGCTCACAGGACCATGTCTTCTTATCAGCAAAATTCAGGGACCCAGCCCCACAAAGTAACCATCTAGTTGCTCCCCGTATACCCACTATAGGGGGTGCTTGTTTTGAGGCCGCCAACCTTGAACCACACCTTCAAGAGTTGCAGCATTTACTATTGCATCAGATTCAAAGGCATTGGAGAATCTCAGTGGTAAGCAAGTGGGAATAGAGGGGCCCACTGGATCTGAGTTCTCAGATGAGAAGGAGAGAATGAGCAAGTACCTCAGTGCATGAGTCCGGAAAGCAGAGATTAAATGCAGTACATTCACAGGCTTTGGAGTCAGGCAGACGTGGTTTGAAACCCAGCTTCTCTGTTTTACTAGCTATGGGTGGCTTTGGGCAAGTCACTGGATCTAACCAAACTTCAAGTTTTTTACCTGTAAAATGAGCAAGCAGGGGACTTCCCTGGTGATCCAGTGGCTAAGATTCCGTGCTCCCAGTGCAGGGGGCCAGGGTTCAATCCCTGGTCAGGGAACTAGTTCCCACATGCCACAGCGAAGACTCGAGGCAGTCAAATGAATAAACAAATAAATAAATATAAAAAAATAAATAAATAAAATAAAATGAGCAAGCAATACTACCAACTTCACTGGTCTCCAAGAGAGAGAGGATACAAGTAGAGTAATTTCAACAACTGACACACACAGTATACCTTCCATAAATGGTAGCAATGAGAAGGATGGATGAATTACTCTTTGTCCATAGGCATCAGGATAAAAGATTTTTCTGATGTGTGCCTAAAAAAGTAGACCCAAGTCAATAATAAATACACAAGTTAAATCACGTACCACCATGACCTAACCCTCCCCTCCCCACTTCACCCCAGTCCTGCCAATCATCCATCATCTATCCATCAGATTCAGACCGTGATCTTATAAGGGCAAATATAAAGCAATTCAGCTGGAAACGGAAACCAGTCTGATATCCAGGCCCCACAGAAGGTCAAACCAGAAGACGAAATTTGAATGAGTCAGTCCTGTGCTATAGCAGGCAGGGCGCATTCCTCTGGGTTCTGCAGGGAGAGAGCTAGAGAGGAACAGGGCCATGTGGAACAACAGGCCTGAGCAGGAACAGAATTTAAGGTGACGTGAGGTAGGGAAGTGATCACTAGAAACCATCCTTGACACCGGTCCTTGGATTTTAAAGAAAAAATGTAATCCAATTCCAGGGTAGACAGATGAGAGAGCCAGGACATAAGAGGGAAAAGCCCCAGTGTTTGCCCATTTCCTAAGTCACAGGGAATATCCAAGAGGGAAAGGCAGAAGAATGGACATGAAGGGCCCTGGTACTCCAGCCAGCAAGCCTCAAAACCAACGTTAGTTCTACTCCTAACTTGCTGGACGACAGGGAGCGGGGCAGTGAGCCATCTGTATCGCAAGGGATAAGACTAACGGCCCTTCCCAAGTCATGAGCTTCAGAATTCACTGCTCGAGTATATTCAAGCACCCACTTTGCACAAAGACACTGTGGCAGCCTTGTGGGTTGACACAAAGATGAATCACACACAGAACTCGCTCTGGAGAACAAATACTGTATCAGCAGAAACCAGGCAAGCACATCAATGACAAAAGGAAGCAAGGATTTCCCGGCAGTCCCGTGGTTAAAATTCGGTGCTTCCACTGCAGGAGGCACAGGTTCAATCCCTGGTTGAGGAACTAAAATCCCATAAGTCACACTGTGCAGCCAAAAAATAATAATCATACTAATGATAGTTTTTTTAAAAATAGACATGTCAACAGATTATCCACAAAGTAGTGCCTCAAGTGCTGGCACAGAACTGCACATAAACTCTGCTGACAGAAGGAGTAGAAAGTGCCACCTGAGGGACCCAGGCAGCTTTAAAAAAGTGACTTTTTTGCTGAGTCTTGAATGATGACAAAGCTTCTGCCAGGTAAGGAAGAGCCCTAAGGGCATCTGGTACAAAGGTGACAGCACAGGACGGTGGAGTCCCCAAAGGACCTGGACCATGCAAGGACCTGGGGCATCTGGCAGCAAGGGGATAGGCACACCCGGGCCAGGCCTGGAAGACCCACGACAGAGACCCTGGGAGACAAACTGAGAAACTACCCTCAAAATATACAAACTGCTAGGTGGTGCTATGGCTGCAGGGCTCTACACAGCCAGAATGTCCATGAAGCATCCAGAAGCCAAAGAAGATGCTGGCTGTTTACAGAGAGCTTCAAGGAGAGAGAGAGATGGGGAGAATGTGCTAGAAAGAATGACATCTATCCCAATCTCTGTGAAGTGGGAGGAAACAAGGCCCCCAATAAATGTGGAGATATGAAACTACACAGATATGAAATGTTTCTAAAAGCAGGGGAGTGAATGCCAAGTCTAGAAGCTGAGATGCCAGGGCTTAACTAGAAGGGAATCTTCCCCTGGGATTCCAGAACAGCAGCTCCCAGCTGGGGGCACTGTGTGGGGGTGGGGGGAGTCAGTGTTACCACCTGAGGGTTTTTCCCTCCCCAAATTCCCTCCCCAAGCAAATCAGAATTAGGGAGGCTCCCCCAAACAAACTGGTCTTCACTCCAAGCAACAGCAGCCCCCACTTTATGAACTGCTGCCATCAGTCACACACCCTGATCCTCCTGGCCTTCGGGCACAACAGCAAGAGCTCCAACCAACACCCCTCGTTGCCTTGGACGCGGACCCTGGGCCTGGCACCTGACCCAGACAACTTAGGAAAGTAGATTTTCCAAGGCATAGCTTACAGACTCACACAAGGTCAGTTCTCAAAGGCAGCAGGCCCTTCAGAGAGCAGGGCCTCCTGCATGACCCTGTCCCTCAGGGATCCCTACCCCAGAGCCCAGGGGGGCCCCTCTGCACCCCACAGCACCCGCCCCCACCCCACCCCAGATCCCTGCCTTCCTTTCTAAGGGGCCTCCACCAGGGAGTCCAGAGAAACTCATCCAACCAGTTTCCAGGTGGGAGGAGAGCAGCTTTCTCCCTCAGCTGAGCGGTTACACACAGGCAGAGGGGGCAGCTGTCACCAAACCCTAAATTCTGGTGCAGGTGGGTCCACGTGGGCATGGCCCAGGTAGCAGCTCTGTTCCTGGAAAAGCCAGGCCTTGATTCAGGGCCGAAACTCAAGGCAGGGCAGGGCAGCAACCTGTCCCTGACCTCCGGCTTCTGCAGCCCAGAGCTCTGAGAGGAGCGGCCACGGCCCGGCCTGACGGTATCCACCAGGGGAAGAGGCAGGGTCAGGGACAATATCCTTCCACCTGCCCAACCTGCCACCACCCCTAGGTTTTATCTAAAATAACCACCCTCTGTGAATTCTGGGAAAAGGAAACATCCGGAAAAAGTGGGAGATTAACTCTGCTTTTCCCAGGGTGAGCTGGGTCCCTCTCACTGCTTCCCTAATCGCCCAACTCCAAGTGTTCGGAGATCAGAAGCCCCTCGGAAGCCCCTCGCAGAACCACATGCAGTAACTCTAAGAAGATCATGGGATTCTCGCTCTCGCCCGGGCTCAATGGACACATCCCCTGGAAGAAGCCTGGGCAGGATTTTAAAAAGGGACCAATTAAACCTGTCCTCAGTTTCTGAAGGCCCAAGGGAGAAATTTACCTTTCACCCCAAAGCCTGTGGGCCAGCCGGGTTTCATGGCAGAGTCTGGCAAGACTCAGAGGCCTTTGATAGTGCTGCTCCTGCCCCATTCGCACCCCCTGGCCAGGCCAGCCGGGTACCTACCGCTTTCCTCAAAAGGGCTCCCATCCAAGCACCAAGAGGGCCGCGTGGGGCCCAGAGCCGCATTCGGCCCCGGCAGCTGAGCAGTTAACAGGCTTGGGGCAAGCAGAGAGCTGCCACCAACAGCCTCGGGAATTAAAGCGCCCGCCGCCTCCTGCAAAACCTCTTCAATAAACGTCCTATTCAGAATCAGTTGCGCGTGTGGGTCATACTTTCTGCATTTCTTTCATTCCTGATGCCCAGGGGGCCCCTAACAGAGGAAATGGAGCTTCCCACCCCAACTCAGCAGGTCCCCGCTGGTTGAGGACCCAGGTCACAGCCAGGCCAGGTGAGCACCACCAACCGCTGAGGATGCACAAGTGTCTCCAGCAATTCAAGTCTGGGGACACTAACTGCAGGAAGTCAAATAGTGAAGACACTTCAACAAAGCTGGAGCATTCACTAGCACAACAATAAGCCATTTATGCGGCTCCTCCCCCACCTCAGGTCCTCAACGCCTGAGGATATTAACCCTTACAACAGCCAGAGAAAGAGGCGAGGCATGGCCAGGGCGTTTGGGAATTATTTCCCTGTGTTGCAGATCAGGAAACTGAGGGACAGGTGGCTCCCAAGATGCCGGGCTGGAATAACATCAACAGCAGGCAATGTGGTAATAAACACATTCTCTATGAACTCTCCCTACCACAGCCGTATGTGTGCTAAGTTGCTTCAGTTGTGTCTGACTCTTTGCGACTCCAAGGACTGTAGCCCGCCAGGTTCCTCTGTCCATGGGATTCTCCAGGTAAGAATATTGGAGTGGGTTGCCCTTCCCTTCTCCAGGGGATCGAACCTGAGTCTCCTGCATTGCAGGCAGATTCTTTACCACTAAGCCACTGGGGAAGCTGTTGAGGCGGAGCTATTTACTCACTCACCAAAAGCCATGCAGCAGGAAAGCAAGGGTTTGCCGGAATTCCGGTGCTCGGCACTATTCCTCAACCCCAACATCAGTGGGGCCAAGAGATACAGCCAAAGAGCAATGGAAAGGTGCCAACCCTGCCCACCTCGTGGGAACGCCTGCTGGCACTTTCTGCCCTTTTACAAGTAACATTATGCTCAGAACAAGTTCTTACAGCATGGAGCAAACCTCAGGAGGCCAACATGGAGTCGGCTGGAAATTTGTAACCTGCCCATTGATGCCTCCAGAAACCACTTTTGTGTCGACATGTGACCCTGGGGCCAGCGCACAGGCTGCCTTCTCTACCGCAAGCTCATAGCAGGAGTGCTAATCTACACAGCTGACTCAGGGAATGGGCAAGTGTCCTAACTTTTTTTCTGTGTGTGCTGCCTTCTTTACTCAGTCACAGCCTCCTGAAGGTTAAGGAACAGATCTTCCCAGGGTTTTGTGCATTTTCTTCCCCCAGGGCTTCTGATGCTTCAGTCCCTACTACTGATTTTGGCAGCTGTAGGATTCATGCCAGAAGAAAGCTGAAGCACACAGGAATGATGGTTATTTTCTGGGTTCTTGTAACGGGAGGAAGAGACATCTCCAGTGGAGACACAGAAAAAGGTTTGGGGATAGAGAGGAAAACCTCACCTCTTCTCTGCTGCCTGGCCAGGCTCAGCCGGCTAAAAGTTGCATCATCAGGGCTCAGATAACTTCCATCTAAAAACAGGACTACTCACTCATATTTGTCAACAGTAGAAACCACACACTGAGTGCTGGGGACACAGCAGTGAATAAAACAAATCCTTACTATCATGGAGGTTACACTCCAATATGGAAAACAGCCATGAAAGGTAGACAAATAGCTAATGTATTCCTGGACAATGTTAAGTATTATGAAAAAGATGAAAAAGAGAAAAGACAGTATGGGAGTGGACAGTGTTAGTTACGGAGGCCTGGGAAGGCTCTGTAAAAGTGACTCATGGCAGAGAAATGTATGATAGGAAGCAGCCAGACATACAAAGTTCCTCTGCCAATCTTTTCCTCTGCCCCACCTCAGCCACTGAGGTATGTCCTAGACCTCTTCATCGCAGTAAAGTAAAAGTCACTCAGTCATGTCTGACTCTTTGCAACCCCATGTACTATACAGTCCATGGAATTCTCCAGGCCAGAATACTGGAGTGGGTAGCCTTTCCCTTCTCTAGGGGATCTTCCCAACCCAGGGATCAAACCCAGGTCTCCTGCATTGCAGGTAGATTCTTTACCAGCTGAGCCACAAAGGAAGCCCATCATCATAGTAACTGCAGACTTATGATGCTTTTAAACATTCCACTATTTCTCAGTATAAAAATTACTAACCACACAATAAAACAAACCATGAGAAGCAAGTCAGAAGATGAAAGAAATTGATACTCAAAAAACTGGGAATAAAAGAAAAATCTGAAAAAGACTTTGAAAAAGTACTGAACGGAAATTAAATAGTTGACCTTTGAACAATACGGGGCTTAGGGGCAGTAGAAATCCATGTATAACTTTACACTCAGCCCTCTGTATCCATGATTTCTCATCTGTGGATTCAACAAGCTGCAGATTGCATGGTCCTGCTGTTACTGTTCAGTCACTGTGTCCAACTCTTTAGAGACAGTCCAAGCCTGCCAGGTTCCTCTCTCCATGGGATTTCCCAGACAAGAATACTAGAATTAATTGCCATTTTCTTCTCCAGGGGATCTTCCCAACCCAGGAATCAAATCTGTACCTCCTGTATTGGCAGGCAGATTCTTTTCTACTGAGCCCTGTGTAGTACTATGGTACATACTTATTGAAAAAAATCCACATATAACTGAACCTACACATTTCATATCCAGATTTTTCAAGGGTTAATTGTATACAGTATTGAAATGTTAAACCTAATAGGTAAGTTAAACAGAAAATTAAATACCGCTAAAGAAAGAATTTGTGAAATGGAGAGAAAAAAAAAACTGAGGAAATTATCCTGAAGTAGATGCAAAGAGTAAGATAGAAAATATGAACATTAAGAGACAAGATCCAAAGAGTTCCAAAGGAAGATAAGGAAAAGAATTAAGAGAGAGGCAATTTTCAAAGACAGATGTATATGAATTCAGAACTGAACATATCGAGATCTATCCTCATATTGAAAGCACAACTAAGTTAAATTTTTAAAAGTCCACATTTAGACATATCATAGTATAAATGGAGATTATCAAAGACAAAAATGAACATCTTAAAGGATTATAAGGAATTACTATGAACAAATATATGCTAATGAATTAGATAACTTGGATGCCATTCCTAGACAAATTCCTAGAATGACATAAACCAATGAGGATTTGGGAAGGAACAGAAAATCTGAAGAGATCTGTTAACAAGCAAAGAGCCTGAATTAATAATTTTTAAACTTCCAATAAAAAAAAGCCCAGGACTCAATGGCTTCACTAGTGAATTTACCAAACATTTAAAGAATTAACAGCAATTCTTCACAAACTCTTCCAAAAATCAGAAGAGGAAGGAACACTTCCTACTCATTGTATGAAGCCTGATATGAAAACCAAACAAGATATCACAAGGGGAAAAAAAAGCTACAGGCCAGCATCCTTTATAAATGTGGCTATAAAAATCCTCAACAAGACACTAACAAACTGAATCCAGCAACATATAAAAAGGAATATACACTATGACCATGTGAATTTATCCCAGAAATACAAGATTGGGTTAACATCTGAAACCAAAAATAAATTAATATAATTTTAGATATTAATAATATAAAATACAAAAACCATCTGGTCACCTTAATACACCCAGAAAAATAATTTAACAAAATCTGACACCCTTCCATGATAAAAAACACCACACAAGCTAGGAATAGAAGGGAACATTCCCAGTCTTATAAAGAACATACAAAATCCCCACAGATACTTCATCTCAGTGGAGAAATAATGTTTTCCCGCTAAGATTAGGAATAAGACAAGAATTTCCCCTCAGGACACTTCTACTCAACATTGTACTGGAGTTCTAGCCAGGAAAATTAGGCAAGAAAAAGATATAAAAGACATTCAGATTGAAAAGGAAGAAGTAAAAGTATTTCTAGTTGGCTTAAAACTCAACATTCAGAAAACTAAGATCATGGCATCCAGTCCCATCATTTCACGGCAAAGAGATGGGGAAACAATGGAAACAGTGACAGACTTTATTTTGGGCTCCAAAATCACTGCAGATGGTGACGGCAGCCATGAAATTAAAAGACACTTGTTCCTTGGAGGAAAAGTTATGACCAACATAGAGAGCATATTAAAAAGCAGAGACATTACTTTGCCAACAAAGACCTGTCTAGTCAAAGCTATGGTTTTTCTGGCAGTCATGTATGGATGTGAGAGTTGGACTATAAAGAAAGCTGAGCGCTGAAGAATTGATGCTTTTTAACTATGGTGTTGGAGAAGACTCTTGAGAGTCCCTTGGACTGCAAGGAGATCCAACCAGTCCATCCTAAAGGAAATCAATCCTGACTATTCACTGGAAGGACTGATGCTAAAGCTGAAACTCCAATACTTGGCCACCTGATGCAAGAACTGACTCACTGGAAAAGACCCTCATGCTGGGAAAGATTGAAGGCAGGAGGAGAAGGGGACGATGGAGGATGAGATAGTTGGATGGCATCACTGACTCAATGGACATGAGTCTGAGTAAGCTCCAGGAGTTGGTGATGGACAGGGAAGCCTGGCATGCTGCAGTCCATGGGGTTGCAAAGAGAGACGACTGAGCGACTGAACTGAATTTATAGATGACATGATCTTATATATAGAAAATCTTAAGAAATCCACTAATGAAACAATTAGTGGACTCCACTAATGAAAGAGTCCAGTAAGATGGAAGGATACAAGAGCAATACACAAAAATCAATTGCATTCCTGCATACTAGTGGCACACAATCCAAAATGCAATGAAGGGAAATGCCCTGGTCGTCCAGTGATTGGTACTCTTCGCTTTCACTGCCAAGGAAATGGGTTTAACCCCTGATGGGAGAACTAAGAGCCTGCAAATTGAGTGGCTTACCCTCTCCCCCCAAGAAACAAAACAATCCCATTTATAACAGCTTCATAAAACATTGAAAAACTTTGGAATATATCTAACAAAAGGAATGTAAGAATTGTTTATGGGAGGCTACAAAACACTTGAAAGAAACTAAAGACCTGAATAAATGGAAGGACATCCCATGTTCATGGATCAGAACACTTAGCACTAAAGTTAGCAATACTCAGTAAATTGATCTACAGACTCAATGCAATCTATTCAAAATTCTAGCTGGCCATTTTGTAGAAATTGACAAGACAATCATAAAATTCACATGGAAAAGCAAGGGAGCCAGAATAGCTAAAACAATCTTGAAAAAGAACAAAGTTGGAAGACTCAGTTTCCAACTTCAAAACTGATTACAAAGCTATAGTTATCAAGACTGCACTGACATATAGATAGACATATAGATTAATGCAACAGAAATGAGAGTACAAAAATAAAACTTCACATTTATAGTCAACTGATTTTCATTAAGGGTACCAAAACCATTCAATAGGGAAAAAATATAGTCTTTTCAACAGAGTTAGCACAGCTATATTCACATGCATAAGAATGAATCTGAATATCTAGCTCATATCATGCACAAAAATTAAGTCAAAATGGATCACAGACCTAAATGTAAAAGCTAAAACTGTAAAACTCCTAAAAGAAAATATAGAGGTAAATTTTTGTGAACTTGGGCAAGCAGTGGTTTCTTAGACACAATAAGAAAAGCACAAGCAACAAAACAAAAAAATAGATAAGTTGGACTTCAAGATTTAAAACTTATGTTTCAAAGACACTATAAAGAAAATGAAAAGGAAGTATACTAGATCATGTTACAATATATACAAATATTGAATCATTAAGTTGTACATCTGTAACTAATAATAACATATCAATTACACAACACTTAAAAAAAATTTAAAAGAGAGACATTGAAAAGATAAATCACAGAAAGGGAGAAAATATTTGTAAACCTGATAATATTTGTAAATCCAGACTATATAAAGAACCCTTTCAACAACAATAAAATAACCCAATTTTAAAATAGGCAACAATTTGAATGGATATTTCTCCAAAATATACAAATGGCCAATAAGCACAAGAAAAAATGCTCAACATCATTAGTCATTAGGAAAATGCAAATCAAGATCACAATTAAATCCATTTCATACTCACTCTAAGATGGCTAAAATCAAAACCATGTTCAATAACAAGTGTTCATGAGGATAAAGAGAAACTAGAACGCTTATATATTGCTGGTAAGAAATAGTGTAGCCTATTTAGAAAACAATTAACAATTCCTCAAAAAGTTAATTTGTAAATAATCATCTCCCAGTAGGTCATATAGAAGCTAGGAGATATATATGCTGCATACAAAAAGCTGTACACAATTGTCCATAGCAATATTATTTATAATACAAAAAAAGTGGAAACAGCTCAAATGTCTATCAACTGATGAATGATGTATAAACAAAATGTAGTATACCCATATAATGGAATGAAAAAGAATGAAGAACTGATAACCTGCCACAACATGGATGACTCTTGAAAACATTATGTTAAATGAAAAGGCTAGTCAACAGAAAGATATATTGTATGAACTCATTTACGTAAAAGGTCCAGAACAGGCAAATCTAGAGAGATAAAAGTAACTAGTGATTGCCTGGGGCTAGTGGATGGGGGAAATGCTTGCAAAAAGTACAGTTTCTTTTAGGGACAATAAAAATGGTTTAGATAGCGGGCTTCCCAGTTTGCACCAGTGGTAAAGAACCTGCCTGCCAATGCAAGAGACTTAAAAGACTTGCTTGATCCCTGGGTGGGGAAGATCCCCTGGAGGAGGGCATGGCAACACACTGCAGTATTCTTGCCTGGAAAATCCCATGGACAGAAGATCCTGGTGGGCAACAGTCCACAGTGTCTCAAAAGAGGTGGACATGACTGAGGCCACTAAGCACGCAAGATTAGACAGCAGAGGGAATTCCCTGGTGGTCCAGTGGTTAGGACTCTGCACTCTCACTGCTGAGGGCCTGGATCTGATCCCTGGTAAAGAACTAGGATCCCACAAGCTGAGCAACAGGACCAAAAGAGAAAAAGAAAATTAGATAGCTGGGATAGTTATACAATTCTGTGCATATATACTAAAAAATGGGTTAATTTTAAGATATGTGAAATATATATTAATAAAGCTATTGAATCAACTCTTAAAAAGTAAAAAGTCAGCAGGAAAAGCATAGACTGTTTAATAACTAGCACTGGAAAAATTGGCTATTCCTCTGGAAAAAATAATAAAATCAGTTCCATCGTACAAGGCTGAGTGGTTCCCAGCCTTGGCTGAACATAAAAGTTACCTGGGCCATTTCATAACCATGCCTGGGCCCTACCCCAAGATATTTTCATTTTATTGGGCTGATCTGAAATGAAGCTCAGACAAGAGTACCATTTAAAAAAGTTCCTCATGAGCCTTTAATGTGTAACCAGATAAATAAATTAATTAAAAAACAATATGTAGCCAGAGAGAACCATTGTCACATGCAGAAAATACACTCCTGATGCATTTAAAATCTAAGAGTAGAAGCAAAATTTTTTTAAAAAAAGAAAAAAAAAATATATATATATATATACACTATACTTTCTATAAAATCAGAATAGAAAGACTCTTCCCTGGTGGTCCAGTGGTTAAGAATCCACCTTCCAATGCAGGGGACATAGATTCTACCCTTGATCCTGGAACTAAGATCCCACATGCCCTGCAGCAACTAAGCCCGCAGGTGCCTTCGAGGGCTTCCCTGGTGGTTCAGTGGTAAAGAATCCTCCTGCCAGTGCAGGAGACACAGGTTCAATATCTGATCCAGGAAGATCCCACATACCCAGGAGCAACAAAGCCCATGAGCAACAACGATTGAGCCTGGGCTCTAGAGCCCAGACACCACATGCTTGCAACTACTGAAGCCTGCATGCTCAAGAGACACCACATTGAGAAGCCTGCACACCGCAGCTACAGAGCAGCCCCGACTCCCCACAACTAGAGAAAAGCCCATGCAGCATGAAGACACAGCATGGCCAAAAATATATAAATAAAATTATATATTAAAAGTTCTTCTGTGTACTCTTGCCACCTCTTCTTAATATCTTCTGCTTCTGTTAGATCTATACCATTTCTGTCCTTTATCGAGCCCATCTTGGCATGAAATGTTCCCCTGGTATCTCTAATTTTCTTGAAGAGATCTCTGGTTTTTCCCATTCTGTTGTTTTCCTCTATTTCTTTGCACTGATCGCTAAGGAAGGCTTTCTTATCTCTCCTTGCTATTCTTTGGAATTCTGCATTCAGATGGGAATATCTCTCCTTTTCTCCTTTGCTTTTCACTTCTCTTCTTTTCACAGCTATTTTGTAAGGCCTCCTCAGACAGCCATTTTGCTTTTTTGCATTTCTTTTTCTTAGGAATGGTCTTAATTCCTGTCTCCTGTACAATGTCAAGAACCTCCGTCCATAGTGCATCAGGCACTCTGTCTATCAGATCTAGTCCCTTAAATCTATTTCTCACTTCCACTGTATAATTACAAGGGAAAAGGCTATGGTTTTTCCAGTAGTCATGTATGGCTGTGAGAGTTGGACAGTGAAAAAGGCTGAGTGCCAAAGAATTGATGCTTTTGAACTGTGATATTGGAGAAGACTCTTGAGAGCCCCTTGGACTGCAAGGAGATCCAACCAGTCCATCTTAAAGGAAATCAGTCCTGGGTGTTCATTGGAAGGTCTGATGTTGAAACTGAAACTCCAATACTTTGGCCACCTGATGTGAAGAGCTGACTCACTGGAAAAGACCCTTATGCTGGGAAGGACTGGGGGCAGGAGGAGAAGGGGACGACGGAGGATGAGATGGCTGGATAGCATCACCGACTCAATGGACATGGGTTTGGGTGGACTCCGGGAGTTGGTGATGGACAGGGAGGCCTGGCGTGCTGTAGTTCGTGGGGTTGTAAAGAGTCGGACACGACTGAGCGACTGAACTGACTGACTGATGTATTAAAGAGCGAGAAGACCTCAAGCTATAACAAAGAGCACGCAAACTACAACAAAGACTCAGTGCAGTAAATTTTTCTAACTTTAAATAAAAAAAAAATTTTTTTTAAGAACCGATTTAATAAAAATCAGGGTAGGAAAAGATTTTTTGACATGAACAAAAGACTGGCAAATTTGATATTAAAATTTAAATTTCTCTATGAAAAATAACATTAATAAAGTTAAAACCATCTAGAGCTACATGTAATGAATAAAACCCACAAAAGATTATGAATCTGTCTGCAGTGTAGGAAAACCCAGGTTCAATACTGGGTCGGGAAGATCCCCTAGAGGAAGAAATGGAAACCCACTCCAGTATTCTTGACTGAAGAATCCCATAGACAGAGGAGACTGATGGGCCTCTTCATAGGGTCACAAAGAGTCGGACAAGACTGAGCAACTAACACTTTCACTTTGTTTGACTTAACATATATACACAGGTTTTTTTTAATTCCTAAAAATCAGCAAGAAAACGGCAACTAAAATTCTGAAAAGGTACCAAGAACCTGTAACTTGTCAAAGCATGGTGAACTAGGAGCAAGGTAACAAAGGGTAGAGACTTTTTACCTTGGGGATTGAATCATGTGTATATATTACTCAGTTTAATTTTTTTTTTAATGCAAAAGGCAAAACCTCACAGAATTATAGACATGGATAGGCAATAAACATGAAAAATGCTCATCCCTATCTTCAATCAAAAGTGCTAATTTTAAGGAGCAGTTTATAAAATAATTTTAAAATTACATCTACTAGATTACAAGACACAATCCAAAATTAGTGAAATAGGGGCTCTCGAGTTTCTGGTAAGCACGTATACCGATTCACAAATCATGAAGGGACATTATTTAGCAATATCTTGAAAAGCACAATTTATAATCTCATAATCCTACCACTGACATTCATGGTGGAAAAGATTGACACATGGATGATAAACATAGGATACTGGTGAGAAAAATGGAAACGATCTAAAAGTCTGTCCATAAGGAAACTGTAATATAATTCTATGACAGATACCATATAACAGTTCAGTGAATAAACTAGATTTAAATATTTCAACATGGATAAATCTAGACAACAATGTTTATTCAACATGATGCTATACATGTCAAAATCAAAACAACAGGAAACTATAAATTACTTACAGACAACAGTAAAAAGTATGAAGACATGCATAGACATGATAAACACCATATTCAAGAGAATGTTACTTCTGGTAAGGGAGGAAAGAGAAAGCAATTAGGAAGAAAAAGAAAGCATTGACTGCATCTGTTTAACATTCTATCTCTATAATAAATGACAGAAATAAATTGGAGAAAATTGCCATTTGCCAGATCTGGATGGGGAGAAGATAGGAGAAGGAGCTCCGATGCAGGGGCAGGCCCCACCACCCTGAGAGGACTGGAACAACCAGCATGGAGACTGCACAGCACAGGGCAGCACCCTTCAGCAGCATCCAGAACCCAAACAAAGGAACAAAAGCTCCTGATGGAAAGAGGCCTGGGATTTTTGAAATTGCAGCTCCTCCCTAACATTTCTCAGAAATGTTGTGCAGCACTCAGGTAGAAGCTTAAGAAATGTAAATGTATTAAAGGCATTCTTGTTTCCACTGAGGCAAGCACCCTCTGGGATAACTGGTGGTCTGCTATGGGGGGAGCTGAATTAAGTTTGGGCCCATCCTGGCTCCATAGTAACACAGTAAAACCTTGACCAGCTGGAAACCCTGCAGAGAGAGCTATCCAAAAGGCAAGTTTTTTTTAGGAGTGTGCCCAGTTTCCAAAGAGTCTGGGGCAGAGCTCGGAGAATGTGCTCTAGAGTCATCTAGAAGTTCAGACCTCATCCCTGCTAAGTCTTAGCTGAGATCCCAGAAAAGTGACCTACCTTGTGTGGGTGGATTGTTTCCTCATCTGTAGTTGAGGGTACCACCACCTACTATGCCTTGTTGAGAATATTGGTGATATTACCTAAGAGTCAACACTTGAAAAATTGTAGTCAATCTGACTGGGACATCTTTTAAAAACACGTTACACGCTTCCTTCCCTCCCTTCCTAAATAGTCAAGGAAACATCATTTAACCTCCGCTTGATGACTCAGGGTCACAATTACCAGCAAAGCATCAATTATCAAAATGATGATGCCCCCAAAGGCCAAGGTGTGCCAAGCCACTCCCCCTACATAAATAATGACCCCTGGCTCCTACACTCATGCCTGCTTTCCATAGTGTTTTGATCTCCATCCACTCTGTCAATTGCACTGTGGTCATTTTTCCCTCCCTACATTGGTCTCTTTACACTCTTCCCTTTGCTGCTATCTTTCAGTTGTGGGCTTGGAAATCGGATGACACAACTCCTACATAAAAGTTCAACAGGGTTTTGAGGGAGCTGGTGTGAAGAAAATGCAGGAACTTGAGTCCTGCTTGACCTGGAGACCTTCTTGGCTACTTGCAAATAAGCCAGGCTACTAGGTGGCCATGTCGTGAATACATTAGAAGAGGGGTTATGGGATATTACAGGACATATCATGGGATGAACTATTTTCAAGACTAAAAGCATACTCTACTTTGGATACAACATGCATGGGGCAAACTCTCAGCAGGCCTGGGAGAACTGGTCCCAGTGACCCAAGGCACCCTTTCACTTGTCCAGGCTGGAGGAATACAGAGCTGCCTGCCCCCCCATGCCATAGGTGTTGACCACAGCTTCAACTTCTTAGAATCTTTTACTCCACTAGGACAAAGTAGCACGTTTGTGAAGAGTGTGAAAATTTCTCGAACTCCTAAAGTTTCATCACACAGTAGGGTTTTATTTATTCAACAAATGTTTACTGGAATCCTACTAGGCAGCAAGCACTGGAGATGCTGCGATGCACAGGAGAGACAGAGGCTGCAAGAATACTGGTTCCCTTTTCCTTTCAATAAATATCTACTATCTATTGCTCAAGAATCTCTGACTTATACACATATGTGCACACACCTCATATATATATATATACACACACATATACATGTATATAGAGAGAGACAAACATACACACAGTCTTGTGGCCTGGGGAGAAAAGGATATGAGGTTTTTAGAGCTTCCAGTACCTATAGAACCCATCTTTCCTCCTGAGATCCCGTTACCATAGTGAAATAGACTTCACTCCTCTAGCATCCCTCCCTCCATTCTCAGCCAAAGTCCAGCAACAACTAGAGCAACCCTTAGTACCCTCAAATTCTGTTTCCCAAAAGGCAACAGGCACAGTGGCGACTGTGCCCATTGGAACCTCATTCAGGTCCTATGGCCATCTCGAGTCTGCTCAGCATGAAGCAGTTTGAGAGTCCTTAAAAATGCATTCCTTGAGCTTAAGCCAGGAGGCTTCCCTCCCCAGAGGCTAGCTAGAGAACTGTAAAAAGTCCCATTCTCTCTTGGGTGGCATTCCCAGATGGCAACAGTCCACTCAGGACTAGGCTTGACCCCCAGCTCTGCCTTCTTCCTCTAACTCCATGAAACAAAAACTGGAGCAGATGAGATTGTGGAGCCCAGACTGTTCTCAGGATGGAACCCCAGCACAAGCTCATCATGCTCTGTGGATGACACTGTTCTCCAGGCTATATGGGAACAAAGATGGCTCCAGCAGAGCCCCTGCCTTCAGAGAACTGCTAATCAAAGTAAGAACAGAGCAGAGACCCTGTTCACAAGGCCAGTCTTTATCCCCACCCAGAGGGGCAGCAGGCGACTCTGGATGTACCTCCTTCCGATCTCCTCTGACTTGAGGTCACCCAGCATCACAAAATTGCTTGAGGCTGTTTAGGGCCCTCCCTGGAACTTCCTCTGAAGCCAGATTACACCTAGTTTTACCCGGTCCCCAGGTACCCACTGGCAGGCCCAGAAAGCTCCTTCACCACAGAGCCTCCCTGGCTGTCCTGTGCCTGAAACTAGGCTCTCAGAGGGCGCAGTCTGGCTGATGACCACTTCCCCGCCCCCGCCCATCGCCGCTTCCTGAGCCAGGGCTCAGCCCCCAGGAAACCGCTCCCCGCTGCTTTTGACAGCGACAGTCTTTGAGCTCAGGCACTTCCCTTTGAGGTCCTGATTCAGCTGAGAGGGGAAAAGACTCTTCAGATTGGCTGAGTGGAAGCAGAGCTGAGCGGAGTCCAGCCAGACTAGGCAGGCACTCACAGTGTCTGTCCGTGTTACTCGAAATTCTGGTCCATGGTGGGCCCTTTTTGAAACTTTTTCTGGGGCTGCCTGAACCTCCGTGAGTACCCGTTTGCACCTCTGCAGGCTCTCCTCAAACAGCTCCACCCACCATCTGCCCAGCCTTCCCGGCCCCTCCCTCGTTTTCACCAGCCTTTTCTCTCCCTCTCCCAGCTGAATTTATCTAGAGACGTTGGGGTAGAGACAGCTAGCCTTTCCAGCTGTGAGGCAGGGTAGAGAGGCCAGGGATGAGGGTGTGATTCATCAGTGCTGGTTGGAAACAAGGGAAATTCCAGAGCAAGGGAGGATCAGGGCTGCCCCCAGTTCACCCTAGAAGCAGCACACACACCTGGGAAACCCACATCCTCAACAATCCCCCAGCCTTGAATCTAGGAGAGGGTTGAAGAATCTCACCAACTTGTATACAAAAGTCTGCACTAAGTAAGGTTTCCATTTTCAACTGCCTCCAATGCCCCACTTGCCTCAAGCTTTTCATCTAGCAATGGCAATAAAGAGCTTGGGCTACCCCTGCAAATTTTGGTTGGAGAAATAACAAAATAGAAGACTCTCACTTACTGAAGACCTCTATAGACTCTGCTAAGCATCAAACAGACGTTAGCTCATTGTTCTGTCTCACAAAACCGTACGTGGTAGGTATGATGACTAACTCCACTTTACAGGCGAGAAACACAGGCTCAAAGGAGGTTAGCACCGCAGGGCTAGGAAGCTGTCAAGCCCCACAGTGAGTTCCTTGAACTGGGTTTCAAGAAAAGGAAACCAGAGACAAGGAAAATTCCTCCTTCAGGCATTATCGAAGAACCCTTCCTCAGGATGTCTCCCAGGCCACTCCATGTGGAACACCATCCCACCCACTCCATGACCCCACCCACTAAGTGATAGTTCACATCCACCTTTCCTATCACATTGCTCTGCTCGTGGTTAACTTGCTTTCCATTATTTATCTTGCTTGTTGTCGGCTTTCCCCACTAGAAGTCAGCTCCATGAGATCAACGATGCTAATATATTTTGTTCACTGCCCTGTCCCTTGCGTCCAGCATTCTATATAACAGATGCCAAAAAAACTGTTGAATGAATGAATGAACCCTTTAAAATAGAACGAAGGGGTGTGAGTGTAGGAAGAAAAAGAGGATGATCCATCCATTCAGGGCGGATCTTGTTGAGAGAAATCTGGCCAGGGCGAGCTGGGGGCTCCAGATGGGACCTACAAGAGGAAATGAAGGTCTGCCAGGTCCCCGGTAGACTCCAGTAAAGGCTTCCTGCTGGCAGAAGTGACTTCCAGCTGCCAGGGCCCCAGCCTGAGGGCTTCTGCTGGGGAGGGCCGGCTTGTAACTCTGAAACAAAGGCCTATGGACATGCAGCTGGCCAGGACTGAGCAGCCGCTGGGTCCAGAGGGGCAGCTTGGGGTGGGGAGTGGGGCACAAATGAGGAGCTGGAGACAGCCCTCGGGGCAGCTGCGAAGGCAGCACCGCCCAGTGCCCAGAGTCCCCTCAACCTCTCAATACAACTGGGAAGAGCTAGATGGCTTCTCGATTAACCCTTCAAAGTCAGTGCTCAGCCTGGGCTTGAAGCAACCCCCAGGCTTGGAACCAGGGCCTTCACAAGGTTCTGAGAAGACAGCAGAGGTGAAGGGGCAAGCCGTACATCTGGAACACAGTTCCTTTTCCCCTCCTGCCCTGGTCAGCCCTCAGGCCATGGCCTTTGGCCGCCTCCAGTGTAAACACAGTGACCCGGGGATGGCTGTCGATTTGGTAGGGCAAATGTTTACCCTAGAGCTGAGCTATTACAGGCCAGGGGAGTGTCCACCATAGGCTCCTGGTATCTACCATCTCCTTGTGGCACACATGGGATGTTTCCAATAACTATAAAGCTCTCTGGAGCTCCTCCTAGCCACACTGAACCTTCATTTTGTATAGGAGTTTATGCAGCACTTTCCACATACCTGGCTTCCTCTGAGCCTTACCAGGCCCCTCTAGGAGGAAAAGTAGGCAAGCCTCCAACTCTACTCCAGAGGAAACTGAGTCAGAAGAAAACTTTGTGACTTAGGTCATGTTGGGAAAAGCAGGGTCAGACCATGAGGAAACCTGAGTTCTGGCCCCTGTTTGCCCAGTAGGAGCCCGGCTCCAGTCACCTCACATCTCTGGGCTCTGCTGCCTTCATGTGTAAATGGCACATCCGAGGTGCCTCCAGCCCAAATGACTCAGCTTAGATGCTACACAGTAGGGCCAGTGCCGGGCTCCCAGACCAGGGCTCTTCCCACTCTCCCTGTCCCACTTCCAACAAACGTCAGTAAACACAAAACAAAAACAAAGCCCAAGGCAGCTCTTCAGCAAATCACTCTCTGCTTCTAGGACCTGGCTTACCCCAGGCCCACTCCCTGCCCCACCCCCAGAGCAAGGTATCCTGGGCTTAGATATCCAAGGGGCTGGGAGTAGGGGCCGCAGAGACAGAAGCCTATTAACAGCGGGGGATGAGACTTCCCAGGACCACAGGGAAGAGGATAACAGAGGGGGTACAACTTTCCTGGGTTCTTACTCCCTAGGTTTTCTGCTGGGAATGATTGGGGTGAAGTCACTCCCAGCTAAGCCACTCAGCACTCCATCCCCAGTCGGGCAAAGGAAGAGATGGAATGGCACTAGCCTGAAGGGAGGCAAGCAGCGTGCTCAGCGCGGAGCCCGGGGTGGGGGTGGGGGGCTGTCATTACTCTCCCTGCTTATTATTTCTTGAGCAAGGTCGGTGTGACTGAGCTACGCAGAGGTGGGGCTGAGGAGACTCTGGGAACCCCAGTTAGGGTTCCCTGGAGGGTGATGCGGTCCGGATCGCCTCCTGGGGGCCCCACGACAGGAGACAGGTAAGTGACTTTGAGGATGAACTTACAGTGGCCACAATAACACCAGCCGCCCCCCCAGGCCACACCCCTCGCGCCTCCCACTCTTACACTTCCCACTCCGTCCTTCCTTTTGTTTTTCAAAAGTAGCTCCAAAGAGTAAAAAGTAGCTCCCCAAAATGTCTTGAAATTGGCACGCCTTCTCCTAGCTTCCCAAACCAAACGGCTGAGAATAGGGAGAAAATGGACCAAACCGATTTCGGGAGTGGGCGAGGTCGATGTAGACAGCCGCAGGCAGTGGCTTCTGTGCTTTCGGCTCCCCGACACCCCATTTCTGGCACTCACTGTAATCTCTTCAGGACGCGAGCTGAGATTCCCAGAGCGAGTACCGTGTGACACCAACCCGGAACAGGCTGCTGGCGCCTTCGGGCTCCCGGGGTCAGAGGCGCGGATCTTTCCCCAAAACGGTCCACCCCGCCCGGGCCCACAGTCCGAGGCAAGGACCAGCCCTCCGGCAACCTAGCGCGCAGTAGGGGCGGGTGGGCGCACCCTCGCGGGCTTCCCGGGTTTCAAACTGAGCCACTTGGAGCCACCCGGCGCATTCGCTCCTCTCGTTTCCGGGGTGGGGGCTAGGACAGACAATGTCTCCTGGCACGAGTCTCCCGCGCTCCAGCGCTTGGCTAGGAGGGTCGCCCTGGAAGCAGCCCACGCGGCCCCGGGCCCCCTTCTGCCTCCCCCGAGTCCTCACCCCGCAGGGCGCTGGGGCGGGTGCCTGGGAGGGTGCGGGCTTCAAAACCACCCCGGGCACTGCCGCTCGGGGCGGCGCTGGCAGAGCGCGCAGAGAGAACCGAGGGACACTCACCGAGCAGCGGCTGCCCCACCGAGTCCGGAACGCGAGGCGCGTGAAGCCGCCCAGGTGCCGCCGCAACGCAGGCGCAAGTTTGAAAGTCGCTCCGGGAAGGGGCCGAGACTGCCGGCCGCTCCCGCCCACCGCCAACCCCTTGGCGGCCGGGGCGCGGCCAGCTGCGAGCGCGGCCCCCGGGGACCCCAGCCCGCGCGCCTCCCCAGCGCCCAGCAGGAAGTCGGGGCCGAGCCGAGCTGGAGCGGCCGCGGGAGGGGGCAGGGAGACCGGGAGGGCGGACCAGGAATTTTTCCAGTGGGTGGAGACTCGGGCCGGCGGCTGGAATCCCGCGATTGGCGGCTTGGCGGGGGCCGGGGGAAACCTCGCGGCACTGCGAGCTGGAACCCGGGGTAAAGGCTGCGACTGCGGCGGCGGCGGCGGGGCTCGCGCGCTGCTAATGATTAACGCCGCAGGTGGGACGGCGCGGCCCCGGCGGGGTGCGCCCGGAGGAACGCTAGCCGCCCCGGAGCCACCTAGACGCGCTGAGGCACAAAGACGCACGTGGGGTGGGGTCGGGGGGTCACCCTGGTGTCACAGACCTGATACCACCGCCTCCCAAGAGGGCACCGCACGGCCTAAACGGCCCCGATGTTACCAACAGGAAAGGTCCTGTAGTGGGGATCGGATTTGGGAGCCCTGACCCTTCCAAAGCCGGGCACCTTGGCTGTTCTGAGTCAGAAAGGCACGTCTTGAATTCCTCACCGAAATTCGGTTCCCGTAACCCTTTACAGATGTGTCAGTAAAAACCTCTGAGAAACGAGCAAGAAAGAGGTGAAGAGGCCGATAACTTGGAGAGTCCCCCAAGGATACTGTTAGATGGGAAAAGCAAGAGGCAGGAACCCGTGTAATAAAAGACCCATTTTGTTACAACGAAGAGAAACTGTCCCCTGTTCTGATGTCTGTATGTAATCATTTCGGCATGGAAAAGGTGCACACCTGGAAAAGTGAGGGGCTGAGGGCGGGACGGACCTATTCAATAAGGACCCGCTGGCTTTTGAGCGAGAGCATACACTTTAAATAAACCGGAAATAATTCATCAATAAAGGTGCGGTTAAAAAAAAAAAAGATGCTGTCCCAGCAGAAGACAAAGAGAGAAGGCCGGGATGGGAGGAGGAATGGATGGGACACGGGCATAAGAACCTCTGGGTATATTTGACATTAGTGTGTAGAGATAAATGTGTCTAGTAAAGGATGAATATTCCTGTTTAAAACAAAACAAGCCCCCCCCCCAAAAAAAAAGAAAAAGAAAAATAAGCAACTCCCGGGAAATGCAAGCCCCAGGTGATTTACAGGGAGGGGAGGGGCGGGCGCGGAAGGAAATGGCTTTCAGGTGACTTTGAAACTGGATCCAAGCCAAGGGTTTGGTGAAGACAGCGGGGCTCCTGGCTACCCACGGCGGGGGAAGGGGGTAGGCGCTGGGCCTGATCCGCGCGGGAAGCCGGGCGCACATTCCTCTGAGAGGGAGGGTCGCACATTCCTGCGGGAGGGAGAGCCTGCTCCAGCCTAGCAGAGCCTTGCCCGAGCCGAAGGGGAAGGTGAAAGAGATTGCGGAAGGTGGGGGCGGGGGCAGGATCGGAGGTAAACAGCCACCGCGGCTCAGCCACAAACGGTCGGCCAGGCTCCGGCTCCGGGGAAAAGGAGAAGCCCCAGACCTCTCCTGCGTTCCAGAGTGTAGTTCAGCTTCAGGCTTCTGCTTTTTCTTTGATCCTGCTTTCTTCTCTGATCACCCAAATCCTATCAGTCCTGCCCATCTCAGATTCCAGTTTACAAAGAAGGCCTCTGGCTTAACTAAAGCCACAGGTGGTGCAGTGGCAAAGAATCCGCCTGCCATTGCAGGAGGTACAAGAGACAGAGGGAGGGTTCCATCCCTGGGTAGGGAAGTTCTCCTGGGGAAGGAAGGACAACCCACTCCAGTATTCTTGCCTGGAGAATTCCAAGGACAGAGGAGGCTGGTGGGCTAGAATCCATAGGGTAGCAAAGAGTCACACTGGACTGAGTTACTGATACCTCATTTGGTGCGCTGTACCCCTCACCCCCAGCCAGGACAGGTAATCGAGGTTGTAGTGGTGTTGTTCAGTCACTCAGTTGGGTCCAACTATTTGCCACCCCATGGAATGCAGTATGCAGTTACTGATAGCAATAGTAACTCATTGAGTGAATGCTTGCCATTTGCAGGGTTTCTGCTATGGTGCAGTGTTTACAAAAGCTGTCTCCCATCCTTACAGCCACATTGTGAGCTAGTGCTGGAAATCAGGTTCATCTGCTTGCTTCTGGAAAGTCACTACTCGAGAGACAAGTGTTGGTTGGAAAGGAAATCTTGCTTTATTCACGAAGCCAGCCACCTGGGGAGATGGCTAACTCCTAACCAAAAGCCAACTCTGGAGGCTCTGCTCCCCGTGGAAAATTTTTAAAAAGGATAATCATTTGGGGAACAGGTCAGAGTCTTTCTTACATTCCACTGTGTGCAGACATTCTCCTAATTGGTTGGTGGTAAGGTAACAGGGCCCTACCCCAGGAATCTTGCCTGAAGTTACCATCCTCCTCCTTGATGAGGGGCCTTAGTTTCTGCAGAAGAACTCAAAGACGTTGTGTGTGTTCCTTGATTTGGACTGACTTGCCTAGTGGCTCAGTGGTAAAGAACCCACCTGCACTACAGGAGACGTGGGTTTGATTACTGACCTTTGTCAGGAAGATCTGGAGGAGGAAATGGTAACCCACTCCAGTATTCTTGCCTGGGAAATCCCATGGACAGAGGAACCTGGTAGGCTGCATACAGTCCGTGGGGTTGCAGAAGAGTCAGACACAACTTAGCAACTAAACAATAAGCGTCTTGGAACCTGGACCCTGCCCCATTTCTTCGCCATCATTTCTTACCTTTTCCTCCTTTGTTTCTGCATACCCTCCCTTCCCTGATTAGTAGCTTTAGAACTCTAGGAAGCTGAATGAAGCCTGTTTTCTACAAACGAGAAATGGGGAATACGGAAAGGATTTGTACCTGGGAGGGTCCCACAGAGTTTTTCCATTTCGCTAGTAAGTATGCTTATCCCCATTTTACAGATAGGATAACAGGAGGCCCCAGGGATCTAGCCACTTGGTCAATATTATATAACCAGCAAAACCCGAGCCTGACAAGATTGGTACAATATTTGAGGGCTTACTATGTGCCAGCCATTATTCCAAGTCCTTTACAGGAACAATTGCAGTCAAAGAAGAAGAACCTGGGGCAAAGTCATGCAGCTAGTGTGTGGGAGACCTCAGGTTGGTTCATAATACGGGAACACGGCTCTTCAGCATTTCTGCTTTATTTTTGACACTTGCTATTCAGTTCATGCCTTGATTTTATAATCATTATAATGTCTTGCGCTGCTTCTACTTGTTTTAATGTATAACTTATTTCCTAAAAAGAGTGTAATCTTGCCTTCTGGCAGAAGTCATATAGGACGTATTCAGTAGCATTTGTTCCTCAGTCGTGTCGGACTCTGTGATCCCATGCACTATAGCCTGCCAGGTTCTCTGTCCATGGAATTCTCCAGGCAAGAATACTGGAGTGGGTTGACATTTCCTTCTCCAGGGGATCTTCCTGACCCAGGGATTGAACAAAGGTCTCCTGCATTGCAGGCAGTTCAGAGTTCAGATTTCAGAGCAGTGCCAATCTCAAATCAGTTAGTCCTAAAGGAAATCGGTTCTGAATATTCATTGGAAGGACTGATGCTGAAGCTGAAGCTCCCAGAGTTTGGCCACCTGATGCAAAGCGCCAACTCACTGGAAAAGACCCTGATGCTGGGAAAGATTGAAGACAGGAGGAGAAGGGGGCAATGGGATGAGATGGTTGGATAGCATCATTGACTCAATGGACATGAATCTGAGCAAACTCCAGGAGATAGTGAAGGACAGGGAAGGCTGGCATGCTGCAATTCATGGAGTCGCAGAGAGTTGGACATGACTTAACAACTGAATTATAATAATAATAAAGAATAAAACTATGTGTCTAGCCCAGTAGCTCTAGACTGAAGCCGCTCCGCAGCGCAGAGCCCCTCCTTGGGCCTTTTGCTTCAGTGACCACACCCTTTCTGCTATTAAGTCATTTATTATTATAATAAAACCTTGTGTCTCAGTAATGCCTTTAATCCAAGATCTCAAAGTATTCTAACTCATCTTCAAAGTACCCCCACTGAAATGGGGAGTTGGACTTATTTTTCCCCATTTTATGGGTGAGAAAACCAAGACAACACAGTTGGAATGACTCACTATGGAAATCAATGGCAGGGTTTCTTCTCTCAGCCCTTCCCCTCCTCCTTCATGACTCTTGGCTGCCAACATTTGCATCTAAATTTCAAATCCCAGAGACAAAGGCCATTGAGTTTTCACAATAAAGGACATTTCCAAACTGTCATCTCAGCTGCTCTATTGTGGTAGACCTCAGGAGAGGGAGGGGATGTAAACACAGTGAAGGTTCCCTGGGGCTCTGTGCTTCCAGCCTGGAGAAGGAGCTAGGGCTGGTTGGCTGGGTGGGAAGTGAAATCCTAAACAGGGAGGAAATCTCTGTCGAGGGGAATCCCTGAAACCTATAAAGCACCATCAAACTTTGAGGCCTCAAAGCTTTGAGTTTCAAGCTGCATTTTAGCAATATTTCTCAAAATCTGAATCACAAGCCATAACAACAACAGATACAATGGACCTCATCAAAATATAAAACTTCTGTACCTCAAAGGACATCAAGAAAGTGAAAAAATGCAAAGAATGGGAGAAGGATTTTGCAATCATATATCTGATGAAAGACTGTATCTAGAATATGTAAAGAACTCCTTCACCTTTATAATAAAAAGGCAAATAACCCAAATTATAAAAGGGACTAAGGATCTAAATAAGACATTTCTCCAAAGAAGATGTGCAAATGGAAAATAAACACGTGAAAAATACTCAGTCATTAGCCATCATGGAAATGCAAATTAAAAAAATGAAATATCACTTCATACTTTTTATTTTTTGCCAGTGCTGGGTCTTAGTTGCACTACACAGGAACTTTCGTTGCAGCAAGCAGGCAGAATCCAGTACCCTGAGCCTGCATTGGGATCAATCCCAGGCCCCCTGCCTTGGGAGCGTGGAGTCTTAACCACTGGACCACCAGGGAAGTCCTCACTTCATACCTTTTAGAAAAGCTAAAATCAAAAGCACATAATACGCGTGGGGGGAAAAGACACATAATAATAAGTGTTAAGGAAGAAATGGAGAAATTAGAACTCTCACTGTTAATGAATGTAAAATGGTGTAGTCACTTTGGAAAACAGTCCAGCAGTTCCTCAAAAGGTTAAACATGGGGTTACCATATGACCCAACAATTCTACTCCCTATTATATACCCAAGAGGAATGAAAACATCTATCCACACAAACCCTTTTACACAAATGTTCATAGCAGCATTATTCATAATAACCAAAAGGTAGAAACAATCCAAATGCCCATCAACTGATGAATGGATAAACAAAATGTATATCCATATAATGGACTATTATCCAGTCACAAAAAGGAATGAAGTACTGATTTATGCTACAACATGGAGGAACTTGAAAAGATTATGCTAAGTGAAAGTAGCTGGTCACTAGAACACACATATATGTAATACCATTTACATGAACTGTCCAGAATAGGCAAATATACACACAGTAGACTAATGGTTGCCTAGAGCTGGGGTGGGGGTGAAGGGAGGTTGGATGGCGGGAGGGTGATGTGACTGCTAACAGGATCGGAGTTTCTTTTAGTAGTGATAAAATACTAAAAATATTAAATATACTAAAAATCATTGAATTGTATATTGTAAATGGGCAAGTTGTGAGATATGTGAAATACATCTCAATAATTTTTTTTTGTTTTAAAGCATGCCATTATCACATGTCCCAGAGTTACCAAGGTTACCTATATTTGGAATCTAGAATATCAGAATCTTCAGTAGTCAGGGACCCATCTCTTCATGTCCTCAGAGCACACTGAATGAAGTTCACTATGCCTTACAAGACAGTGATTCAAAGCCATGTAGCCCCCAGGCTTCCTGAAAGGAGTAGAATGGAAGGTCTGTAACTAACTCCCCATTAGAGGAGAAAGGTCAGTGACCTAGGCAAGGGACAGTGGGTGCACGGGAGCTGCTTCCTGAAGTTCTTTGTCAGTAACTTCTTTCCCTCAGTCTGGACTCCTTAGTGAAAGTCGCTCAGTCGCGTCTGACTCTTTGCAACCCCAAGGACTATACAGTGCATGGAATTCTCCAGGTCAGAATACTGGAGTGGGCAGCTTTTCCCTTCTCCAGGGGATCTTTCCAACCCAGGGATTGAGCCCAGGTCACCCACATTGCAGGTGAATTCTTTATCAGTTGAGCCACAAGCAAAGCCCCTGGATTCCCTAAGTGTCAGAAAAATCTTACATCGGAAAGGGGAAGAAAATGTGCGGTGCAGGAGAGGAAGACAGCTCCTCCCCTTACTACATTCAGGCTCATGGCTGCTGCTGTGGAGAGCTCTTGAAGGAAATGAGCTGTTTATTTGACTTTGTGTCTACAACAGAAACATTTGCCAATCACTTGTGGTCTTTCAAGAACCTGGGAGCACATGTGAACCATTTCTGGAGATCACTTTTGTTCGCCTTTCTTATCAGTAGATAGAAGAGCTGTAAACCATCATTTACAACACCTGAGACCTGGGAGTTGGTACTAAGACGTCAGCCTTTGATGATCTAGGGGTGATTTATACACAAACATGCTATTCCTTCTCTGACTTCTGGCCTCCTCTAGCTAAGACTTCAGACCTGAGTGTTCATAAAAATTGCCTGGGAAATTTCTGACTTCGGACAGAAACAGACCCCAGGAATCTGTGACTTTCTAATAAGGAAGTAAGTCAGAAAGACTTCTGGCCTTTGGGCCAGCAGTTTTTCTATTTGCATCGCATCACTATCTGTCGATAAATGAAGTGTAAACATGGAATAGTCAAGCTTTACCCAGCCTAATGTTAAAGTGAAAAATTTTCCGAGGTGGGTTAAAAAACTATTAGCTGAGATGGTGTTTTGGGTTTTCTGTTGTTGTACAGTTGCTCAGTCATGTTCAACTCTTTGAGACCCCATGGACTGCAGCACACCAGGCTTCCCTGTCCTTCAGTATCCCCCGAAGTTTGCTTAAACTCATATTCATTGAGTCGATGATGCCATCCAACTGTCTCATCCGCTGTTGTCCCCTTCTCCTCCTGCCCTCGATCTTTTCCAGCATCAGGGTCTTTTCCAGTGAGTCAGTTCTTCACATCAGGTAACCAAAGTTGGAGCTTCAGCTTCAGCATCAGTCCTTCCAATGAATATTCAGGGTTGATTTCCTTTAGGATTGACTGGATTGAACTCCTTGCTGTCTCAAGAGTCTTCTCCAGCACCACAGTTAGAAAGCATCAATTCTTCAGCACTCAGCCTTCTTTATGATCTAGCTCTCACATCCATACATGACTACTGGAAAACCATAGCTTTGATGCTATGGACCTTTCTTGGCAAAGTGATGTCTCTCCTCTTTAATATGCTGTCTAGGTTTGTCATAACTTTTCTTCCAAGAATAAAGCATCTTTTAATTTCATGGCTACGGTCATGGACCACAGTGATTTTGTCTGAGTACTTCATATATCTATGTGATTGATATCCTAGAAGACTTGCCATTTCTACCTGAGAACTTTTCAGACCTGGTGTTCATAAAAACTGCCCCGCAAGTTTCTGACTCAGAAACAGACCCCAGGAATCTGCATTTTTTAAAATAAGTGAGTCAGATGTAAGAGAGATCCATTAGACCATACTTTAAAAAACATGAGTCTGAATTCTGCTTTGTGTCTTTTCCCCTCCTGGTGCTTCCTCTCCCACCCCTGAAACACAGGACTTGAGATAAAAACCCCCCAAATCCCTCCCAGTGCTCCAAAGATAAAAGGGTATGGCTTTTCAGAGCTCAGATGTTGGAATTAATCAGGCTATTATATTTAATCAGATGAAAGAGTTCCACCTTGCTTCCATGTGTAGTGCTTAATCAACACCTTAGAGAGAAGCAGGGTGGGGTGCACCTACCAAGTCCTATACTGTAACTTTCAGAAAGCAAATTAATAAGAGCTTAATTAGGAGGTAATTGCCCAGTTACTTGCAGATGGAGGCAGTTCTTCCTGACTGTAATTTTGGTTGTTGATGTTTTCCTCTCAGACAGGGGCCTCTGGGTTCCCTGGCTTCTCTATCTTATCCAAAGAGGATGGAGCAGCTGTACCAAGGCGACAGTGGGGCCCAGACCTGCATAACCCTTCCTTTGGTTTCTATGCCAGACCACACAGGAAGCATGGGTTGGTTACAACCGGATTAGGGCAACTGGGACCAGGTCCATCTCGTTTCCTAAACCACCGGCATCTTCTCCACAGAGAATGAAGCATCACCGAAGTGTGGATGGAATAACTGTCCACCTGAACAGTGACCAGGCTCCCAGTCCCTACTTGGTCCTATCCTATTCTTGAAGGCACTCCCTTCAAAATCCCCAGTCCCTTCAGAAGCAGGGCCTTGCCTGCTCTCTCACTCTCCTGCTATATAACTGCCTCCCTATAGGTTTTAGAGGATTGCCAGGGTTTCTTCCAATCCTGAAAATCGTGGATTCTACCATCAGAAGGAATCCCACACTGAATCTTTCAGCTGTAACAAGCTCTTTCCCCTTCACCTCCAAGCTTGCCTAGGGAAAGAAGCCTGGCTTCTTAACTCCTGATTCTCTGATCCAACCACCCTTATCTCAGGCCTGTGGTTGTCCTCAGCTTGTGCTGTGATGGGGACAACACAGTACCAGGCTAGTCAACCATCTTTTGAGGATTGCCCAACAACCCTTGGAGACAGGTAATATTCTCTCATTTTACAGATGAGAATATTGAGTCTCAGAGAGGTCAAGTCCCAGGTCCCAGGTCCTGTGGTCCTTAATGGCAAACCCAGGACATGTTCCCAGGCCCCTCTGCAGCCTAAACTCATCAGACTACCAAAGTACCCGACCTCAGCTTCCAAGGAGCCACTAAACCCAAGCAGAGAAAGTAGAAGTAACTTAAGCAAAGTAAACCCAAGATAAGAAATGTCCCCACCCTGTTTGGCCCAACAAAACCAATCGAAAGTGTAAATTGCCTTTCAATTCACCAGAAAGCCTCTAGGCTCACTAGTGAGATACAGTTTTGTTCCAGGGGCTGGAAAATTGAACCAATGGGAAGAAAAGGAAGAATGTGTTCAGGGTCATAAAGCAGATGAAGGGGGGTGGGAAGCAAACATCTCTAAATACTTGTGACACAATGTCTCAAGCTAGTCGGCTATAAAAGGTGAGGCAGGGCCTTTGCCTGGCAACCATAGACTTATAAACCCTAATCATAGCTCAGCTGCCTGTTCCCAAGGAGTAGTCCCCTTGCTAGAACTCCAGAACATCCTGTCCTCTCTGCCCCGGGGAGATACAGAAGGAGCAAAGCCGGGGTTTGCCAAGTGCTGCTGAAGGGAGTGGAGAGTTAGTCTCCTTCCCACTGGGCTCAGAGGCTCCTGTAGCATCCACTCCAGAACCTTCCTCAGCCCCAGATGTCCTCCATGCCACCCCTCCTAACTAAACCTCACAGGTCTCACGGCAAGGTTCTCTCTCCCCCAGATCACCTGCCTCCTTGTCGCCCCAGGGAAAGGCACTTTCTCAGGCATCCAGGCCAAGATGGAGGGCTGTGCAGTCCCCCTGGAAGCAGGATGGTTAAGAGAACAGACTTGGGGGTCAACAGACCTGCATGCTAGCTCTGCCTCTTAGGTAAACCATTTAATCTCTCTGTGCCTTGATTTCCTCATCTGAAAATGGAATGAATAGTGGTAGTTCCAATCTCAGGAATTAGGGAGAAAATATCTGTGAGGTACTCAGCACAGTTCCTAGTCCACAGAAAGGAGTAACTAATAATGTTATTTTTATTTCTGCTTCTAGGTGTTAGGTATCCAAGCCCCATATCTCAAAATCCTAGTTTTCCTATTGTCATGTCAAGTCAAAGAATCTTATAACTCAAAGAATCAAGAGACCCTAGAAGTCACTTGATATAAGCATTTTTTCTCTATGGAATGCTCACACGTATATATCCCTAAGAATGAGATAATATCAGTAAAGTACTTAGCACGTGCCTGGGATATAATAAATGCTTGGTCAATGTTAGGGTTTATGAGAGTTAATGTTATGTGTCAGCTTGACTGGATCACAGGATGTCCAGACATCTGGTTCGATGTGGTTTTTGGTTGTCTGTGAGGATGTTTCCAGAAGAGATTAGCATTTGAACTGGTGGACTGAGTGAAGTGTACCACCCTCCCCAATGTGTGGCCTGCATAGAACAAAAAGGTGAAGGAACTTTGAATTCAATCTCCGTCTGACGGCTGAGCTGGGACAGAGCTCTCCTGTCCTCAGCACTCTTGGTTCTCAGCCTTCAGACTTGGCCTGGAACCTCCAGCATTGGTCCTCTGGTCCTCAGGACTTGCAAACCACACCACCAGCTTCCCCAGGTCTCCAGCTTAGAGATGGTGGATCATGGGACTTCTCAGTCTCTATAAGCACATGAGCCAACACCTTATAATAAAACTTTTCGTGTATATATCCATCTCCATCCTATCGGTTCTATTTCTATGGAAAACCCTGACCCATACAGATTTTGTTGCTCATTTGTTTATGTAGGAAGGTAATATTTACTAAGTTACCCCCCATCTATCCATCCATCCGATTGAGTGTTCTGGTTGCTGGGAGATACACACTTTAGAAGAAGATATAGTATTGCTCCAGGAGGGAAATGTGTAATCAAATCAAAAAAGAGAAAAATCAGAAAACAATTAGAGAACAGCTGAGAGCCTAATTGTGTAGTATTTTCTGGGCTCTCAGATGTGACAATGATCACACCTGAAGGGAAGAAAGAGATTCCCTCCCCTTTTAGGAATGACTCAGAATGCATACACTCACACACTGTTTGCTTTCAAAGATCTTCTCATCACTCAAAAGACGGTTAGGAACTTCCCTTGTGGTTCAGTAGTTAAGAATCGGTCTTCCAATGCAGGGAATGCGGGTTCAATCCCTGGTCGAGGAACTAAGATCCCACATGCTACGGGGCAACTAAGCCCTCGCACCACAACTAGAGACCTGAAGTAATGCCCCAACTAAGACCTGAAACAATCAAAAATAGATCCAGAAGGAAGAGTGACGGTGGAGCGAGGACCCCAGTTTCTCCCACGTGGCTCCTGCCCCAGCTCTGAAGACGTTTCCAAAGAGGAGCCGATTCTGACCTGTGCCTTCCTCACCCCAGGCCCAGCCCCCTGGTCTGCACGCCTCCCCGAGGGAGCTCAGAGGAGTCTGAGACACACAGACATTTCTCTTCCCCACTGTCCCAGGGGACCTAGGAGACGTTCCCTGGAAGGTCTCAGCCATCAACAAAGATCTACTTTCTCCCCTCTTCTCCAGTCTCTTCCTCTACTCCTCCTGCTCCTTTATCCCCATTTCCTCTGGCTTTGCTGGAGGGATGTCACCTACTGTCGTCGTGGACACTTAAGTGGAGTTCATTGCCCACTGAGCAGAGCTGCATACAGACTGGACTCCTGTGGCTCTCACACTCGTATCCACAAGTTTTTAGTCCACAAATATTCACTGAGGTGCTCTTATGTGCCAGGCCTTATGCTGGATCCTGTCAGAGACACAGAAGAGTCAGGCCCCATCTCTGACTTTGACCAAGTGAGAGAGAGTGACAAACTGTGAACATGTAACAGTAAAATCCTTAGCGTGCCATGCTAGCCAATGAAAGCAGACATTGGTAAAAGACAGTTCTCAGTTCTTTGATGATTATAATTGATATTAGAAGCCAGAGGGTAGAGGCTGGGGTGGTCAGGGAAGGTTTCTTAAAAGATGTGGGCTCTTTTTTTTTTAATAATTAAAAAAAAATATATATATATATTTATCTTATTTATTTACTTGTGTGGCTGTGCCAGGTCTTAGCTGCAGCATGTGGGATCTAGTTCCCTGCCCAGGGATTGAACCTGGGCTACCTGCATGGAGAGCATGGAGTCTTAGCCACTGGACCAGCAGGGAAGTCCCCAGTCTGATCATTCCTTGCTGGTATCTTAGCAAGGCCCTGAACTTGGTCTTCCAGTAAAGACTTCCTCCAACCAAATATCTCAACCTAAAAGGAGCGGCTACTCATTCCAGTATTCTGGCCTGAAGAATTCCATGAACTGTATAGTCCATGGGTGACAAAGAGACAGACATGACTGAACAACTTTCACTTCAATGACTTTGTATTGTAGTTTTTTGGTTGCAAGTGACAGAGACTCAACATAAGGTAACTAGTAGAAAATTGTCTTTGATACTGTCTTCAGCTTTAATTGCCTCTTATAACTGGAAAGTTTGAGGGAGTTCATTAGTTTGCAAAATATTGAGGTACGGCTGGCTCTAATAACATACCAGGGCTCTGTTTTCTCTCCTTTTTTCCTCTCTACTGAGATCCACTTTCCAGGCTGGCCCTCATTGGGAGGCAGGAAAGCTGGCTGCTAACAACCCTAGATTCATAATCTCTGAACTTATCTACCCCACTGAAAAGAGACAAATTATCCCTCCTAGCTGTCTTTTCGATCCCTTGTCAGGCACCCTGACAAAGCAGGTAAAAGAGATTCACTGACAGCTTTTAGGTCCATCCACTTCTCCACAAAAGACCCAATTTCATTCCTTTTTATGGCTGAGAGTCTATCATACAGAGTGAAGTAAGTCAGAAAGAGAAAAACAAATATTGCATATTAACCCATACACGTGGAATCTAGAAAAGTGGTACATATGAACCTATTTGCAGAGCAGGAATAGAGATACAGATGTAGAATCAACATGTGGATCCAGGGTAGGGAAGAGGAGGGTGGAACGGACTGGGAGAGTAACACTGACGTATACACACTACCTTGTGTAAAATAGTTAGTGGGAACCTGCTGTATGGTACAGGGAGCTCAGTTTGGTGCTCTGTGATGATAGAAGGGTGGGGGTGGGTCCAAGAGGGAGAGGATATATGTATGTGTGTGTGTGTGTGTGTGTGCACTATCGTGTCTGACTCTTTGCAACCCCATGGACTGTAGCCTGCCAGGCTCCTCTGTCCATGGGATTTCCCAGGCAAGGATACTGCAGTGGGTTGCCAGTTCCTTCTCCAAGAGACCTTCCCAACCCAGGAATTGAACCTGCATCTCTTGCATCTCATGCATAGGTATATGGATTCCTTACCACTAGCGCCGATATATGTATACATAAAGCTGATTCACTTTATTGTACAGCAGAAACTAACACAACACTGTAATGCAATTATACTCCAATAAAAAATATATTAACTCTAAAAAAAAAAAAAAGGGCTCGTTGATGGAGCCCCAGCGTTGGCTGTCATGTGGAGAATACGCGGTGCTGAGGGGTGGATCTAAAAGTCAAAAAAAGACAATCTTGGACGTGTATGGGGAAGAAGGCAAGGCTGTGTTGCATTACTCTGGAAAACCTCATCTCCTGTTACAGACATCCCAGACAGACACATGTCCCCACTTCCTTCCAAACTCTAATGACAAGTCTTTTCACAGGGAAGCAAACGGCTAATTGCCAGGAGCCATGCCTACAGACAACAGCTGTCTATCAGAGGAGGGTTAGTGACTGGATGATCCCTGAGGTATGGTGTTTTAGGACAGGGATCTAGATCAGAAGACCAGGTTAGGTGGGAGCACCCTCACACCCTGGAACATTCATGAAATGGATTTGGTGGCAAGCAGAACCAAATCCTTGCTGCAAAACAGAACTCACTTACATAGTTTGCAGATGTGCTCTGTCACTTCAGTCGTGTCTGACGCTTTGTGATCCCCTGGGCTGTAGCCTGCCAAGCTCTTCTGTTCATGAGGATTTTCTAGGCAAGAATACTGGAGTGGGTTGCCATTTCCTCCTCCAGGGGATCTTTTCAATGCAGGGATTGAAACTGCGGCTCCTGCAGCTCCTTACCACTTGAGCCACCTGGGAAACTAGAGGGTGGTAGCTTCAAGTGGTGTCACCCTCAGGAAGAGCAAGATTTCAGAGCCCAAGGCTGCCCTGGACTCAGTCCTGAGTAGAGGACTGAGGGCATTTCCACGCTACTCATTATCTGCTTTTAGATTCTCAATAGGCAGCACTCTCTGGATGCCCCCAGCCTAAGGAAACAGCAGCTTCAGTCACTTCATATCACAATCATAGAGAAGAAAAGACAGGAGGCTTAGGGCAGCCTGTCAACAGAGCTTTCTTTGATGATGGAAATGTTTTATGTCCACAATGTGCAGTGTCCACTGGCAATGTGGCTAAATGCAACCCAGGGGCTGAATTTTTTATTTTATTTAATTGAAGTGAATGTAAATCTCAATAGCCACATATGGCTAGAGGCTATGTATTTGACACAAAGCCTTGGAGAATAGCCTTCCTTCACCCACGTCCAGGGCTTGGGGGAGAAAAGGCAGGATAAATTGGAACGGAACATCCCAATCAAGGATCTACGTCAGAAAAGGCAGATGGTGTAGAATGGGAAACGGGGAAGACCCCTGGTGTCAACTTCCTTCCTGGACACAGACATCAGCTGCCTGAACTCTGACAACTGTCACCCAGCGCCACAACCCAGAGCCACTGGCTCAGAAAAGGACCTCACAAAGGGTCATCTGAGGCTACCCAGGTGGCCCCGACACCACAGTCCGGTGAGGAAGGAAATCACTTCCACGCCTCCCCAGTAGCCCTGTGGGGAACTCAGGCTTCGGAATTCCCATACCCCGCAGTCTTCCCCCGCTTTGGGATGTCTCCTGCCCTGCCTGAGGACCCAGTTCACATGTCCATTAATGGCCAGGTCCCTGCGGGGTTTCAGCTCCACGTGTGGTGACCAAGTGCCTCCCAGATCATCAGAGGAAAAGCTGAACTTAAATAATTTCCTTTCCAAGAACAATCTGTCACCTACCACTGGGAAACCGTCCAAGCTAGCCAGCACTGGTGACAGGGCTCTACCCTCAGCCTCCAGCCCAGAAAGGGATCTACTCTACCAGGATGGTCAGAGACTAGGTGAATGGATCCTGACAACCCAGCAGAGCCCTCCACCAGCCTGTAAATCAATGCAAGGCACAGGCCTAAGACTCAAAAGAGTGAACTTGTGGGAAAGTGAGATGATTAACCAAATGCCTTTGCACTGAACTCAGATCACAGCTGCTCGCAGGCACCAGAAGCCATAGTAGGGCACTGGGCAGGTATGGGCAGGGCTGGGAGAATGCCAACAATGGAAAGTGTCATGAAGGAGGCTGGATGGGAGGAGGACTATGTGTCAGGCTGGTGTCAACTTGGCTTCTTTCCATGTACCTTCCATGCCATTCATGCTTCTTCCAGCTTCCAGACCATCTCAAGAAGTCGGGCTTTCACTAACTCTCTTGCTGTCAGGAAAATGAAGGCAGGAGCCCGAAAGTGCATGCCCTGAGCTTACTGTAGTCTAAGAGGAACTTAACAAGTTTCGGTCTTCTCTGACCATAGTTTCTATATCTATTGGGGGTATCCTTTTTATTTAATTTATTTATTTGGTTGCATTGGGTCTCAGCTGCAGCACACAGGATCTTTCACTACAGCACACAGACTGTCTAGATAGAGCTGGGCTCCAGAGCACACGGGCTCAGTAGCTGTGGTACGTGGCACGTAGGATCTTAGTTTCCTGACTAGGGTTCAAACCTGAGTCCCCTGCATTGCAAAGCAATTCTTAACCACTGGACCATCCGGAAAGTCTCTGGGATATCTACTTTTAGAAATAAATCAAGCTTACATGCCCATCCATGTTCATTGCAGCATTACTTGCAACAGCAAAAAAGGTGAAAGTAACTCAAGGGTCTATCCACAGATGATGAATAAAGAAAATGTGATATATACATACAATGGAATATTATTAAGCCCTAAAAATGAGAGAAACCTTTTCACATACTACAACCTGGATGAAACTTGAGGACATCATGCTAAGTGAAATAAGCCAAATATTGTATGGTTTCATTTACATGAGATAAAGTAGTCAAATTCATAAAGACAGAAAATAGCATGATGGTTGCCAGGGGCTGGAGGGAGGAGAAATGAGGAACTGTTGTTCAATAGGTTGAGAGTTTCAGTTTCACAAGAGGAAGGTGTTCTAGAAGTCTCTTGCACAACAGTGAATACAATTAACACTATTGAGCTGTAGACTTAATTTTTTTGTCATGATTTTGTAATATGTTTTTACCACAATGGAAATTTACAGTTAATTAAGCTTTTCCTATATTCTCTTATCATTCATTGTCATCATCACACATGCCCATTACAGAAAATGTGGAAAATTGAAAAAGAACTTTTCATAAATTTCATGAAAGTAAAACCAACCTATAATTTAAATGTAGTATCATGGGGTTTATAGGGAATAACAACACTTTCCTGCCTTACTCTGTTATTCCTTTTCAGAGACAACAGGTTTTACAGGTCTCAGCCCTTAGATGGTCATCACCCTCCCAAGGACTTGGCTCCTCAGCATTGGTTTATCAACCTCTGACTCAGATGCCTCTGACTCCTGCCTAAGAAAGATGAGAATTTAGCCCCCTAACCATTCTCCTCAATCCTCTTTATTTTTAGTCATGACAATTATCAGTTATTCTATTGGTTATCTTTTTTCTAAAATATTTTTAAAATTTAAATTTGTTTATTTTTTAATTGAAGGATAATTGCTTTACAGAATTTTGTTGTTTTCTGTCAAAACTCAACATGAATCCGCCATAGGTATACACATATCCCCTCCCTTTTGGACCTCCCTCCCATCTTCCTCCCCATCCCACCCTTCTGGGTTGATACAGAGCCCCTGTTTGAATTTCTTGAGCCAGACAGCAAATTCCCCCCTCCCTCATTGGCTATCTATTTTACATATGGTAATGTATGTTTCCAAGTTACTCTTCCTATACATCTCACCCTCTCCTCCTCTCTCTTCATGTCCATAAGTCTATTCTCTGTCTGTTTCTCCATTACTGTCCTGTAAATAAATTCTTCAGGACCATTTTTCTAGATTCCGTATATGTGTGTTAGAATATGATATTTATCTTTCTGCTTCTGACTCACTTCACTCTGTATAATAGGTTCTAGGTTCATCCACCTCATTAGAACTGACTCAAATGTGGTTTTTTTTTATTATATTTTTTATTTTTTGCTGAGCTGAGTCTTCGTTGCTGTGCGAGGGCTTTCTCTAGTTGCAGCCAATGGTCGCTACTCTCTAGTTGCGGTGCACAAGTTTCTTACCGAGGTGGCTTCTCTTGTTGCAGGACACAGCCTCTAGAGCGTGGGCTCAGTAGTTGTGGCTTAATCGCCCCTCAGCAAGTGAAATCTTCTAAGACCAGGGATCGAATCTGTGTCCCCTGCATTGGCAGGTGGATTCTTAAACACTGGGCCACCAGGAAAACCCCTTAATACTTGTCTGCGCCGGGTTTAGTTACAGCACGCAGGATCTTCAGTCTTCCTTCCAGCATGGGAAATCAGTTGCAGCCTATGAAATCTGTTTCCTGACCAGGGTTAAACCCTGGCACCCATCATTGGGAGCTCAGAGTCTTAACCACCGGACCACCAGGGAAGTCCCTCTATTGATTATCTTGGTAACCTTAAACAACGTACTTAAAACTCACTTGATTACTGGCTGGGTCAATTTTTGATAGTGTCCTAGCTCTGTAAAATGAGTTTATTAGGGTCATTTACCTATCTTTCCATCAAGATGCCCCTTCCAGCCCCAACTTCTGTCAGTCGTATGCCTACATTTATATTGTTATGTTGATAATATTCATTCCATTTTCCTCTTTCACAATAAACTGTTCCCAGGAGCTAAACATCAGCCTGCTGTGCTAACACCATTGAGACTTTGCCCTAGTGTTTCCTCCGTGTGGCGGTACTGCATTTACCATGCCATGGATCCACAGATGCAAGAGATGACCTTTCGGGAGGCGAGTTTGGTGGACATGAGGAACTCCCATTCTTGAGCAAATGCTTTGTTTCTACAGACTCCTCACAGTTAAAAACAGCAATGCAATAGGGCGGAGATTATGGAGGACATCGTCTTAACTGAAGTCAACTATTGTTAAATATAAGCCAGTCCCTTGTGTGTCATCTAAAGAAAATCTTCCTAGGAGCCTGGATGGCCCCTAATTAGCAACTCACTTCTTTGCATTGTATCATCAAATATGCAAATATCCCAGGGAGTGGTCGACACCAGGGTACAGCCCAGTTTATCAGATGGCTGCCTTCCTGTGTGTCAGGAAGGGTGAGCTGCCCCTGATAAACAAGTCTTTGACACCAGGAAGGGGTGTGGGTGGCAGACCATCCCTTCTTACTTTCTAGCTCCAGAGTAGCTCTCCAAGGCTGGGGAGGTGGGTGGTGGGCAGCAGCAGGAGAGCTTGAGGGGCCACCACGGCTCCAGCTGTGCCCAGGGAGCACACCTCCAAGGCAGTGTGCAGGCCCCCAGCTGCCCAGAACCATTTGGAAAAGGGGGTAGAAGGAAACCTCGCCAGGCGGAAAAGGTGATGAGGGGGTAGAAGGAACCAGGGAAGAAGGCTGAGCCTCTGGGCATGCTCTAAGGAAAACCAGAAGGGGCTTCAGAAAAGAAGAGTCAAGGGATGTCCCAGCCTGTCTCTAAAGTCTGGTCTCAGCCGAAGAGGGCTTTTTCTCAGCTGCGCTGGGTCTTCATGCGCCACACAGTCTTTCTCTAGTTGAGGAGCACAGGTTCTAGAGCGCATGGGCTCAGTAGTTACAGTTTTCTGGCTTCTCCAGTGCAGCGTATGGGCTTAGTTCGGTACCAAGGATTGAACCCAAGTCCCCTACATTGGAAGGGGCTTCCCTGGTGGCTCAGATAGTGACAAATCTGCCTGCAATTCAGGAGACCCAGATTTGATCCCTGGGTTGGGAAGATCCCTGGAAAAGGCAATGGCAACCCACTCCAGTATTCCATGGACAGAGGAGCCTAGAGGGGTACAGACCATGGGGTTGCAAAGAGCTGGACACCACTGAGTGACATGCCACGCCATGCCCCTGCATTGAAAGGTGGATTCTTAATGCCTGGACCACCAGGGAAGCTCTTGCTCCCTGCTTTTTTGCCACAGCTCATGTTGTTTGTGAATTGCTTGTTTGTGTTTGTCTCCACCATGTGACTGCAGGCTCCATGAGGGCAGGGTCTGCCCTGTCTTCCCCCCACTCCTCCTCATCCCCAGCACAGTTCATGGCAGGTGCTACGTGTCCAAGTTCTATCAGCTGATTGAATGCAGCAACAGGCAAATCCTTGAGTGCTGGGCTCTTTGGTTTGCAAATGCTCTTCTCTTCAGCAGATCTATAACATAACTCATCACTGTCCTTCCACATCCTGGCAGTGCTGGCTCTTTCCAGGTGGACTGAATCCTATTGAAATGCTAAGAATCAAAAGGTTAAACTTGTCTCTTCAGCCGAAGCAAGGGTCTTAGGATTTGGTTTATGGTGCTGGGAAAATCCAGGGCTGGAGTATTGCCCATCAGATTTCGCAGCTGTAGAGTGAGTACCTATGAAAGAAGAGGAGTGCCCCATGTGTCAGGAAAAGCGGCTTTGGGGGTCTTAATGGATATTTGACAATATTTGCTTTATTACTGGATACACTTACACCTGTGGGAATTGATGTCCATACAAGATTCCTCACTTTAGCTTTGTTCAAAATAGCACAAGATTAGGAACAACCTAAATGTCTCATCCGCTGAGAACTAGTTAAATAAATGATGGTACTTCCACATAATGGAATTCAGTGGCGCCATGAAACAATGAGGAAGACATTTATGTACTGATACGGAACATTCTCCAAGCTATATTTATTGTTAAGTGAGAAAAAGAGGCACAGAACCATGATTCTGTGGTTGCAAGGAGGCTAGGTGGTTTGGGGATAGGACAAGAAGGGGACTTCACTTTATACTCATTCCTGCCTTTTGAATTTTGAATTATGTGACTTATTTTTTAAATAGAAATACAAGTGAATTTTGAAATAAATAACAACAAATGCTTCCTTTATGCTGGGCTATATCTTTCAAATTCATTCTTTAGTTCTAGCACAGCTCTGTAAAATGGAGAACATTATTCCCATTTTCCAAATTAAAAGATTGAGACTCAGAGAAACAAGGCAAGTGCCTCAGTCCACACAGCCGCAGAGTGATGTAGCTGGGATGCAGCCCAGAAGTCAAGCAGACTTCTAGGTTGGATCTGAGGGCTGAACCTCTCTTTCTGCCTCAGTTTTCTTTCTCCCCGTAAGATCAATGGTGCTTCATCCCAGGAGATCCGTTTGTAAGCAGCCACTAAGGAGTCATCTCAAGGAAGCCCATGCCCAGGACACAGCAGAGCTCCTAGCAGGGAGGTTCTGGGAGCTAGTCTAAGGCACATGTGTATGAGTGTATGTAAGGGTTAGGGTTAGTATGTAAGAGAAAGTATAGCTGTGTGTGAGTGTCTGGGCAGACATGAATGTGTGCACACATATGAGCGTGTGAGGCTTGTGAGAGGGTGTGTACAGGTATGTAACTGTTTCTGGGTGTATGTGAACGTGTGTGGGCTTGTGAGGGTGGGTGTGAGCACGTGTGACTGTGCAAAGCATGTTTGAGTGTGTGCACTGCGGCCCGGCAGGCCTAACAGGAGGAAACCTATCACAGAGATGAGTGAGGGACACAGGAGACGGAAAGAGCAAGAACCTCCGTGGGGATGGGAGGAGGAAGAAGGGGCGGAGGCTAGGGCAGGCAGGCCCAGGTGGAGCTTGGGGGAAGGTGGGGGAGGAGGCCTGTGGGCTGGAAGAGCCCGCGGGTGCCTGGGGCCAGATGTCTGCAGGGCCCACGCTCCAGAAGCACCGTTCCTACCCCAGGCTGGGGCCTCCCCAGGCCCCATCTACACCTGATGAGGAGGGCTTATCACCTGAGACCTAGCGGAAGTAATAATTAACTAGGTAAGGAAACTTGTGTGTAGCTGAGGTGTAGATGGAAGAATCCACATATAGCAGCTCACGAGCTGGAGGCTGCCTCCCTCTGCCCTCAGTGCTCCCTAAATAACACTCCTGGGCCACAGGTTGGAGCTCTGAGATGACACACTCCCTCTGACCCTCTGCTCCTGCCAGCCAGGAGGTGGAGGGAAGGGCGCTGAGTCCGGAGGGTAGAGGGTGGGGAAAGGGATGTTTTCAGCTCGGCTGGGCTCAGAGGGTCCGGTGTCCGCAATGCGGACTGTCTCCTGTCCACCCAGATGTGGCTCTCGTGTCCTCCACACCTCATCCTGGCTGGATGTGGCCATCTCTTCACAGGGTCCAGGGGTTAGTGTGGTTAATGTGGCAGTCCAGCCTCTGTTCTGTCAACTGAAAAAAAAAAAGGCAATTCTCAACTTCTAGGTTGTACATTTTCTTTTCAGTCAGCATGACTGAATTTCCATGTATGTGTGTGTGTGTGTGTGTGTGTACACCATGTGAGCCAGTGAAAGAGGTCCTGGAATGAGGATTATCTTGCCCTTAGAACTGAGGGAAGCATCATTTCCTCTTAAAGCCTGCAGGTCTTCCCTCGTAGTCCAGTGGCTAAGACTCTGCAATACAGGGGGCCTGGGTTTGATCCTTGTTCAGGGAACTAGATCCCACATGCCACAACTAAAGATCCTGTGTGCCACAACTAAGACCTAGCAAAGTCAAATAAATAATTAAACATCTTTTTAAAAAAGAGAGAAAATAAATAAATAAAGAGAGAAAGAGAAAGCCTGAGCCACCAGGATACTGAGCAGGGAAAGGCACTGTTATGGATTGAATTGTGTCCCCCCAAAGAGATTTTGAGGTCCCAGTCCACGGTACCTGTGAATGCGACTTTATTTGGAGATAAGGCTTTTGCAGATATTCAAATAAAAATGAGGTCACCAGGGTGGGCTCTAGTCTAACACAACTGGTGTCCTAACAATAAGAGAAAATGATGGACACACACACACAGAGGACAGTAGGTGAAGATGAAGGCAGACATTGGGGTGATGCATCCAGAGAGCAGGGAGCACCAGAAATTGCCAGCCAAGGCCCCAGGAACTGGGGAAGAGGCAGGAGCAGAGCCTCCTCACAGCCCTCAGAAAGAACCAGCCCCATCAGTGCCTTGACTCGGGCTCCCAGGCTCCATACCTGCGGGACAATATGTGTCCGTTGTTCTAGGCCACCTAGCTTCTGGAGCCCTGGGAGACGAATCCAGGCGCTGCGACAACGGTCAATCGCTTGTGCTTGAAGTCAGAGCTGACCTCCTCTCCCAGGACACCACTTACTAGTTTTACCGCCTCAGGCAAGTCACTCCAAGCCCCTGATCATCCTCTTCTCATACTTCACGTGGGACTAGAAAAGAGCACAGCCTTGGACTTCCCCCGTGGTTCAGTGGATGAGAATTCACCTACTCAACAACTCAGTGGTAAAAAATCCGCTGCTAATGCAGGAGACCCAGGTTCGATTCCTGAGTCAGGAAGATCCCCTGGAGGAGGAAATGGCAACCCCCTGTAGTATTCTTGCCTGGAAAATCCCAGTCCGTGGGGTCCCAAAGAGTCGGACACAACTTAACAACTGAGCATGCAAGCATGCCAATGCAGGACACGGGTTTGATTCCTGGTTCGGGAAGATTCCACATGCCTTGGAGCAACTAAGTCTGTGCACAGCAACTAGGGAAGCCCTTGCATCTAGAGCCTGTGCTCCTCCACAAGACAAACCACTGCAATGAGAAGCCCGAGCACCAGAAACAAAGAGTAGCCCCTGCTGGCCACAACTAGAGAAAGCCTGCATGCAGCAACCATGCATGGGTTGAAGAAGACCCAGCACAGCCAAAAATAAATAAATAAATAGAGCACAGTCTCCCAGGGCTGTCGTGAGGATAGGGGTTTGGCCCCAACCCAGGCATATGGTCAACAGCTTAGAAAACTGTGGCTGCTATTGCTATTAAGAACACACTTGTTTTCAGGGTCTCTTTCAAAATTCCCGATAACAAAATAATCTCCAACATGCCTGACATCCAAACATGAGAAGCCAGAAAGCAGAAGAGAAAGTCCCATTTGTGGGGGCCTGTTGTACCAGGCGCAATGCCGTGTGCTTTCCCAGAAGTAACTGAAGTTAGAGCATCACGGACTTGGGAGTATGAGACGTGAGTCTGGGGGAGGATCTGCAAGAAGGGATGGAAGTGAAGAGGTAAGTCTGATCTGGGAGGCAAGGCAGGGGCCTCAAGAGGAAGGGACTCCCAGGCCCGAGTGCCCTGTGCCTTCTCCCTGGAGCCTCTGACCAGTGGGGAGGTGCTGGGTCGGGGAGGCACAGACCACAAACATCACCCCAGCGAAGCCCGAGTCACCCGACCGCAATAATGCTCCTTTCTGCCCTGGTGGAGACAGAGGGCATTGTGTGTGTGGCTGCGGCTGAGACCCGAGGCCAGCGCACCCTTCAGAAAGGCAGGATTGTCTTGGGCAACCTCCCTGGCCCGGGGCAGCCGGCCTGCACGTCACAACAAACCCAGAGCAAGTGAAGGGACAGCCGCTTCCAAGGACAGGGAGCTGTTGAGATGCCAGGCTTCCAGACTCCAAGGAGCCGGGAGAGAGGAGGAAAACAGGAGCTTTGGGAAAAGCTGGGTAATTCGGAGCTGAGGGGTCATTTTGAAGACCCTGGACTAGAGCCTAAGGAAGTCTATGTTACACCCAGAACAGCTGTCAGGAAAATCAGTGGTTTAAGAGCAGGAGTGTGAGGTCAGCGTCTGGGTTCAAATTGCAATTGGAACATTTTCTGACTGAGCAACTTGGGGTAAAATTGTAGATGAAAAATAGTTTCCTTCACTCTGAAGACTAGGGAGTTGTAAGGATTAGATGGATTGATGTCTGGTCCCTTGGTAGACACTCAAGAAATATTAGCTATTATAATAATTTTTTTCTTTTTCTATTTTTGGCTGCCAGCATGTGGGATCTTAGTTCCCCAATCAGGGATCAAACCCATGCTGTGGAAGCCCAGCTTCTTCTTCTTCTTCTTCTTTTAAATTAATTTAGTTTTTAATTGAAGGATAATTGCTTTACAGAATTTTATTGTTTTCTGTCAAACGAAGCCCAACTTCTTAACCACTGGGCTGAGAAGAAAGTCCCTTATAATGATTTTATTAATCTATATTGTCCTAAATGAGATCAGAAGTTCAAAACACTTAGCATGGAACCTCATATCCAATACAGAGATGCTTAATTAATGCTAGCCTTTGCTCTGCATCCCCAAGTCTCTGCATCCCCAGTTTTCGAGGGCTGGGAGGGTGGCCTATTTTCTTTACAGACATCCCTTCTCCGGCAGTGAGCAGAAGTGTTCAGGGAAGCTGCCTGGGCTCACACTGGGCAAATAATCCTGCTCGCTTCCTCAGCAGGGCTGGGCCCCAGCCAGCCTGCCAGCAGCTTCTGTTCTGCAGGTGGGAGAAGGCAGCCAAGAGAAGAGACCCTCCTTCACCTCTCCTGAGGGATTTGCCTCCTGTGCTCCACCTGAGCCTCCACCTGGCCTAGTTCTCCGGACGGTGTCTTTCCTCTGTCTCACATCCAGGCATCAGGAAGAGCCAACCCCCTCACCCCAGTCAGCAACCAAGTAAGCTTCCAAAGGCTCGGGCCTGCCTGGCGCGGCCCTCCCCGCCTCTCGGTTCAGGACCCTGCAGAAATGGGGAGGGAATGCGTCTCCTGGGCTGGTGCCCAGTTCTGACTGAGGCTGGGCTGAGGGCCCCTCTGCATCCCTCCCCCACAGACACACAGGGCTTTCTAGTCAGATTATGCCATGGAAACTATGTACACGGCCTGCCCCGTTCACATGGCCTTGGAAGAAAAAAATAACAATCCTCTCCATCTGCCAGTACCCACAGTCCTAGCAGGCTTCAGCTACCAAAGGAGGCCTCTCATGTGAAGCAGGTCCCTGCAAAAATCTCAGAAGGACTTGTCTGGGGGTGCCCTCGAGTCACTCCCTTCCCCCAGCACACAGCCTTCTGTCCCTCTCCTCAGATCTGGACAGCTCACTGGCCAGGGATAAGCAGCTTTATATAGCCGTTTCCTTCTGAGAACAAATCTCATCTCCAGTATCTTCCTGAGACCTGAAAACCCTATTCTGGTGCTCCTCCAGCCCCTGCCTACCCACCCCTGCTCCCCGCCACCACCCCGGTAGGATGGAGTCAAAAGGATGTGTCCATTCAGAGTCCCCCTCGCCCTACTTTCTAGGCCTATGGTAGCCAGAAGCCACATGTGGCAACTTAAAAGTTCCTTAATGACAATGTTTCAGTCAAGAAATTCCATTCCTTGTGTGCACTAGCCACATTTAAAACGCTCAATTGCCACCCGAGGCTAGTGATGGCACAGTACAGACATAGAGTGTTTCCAGCATGGAAGAATGTTCCGTGGTCTAGCACTGCTGCAGACCAGGCTCCGGAATCCCCTGGCCAGAAGGCCCCCTGTCCCCATTGACCCCTCCCCCCCCTTTTCCCTTTCCCCTCCAGTGACCATACGTTTGCTTTCTACATCTATTTCTGTTCTGCAAATGAGTTCATCTGTACCATTTTAAACTTTTATAAATTTTTATTTATTTATTTTAATATGAAACCACTTTAAAAAATGATTTATTCGTTTATTTTTGGGCTGTACGGGGTCTTTGTTGCTGTGCAGGCTTTCCTCCAGTGGCGGTGCTCGGGCTTCTCATTGCAGTGGCTTCTCTTGTTGCTGAGCAGGGGCTCTAGGGCTCGCAGACTTCAGTAGCTGTGGCTCCCGGGCTCCAGAGCAGAGGCTCAATGGTTGTGGCACCTGGGGTTAGTTGTTACACCACATGTGGGGTTGTCCCATACCAGGGATCAAACCCATATCTCCTGCATTGGCAGGTGGATTCTTTACCACTGAGCCACCAGGGAAGCCCTATAGCACTTTTTTAAAATTCCACATATAAGTGATGGACTTCCCTGGTGGCTCAGTCGGTTAAGAATTCACCTGCAATGCAGGAGATGACAATTAGATCCCTGGATCGAGACGATCTCCTGGAGAAGAAAATGGGAACCCATTCCAGTATTCTTGCCTGGGAAATTCCTTGGGTAGAGGAGCTTGGTGGGCTATAGTCCATGGGGTCTGTTTGACTTACTTTACTCGGTATGACAATCTCTAGGTCCACACTACAATAGATAACTCTTAATAATAAGGACCTATTGTATAGCACAGTATTACTCAATACTCTGTAATGTAACGGCTATATGGGAAAAGAATCTAAAACAGAGTAGGTGTATGTATGTGTAGAGCTGATTCACTTTGCTGTGCACCTGAAAATAAAAACACAACACTGCAAATCAACTCTACTCCTGTAAAAATTCAGAAAAAAAAAAAAAAAAGGGCTACCAGTCAACTTGAGCCTGTGATGGCATCTTCCTGGGTCTGGCCTCCCTAGAGCAGACCCCATCACCAGTGTGCATATCACTAGCAGTAAAGGTAGCTGACAGGGGCTGTGGAACTGGAACCTGTGAGCTGAAGGGTCCCCTGCATGCTCATGAAGCCTCTCAAGGTGCAGGAAGAGCTGGGGTGGGAAGGAGGGTTGGGAAGGAGGAGGGGGGCCTGACCAGCTCTCCCTGTGCAGCCACATTCCCATGCAGAATCCGAGGATGCCAGGGATACTAACTACAAACCTGGCCTGGATCTGGTCCTTATGAAGGAATACTTTAACAGGTAGAAAGATAGAACACATTTTACTTAACTGTTAAACTTTTAAAATCTTGACTTTATTAAGACAAAATTGCCATACCAAGACTTCCCTGGTGGCTCAGTGGTAAAGAATCTGCCTGCCAATGCAGATAAGGGATCGATCCCTGGATTGGGAAGATCCCCTGGAGAAGGAAATCAACCCACTCCAGTATTCTTGCCTGGAAAATCCCATGGACAGAGGAGCCTGGTGGGCTACAGCCCATGGGGTTGCAGAGTCAAACATGAGTTAGTTGACTAAACAACACAACAGCAACAATCCCCACACCATGCCAATCAGTCAATGAAAGTGAACAATTTGATGGTTTTTAGCATCTTCACAGATGTGTGCAACCTTCATCACCATCATTTTTAGACCTTTTTATTACCTTAGAAAAAAAAAACTCTGTACTTTTAGCTAACCCCCTCAACTGTTAAACATTTAATCTGTAGGCATGTGGCAGGTGACCTCCACTGGTCTGCAAACTTGAACAGAAGCTATCTCCTTCTCACCTCTATGGTTAGCTCCCTGAGGCCAGAGGCCAGCTGTGATACTTGTATGCTCCTTACCTGCACCATTCCTGCCACACAGTAGGACCCAGAATACTTGCTGGCTTCCTTGTTATTATTTTATTATTATTATTACTATATGTGGCTGTGCTGGCTCTTCATTTTGCAGCACTCGGACTTTCCCTAGTTGCGGTGAGTAGGAACAGCTCTTTGTTTTGCTGCTAGGGTTTCTCATTGGGTGACTTCTCTTGTGGAACACGGGCTTCAGTAGTTGTGGTTGGTACACAGGCTTAGCTGCCTCACGGCATGTGGAATCTTTCCCAGCCGGGACTGAACTCATGTCCCCTGCATTGGCAGGCAGATTCTTAACCGCTGGACTATCAGGGAATTCATTCCTTGTTATGATTACGATGCCTTTCTGTAGGCATGAGTGAAGTCCAGTGACCACAGGCAGGATGGGGAGGGGTCTGGACATCATGTTATGTGAGGAACCATGGACGTGTTGAGCCTGGAAAAGCTGGGGGATGGAGTGGATAGAATAATTGCTCAGGGACTTCCCTGGTGGTCCAGTGGCTAAGACTCTGAGCTCCCAATGCAGGGGAGCCAGGTTCGACCCCTGGTCAGGGAACTAGACCCCACATGCCCCAACTAAGACCCAACACAGCCAAATAAATAAAAATAAATATTAAAAAAAAAAAAAAGAAGAAGAAGAATTGCTCAAACCAACCATCACACAGAAAAGGGACTGGGAGCCCTGGGTCAGAATTCCAGAAGCCAGGTTTCCAGCCAGAGGCAGGCTGACCCATGGCATGTGCAGGTGGAAAGGGAGTGAGCTCTCAGGACACGTGCATGCAGAGCCTGGAGGACCTCCTGCTTGGGGTGCCATAATGCAGCTTCCTGCTTCAACCAGGCCAAGAGCAGGCCCAGAAGAGCTCTAAGGGTACTAAGAGTTCTCTTCTGTTTCTGGGATCCTGGGCCTAGAGCTCTCACAGGGCACAGGGGTTTCTAAGGAGACACAGAAGCTTTGCTGTCTTTGTTTTCAATTTCCCACCAGCAGCAGGATTCATGCTTCTTCTCTTCCGAATTCAGGCTCTAGCCCCTGCCCTCCCTCACCCCCTTCCACCAGCTCCAGGGCTGGCGCTGAGTGTCCCTCTGAGGGCCCTGGGGTGTGTCCGCATGGGAAAGGTGACCGGGTTGGCATGTGGAGCTGAGAGTCTAGCAAGTGAGCTGAGACTAATAAACCCAAGAGAGGACAGGTCCAAACAGGTCTTGGGGAGGTTTTGGGAGCCGGGGCCCAGGTTGCAGAACTGAACAAAGCACCCTGTATGAAGCTGGGCAGGAGACCACGCTGCCCTGACCTGGGAGCGGGGGCCCCGCCCGAGACGGGGCTTGCACCTCCTGGGGTGGGGCTGGGGGAGAGCAGGCTGCAGGTATCTGGGCCAGGGGTCAATGTGTGGTGACTCCAGTGGCCAAGAGAGAGAGAGTTACTTGTCACTGGCTCAACAGAGAGAAGGGAGGGCGTGGTTCCTCCAGATTTATCATGATTGATACAGGCGGAGCTGAAGAGCACAACCAAGGTCCTGGACACCCCCAAATGGATGCACAGATGGGGCTCCCTCTGGCTGTGGAAGAAGGAAAGGGCTCCCCTGTATTAAGTACTTGGCTCTAGACTCAGTCAGCATTTCCACCAGCTTACACTTACCTGGTGTGCACTGTGCCAGCCTCTGTCGAGCCCCACATGGGTCCTAACGACCCCCCCAAAGAGGAAATTGAGTCACAGAGAGGGCAGCCACCTGTCTGAGGTCACACACCTTGCCAGGGTGGAGCCGGAGTTCCAACCCCGGTGCCCTGGCTCCAGGGCCAGGCTTCACCCACTCTACTGGCTGCTGCCCTAGCGCCTGTTTTTCATTCCCACGACAACCATGGGGGAGAACTCGCATGACCTCTATTTTCCACAAATATACAAGCTGAGGCGCAGAACAGTGAAGTGTCTTGTCCTAAGTCATGCCCTAAATAAGCCTCGAATTCATGCTTGCACCTGGGTTGGGAAAGCCCACACTCTGTCTCTCCCGCTGCCTCCAGGAGGAAACCAGGTAAAGGTCAAATGGCTGGGGTTGGTTTTTTTTTTCCTTTTCCTTCTTTTTTGTTTTTTAAAGTAAATGTTACTAAATTCTGTTAAGGGTTGCCAATGATCTTTATTTTTAAAGATCTTTATTTCATTTATTTATTTATTTATTGACTGTGCTGAGTCTTTGCTGCGGCTCTCTGTGGTGAGTCTTGGCCACTCCCTAGTTGTGGTGCTCAGGCTTCTCATTGCAGTGGTTTCTCTTATTGAGGAGCACAGACTCTACAGCACAGGCTCAATAGTTGGGGTGCACAGGCTTAGTTGCTCAGAGGCATGCAGGATCTTCCTGGATCAGGGATTGAATCCTCATCTCCTGCATTGGCAAGCAGAGTCCTTACCATTGAACCACCTGGGAAGCCCATGGGTGGGTTTTTTAAAACAGAAAATTTAGACTCTGTTTTTAAAGAAACTTAAAAAATTATGATGGTCATATAATTGGGCTAGATAAACTGACTGAGCCTCAAACAAATCAGTCGCAAGCGAGGCTTCGATTTAAATTTTTTCCTCAGCATTGTTATTGTAACCTCAGGTGTCAGCTGCTCATGCTGACGTCATGTACTCTCTCCAGTTGCACAGGTGAGAGTAACATGGGGTTTACAAAAACACTTTGTGGGACTGATCCCATTTCCTGCCTGAGAATAAGTTATACCAGGCCCTGAATTAAATTTTTGCTTCTATTGTCTTTTTACCAACCCCGACCCACAGCCTGCCCCCCAACCTCTACTCCCCTCTGCTTGTCTAGAATAGTGAGAAAATGCTCTGTTCTCAGATTCAAAGACCAGGTCTGGTTCTGTTATCAGTTGTCTGTGTGAGGTCAACCTGTTGACTTAACCTCTCAGAGAAGCATCTGGAAAATGCAAACACTGAACCTAGTGACCTTCAAGGTCTCTTCCCACTCTAGAGCTGATGCTCAGCGTTATTCACTCATTCAATTAGCTTGAGACAGACATCTGTGCTGCATGCTGGTGACACCAAGATTACTATAATTGATCACTGGCCTCAAGGAGCCCACAGCTTAGCGCTGTGATACAAATTCTGTGCGGCAAGTGTCCTAAGAGAGGCAAGTTGGTAACATGATGGTTGAAAGCATAGAGTTCTTTTACTTACAAAACAGAAAGAGACTCACAGAGAATAAATTTATGATTGCTGGGGGAAGGATGAGGGGAAGGGATAGCTAGAAAGTTTGGGATGGACATGTACACACTGCTATATTTAAAATGGTTAACCAACAAGGACCTAGTGTACAGCACATGGAACTTTGCTCAATGCAATGTGGTAGCTTGGGTGGGAGAGGAGTTTGGGGGAGAACGGATACATGTACATGTATGGTTGAATCCCTTCTCTGTTCACCTGAAACTATCACAACATTGTTAACTGACTATACTCCAGCACAAAATAAAAAGTTAGAAAGAAAAAGAAAAAGCATAGTGTTCTTGTTTGGAGGACCAAAAAGGCTTCAAGGAGAAGGACATCTTTGAGCTGAATGTTGCATGATAAGAAGATGGGAAGGGACATTCTAGCCAGAGGGACAGCATGTACAAAGTCACACAGCTGCCCAGCACAGCATTGCCAGTCCACTGCAAGCTGGACTAGAGGCTGGACTAAAGGTTGTGTACATAGCAGAAAGACATGAGTCTTGAGAGATGGGCAAGTGCCGTGTGATATAAGCATGGGGAACTACAGAACGGTCTTAGGTGGAGACATGACATGGTGTGATACATACTGGGAAAGTTCATATCAGTGGCAAGAAGGGCGAAAGCAAGTAAGCAAGTCTGGGTGTAGAAAGACTGATCAGAATCCTTCCAACAATCCAGGTGAAAACCACAAGGGCCTGAATGTAGGTAATAGTGATAGGGAGGAGAGAGAAAAGAAAGACAGCCCTTCTTGCAGTTGAAGGAGGAAGAAGGTTCAGTGATAGACTGAATGTGAAACAAGCAGTCTAGGAGGAGTCTTAATCTCTGACTTGGGTGTCTAGGTAGATTAGAAACACAGAGGAAGGGGACTTTCCTGTGGTCCAGTGGTTAAAGACTCTGACTTACAATGCAAGGGACATGGGTTCAATTTCTGATCAGGGAACTAAGATCCCACATGCCTCTGAGTGACTAAGCCTGGGCATCAAATACTGAGCCTGTGTGCCCTGGAGTTTGTGTGCCACAACTACTGAGTCCATGAGCCACAGCCAAAGATCTGCATGATGCAGTGAAAATCCTGTGTCCTGCAACTAAGACCCAACACAGCCATATAAATAAATAAATAAATTCCCTTCCTAGAGAAGGGAATGGTAATACATTAGAGGGAAAAAAGAGGACACAGAAGGAAGAGCAGGCTTGGGGGGAAATGAGGAGATGACTTTGGGGAAGTTAATGAAGTGGTTATCGTTTATCTGAGTGGATGAGAATTCCCCCATTTTTAAAAAACTTGACCCTTTTTAGTATGCCGGCAAAAACACTCCCTTGATGGGAATTCCCTGGCAGACCAGTGGTTAGGACTTCACACTTACACTGCCACGAGTTCAGTCCCTGGTCAGCAAACTAAGATCCTGCAAGCCGAGCATCAGGGCCAAAACAAACAAACAAACAAAAAACACTTCCTTAGAAATGACTCCTTGTTCCTAAAATTCTAAGTAAGGGAGGTAGTGTTTTAAAACACTTTCCTGACCAGTGAGCAACAGTCTCTCACTGTACCATGGAGCTCATTGCCTAGGGAAAGAGAAAGATGGATATTGTCTTGAACAAAACCCATGGGACAGGGAAGAAGAAACATTCCACAAAAAGGAAGTCCCTGAAAAACAGAAAGAGGAAGTGCAAAGTCCTGTGCTGCTTGGAAGGGGAGAGGGAGGGGTGGGAGGCCAGAAGCTGGTGCTCTTCCACCCATGTCAAACCTTGCTGCCAGCGTGGAGAACAGTAGAAAACCTCCACAGAGGCTGAGAGCAGACCAGAAACACAAAATATGCATGCCCTGCTCCTCCAGTGGTGCCCTGGGGGTGTCGGCCACATGGCGTGTCCCCACAGGCTCCTGGGGTAGCTCAGGAAAGCAGAGATGACTGCATGGTATGGTTAGTCTGGGAGAGGGATTGGAGATGTCCCCTACCCCCTGCCTCGTTGTTGTTGTTCAATCGCTAAGTCATGTCCGACTCTTTGTGACTCCAAGAACTGCAGTACGCCAGGCTTCCCTGTCCTTCACCATTTTCCAGGCTTTGCTCAAATTCATGTCTATTGAGTCCGTGATATCATTCAACCATCTCATCCTCTGTCACCTGCTTCTCCTCCTGCCCTCGATCTTTCCCAACATTAAGATCTTTTCCAATGAGTCAGCTCTTAGCATCAGGTGGCATCAGTACTAAGCTACCCTGATAGCTTAGATGGTAAAGAATCTACCTTCAATGGAGGAGACCCTGGTTCGATCCCTGTGTCGGGAGGATCTCCTAGAGAAGGGAATGGCAACCCACTCCAGTATTCTTGCCTAGAGAATTCCATGGACAGACCATGGGGTCACAAAGAGTTGGACACAACTGAGCAACTAACACACACACACACAAAGTACTGGAGCTTCAGCTTCAACGTCAGTCCTTCCAATGAATATTCAGGGTTGATTGCCTTTGTATTGACTGGTTTGATCTCACTGCTGTCCAAGGGACACTCAAGAGTCTTCTCCAGCACCACAGTTGGAAAGAATCAATTCTTTGGCACTCAGCCTTCTTTACAGTTCAGCTTTCACATCCGTATGTGACTACTGGAAAAACCATAGCTTTGACTATTTGAAGTATGGCCTGGGAGAAACCTGGACATGTCCAAGGCTGCTAGGGAATGCTGAGTTGCTTTGAGAAGTGAGATCTTGTGGACCTGTCTTGGGAAGTGCAAAATAAGCAGATACACGGAAAGGGTGCCAGTGTGTGTGTACAGGGCCAGCAGAGCTTAGACAGGACTGATGAGCCAGGTAAACTAGCAGGCCTCGCCAGCCAGGCCCTCAGTCACGGATGCCTGCAGACCTGGTGGGTGAACGGCATCACTATAGAGGTCACTGAGGACCAGAGGACGACACAGGGTCCAGCATCCAGGCCAGCCACCCTGTCCATTGTCCCAGAGTTATACACAGCGTGGAGAGAGAGCGGGGAAGGGGCAAGAAGGGTACACCTGGAGAGCCAGTAATAGTCCAGGCAGGGACTGAACTGAATATTTATCCAAAAGCAGCTGAACTTATCTAATCAAATGATTTTAAATGAAGGAGATTTGTTTTCCTTTAACTGGCAAGTTTAAATTCTCTCACCTCAGATTAATGGGAATAAGAATTTGTGAAGAAGCTTATGCTGGTTCTAAGAAATAAAAGCCTAAATTGTCCTCTTTTTTAATGTAGCTGAGCTGTAGTACGCAATTGTTGACACCTTTCCCAGCTTGTTTTTAAGTCAGGTTCATGAGACACAAGTTATATACAGTACAGTTCTGTCTGCGGGTCTGGATAGTTAATGTCCTAAACCTGTTAGTTCTCTGGCAGGATTGCTTTTCTTTTCAAGCTCTTCCCTTTTGCCCTCTTTTCATCTTTTCAGATCCCTCCCCACCCACCACCCTTCTCTCCTCCTCACAGGCTGGCCCTACCTCACTGGGTAGCTGGGGAACCTACGCTGGCCTCGCTCCCTTTTCGCTCCAAGCACCTGCCTTCACAAGCTTTTCCTCTTCTTTTCATCCTCTGTCTTTCACGACCTTGGTTTTTGCACCCAGGCTATTTCATGATCTTGTCTGCCACAGATGCAGCCTGCTGCCCAGCAACCTCCCGGCAGCATTTGGTTGGTTGGTTGGTTGGTTTGGGGTTTGTTGACAGTTGGGTTTTTCTGTCTCAGTGAGGAAGAAGCAAGAAACCTCAGTACTGCAATTTCCTTCTCACTTCATAGCGATAGTGACAGATTCTGAATCTCCAGGGCAGGGACGGTGTCTTGACGGCCCTGTTGAGTGTTGCCTTCGCAGTGGTGAAGAAAAAATAAGAAGGCGAAAAGGTTAAGACAAGAGGGAACAGCATTTGTGCCCCTGCCCAGGGCTCAGTTTGTCTGACAAGGGAGGACCTCCGAGGTGTTTCTCTTCCTGCCTGTGTCAGACCTTTGTGAGCTGACTGCACCTCGGAGAAGCCACACCCCTCTTCTTCACCCTCTGTGGGTCTCTGCAAAGGGTCATGCAACTGAGTGTCTCTCAGGGCCTCAAGCAGGGAGGGAACTTGCTGTTGGGGGCCGGTGGGGGCAAGTATATGGGAAAGAGCCCAGCTGTTGGATGCTGCTGTCTCCCTGCAGGATAGCTTTTGCCTGGTGTCACTGATGCCTGGACCTGACTCAGGGGCCAGCCAAAGGGAGCACAAGCTGCACTCAGACTTTTTGATGAAACTGGTATCATCAAAGACCTTAGGCTTTATCAGTGCTCCAAGTGTAGGAGGGGTAGGGATGCAGTGTCTGTGTTTATTCAATTCATGATCAAGTGACTTGGAATTCAGCTCTGCAGTCAGACTCCCCAAAAGGCTTTGGGGTGGGCAGAAGACCTAAATAGACAATTCTCCAAAGAAGATATACAAATGGCCAACAGATGCATGAAAAGATGCTCAACATAGCTAATTATTGGAGAATTGCAAATCAAAACTACAATGAGGTATCACCTCACACCAGTCAGAACAACCATCATCAAAAAATCTACAAATATTAAATATTGGAGAAAGTGTGTAGAAAAAAGAACCCTCCTACATTGTTGGTGGCGATGTAAATTGGTGCAGCCACTATGGAAAACAGTATGGAGGTTCCTTAAAACACTAAAAATAGAGTCACCATGTGATCCAATCCCACCCCTGGGCATATATCCTGAGAAAATTCTAATTCAAAAAGATACATGCCATGTCCATAGCAGCACTATTTACAGTAACCAAGACATGGAGGCAACTTGAATGCCATTGAGAGATGCATGGACAAAGAAGTGGTGTGTACACATACACATATACATGCATGTATATATGCAACAGAAGGGCTTCCCTTGTAGCTCAGTGGGTAAAGAATCTGCCTGCAATGCAGGAGACCTGGGTTTGTTCCCCGGGTCAGAAAGATCCCCTGGAGAAGGAACTGGCAACCCACTCCAGTATTCTTGGCTGGAGAATCCAATGGAGAGAGGAGCCTGGAGGGCTACAGTCCATGGGGTCGCAAGAGATGGACACCACTTGGTGACTAAACCACCATCACCACCATATGTGATAGAGTATTACTCAGCACGAAAAGGATGAACTAAAGCCATTTGCAGCAATACGGATGGACCTAGAGATTACCAAACTAAGTGAAATAAGTCAGACAGAGAAAGACAAATACCACATGGTATCACTTACATGTGGAATTAAAAATAATAATAATACAAATGGACTTATTTACAAAACAAATAGAAAGACATAGAAAAGTTATGTACCAAAGAGGAAAGAAGTGGGAAAAAGAGAAATTAGGAGCTTTGGATTAACAATTAGACACTACTATGTATATTTTAAAAAAAAAACCCTGCTGTATAGCACAGGGGACTATATTCAATATCTTATAATAACCTATAATAGAAAAGAATCTGAAAATATATATATATATATATATATACACATTAAACTGAATAACTTTGCTGTAAACCTGAACCTAACACAACATTGTAAATCAACTACACTCCAATTAAAAAAGAGGCTTTGAGGAAGTCGCCTAATGCTTCAGCTTCTCCATCTATAAAATGAGATGGTCATAGGAATTAATCCACTGGATTGCAGCAGAAATGGAATGAAGGAATCCATAGGCACTTGGCACATAAAATGGTAGCTGCTAAAGTGATGATTATTTCCAATTAGGTATTAAACATCCTAAAATCTCAGGATGAAGCTAAAAAGCAGAAAACCCCCAAGTCTCAGGGTAAGGAGAGTTACTGACACCCTCAATCAAAGCAAACCCAGATCCACTAAGGTGGGTGGCAGAAGCAAGATTCTCATGGGGGTGGAGGAGAGGTACAACTTTCCTTGCCTGTGGTGACACTAGGGAGAAATCTCCAGGGGAAGGTGAATCTTGGGGACAGAAACAAAAGATCCAGCCACCCTGCCCATGCAGACAGGATCCATGCAGCTGGGGTTGACCTTGGAGGAAGCGGGTTGATTTTATTGAGGAAGCCGACACGTGACGCGTTTCCTTGTGTCCACTGTGGCCTCTGAGTTGTTCATATTATTGGTTTCCAGGATGTGAAATGTCATCCTAGGACATAGCCTGGAAAAGAATGGGCTGAATGCCTCCTCAGAGAGCTTTAGCCAATATTAAAGAAAGTGGGTTCACCTTTCCTTCAGACTTAAAATTCATTGCTATTAATAGAGCAGCAGTAACGGTTAAGGTAATATTGAAAGCAAGCTTTTTTTTTTTTAGCAATTGCCATATAAAGCTCACAACAATCCTGCTAAGCAGGTATTATTACTATTCCTCTTTTACAAAACAGGAAACTGAGGCTTGATGAATTTAAATAGCCTGCTGTGGTCACAAAGACAGTAGATGGCTGATGGTGAATGTAAGCTTTTCTGTTTTGGGGGGTTTTGATTTCTTTTTCTTTCTTTTTTTTTTTCTGATGCTTCATTGAGATATAATTGACAAATAGCACTGTGGAAATATAGAGTATACAATGATCTACTTGATATTCATATATATTGTGAAATAATTATCATAATAAGGTTAGTTAATGCATCCATGAACTCACATGGTTACCGTGTGTGTGTGTGTGTGTGTGTGTGTGTGTGTGTGTGTGTTGAGAGTATTTAAGGTCTAGTTTTGGGCAAATTTCAAATATATGGTACAATATCGTGAACTATACTTTCAAGTGGCTCAGTAGTAAAGAATCTACTTGCCAAGCAAGAGACCTGGGATGGATCCCTGGGTCAGGAAGATGCTCTGGGTTTGGAAGATGCCCTGGAGAAGGGAATGGCAACCTAATCCAGTATTCTTGCCTGGGAAATCTCATGGACAGAGGAGCCAGACGGGCTACAGTCCACAGGGTCACAAAAGAGTTGGACAAGAACCCCACAATGAGGTACCATCTCACGCTGGTCAGAATGGCTGCTATCAAAAACTCTACAAACAATATATGCTGGAGAGGGTATGGAGAAAAAAGAACCCTCTTACATTGTTGGTGGGAATGCAAACTAGTACAGCCACTATGGAGACCAGTGTGGTGATTCCTTAAAAACTGGAAATAGAACTGCCATATGACCCAGCAATCCCACTGCTTGGCATACACACCGAGGAAACCAGAATTGAAAGAGACATGTGTACTCCAATGTTCACTGCAACACTGTTTACAATAGCCAGGATGTGGAAACAACCTAGATGTCCATCAGCAGATGAATGGATAACAAAGCTGTGGTACATATATACTATGGAATATTGCTCAGCTATTAAAAAGAATGCGTTTGAATCAGTTCTAATGCGGTGGATGAAACCAGAGCCTATTATACAGAGTGAAGTAAGTCGGAAAGAAAAACACCAATAGAGTATATTAACGCATATATATGGAATTTAGAAAGAGGGTAATGATGATCCTATATGTGAAACAGCAAAAGAGACACAGATGTAAAGAACAGACTTTTGGACTCTGTGGGAGAAGGTGAGGGTGGGATGATTTGAAAGAATAGCATTGAAACATGTCTATTATCATATGTGAAATAGATAGCCAGCCCAGGATCAATGCATGAGACAGGGTGCTCAGGGCTGGTGCACTGGGATGACCCTGAGGGATGGGATGGGGAGGGAGGTGGGAGGGAGGGTCAGGATAGGGAACACATGTACACCCATGGCTGATTCATGTCAATGTATGGCAAAACCCACCACAATATTTTAAAGTAATTAGCCTCCAATTAAAATAAATGAAAAAAAGAAAAAATAGCCAATACTCTTTATCCTTAAAGAAAAAAAAAAGAAAGAGTTGGAAAAGACTCAGACTAAACAACAATTGTGAACTATAGTCACCGTGCTGCACATTAGATCCATCAAATTGGAGGCTATTTGAATTCAGAGCCTGAGTTCATACCAATATTTTCTCTTTTAGAGGATTCTAGATCACATTTCAATCAATGAGAAAAGCATGCGTAAGATCTTCAGGTATTTACTTTCTCCTTAAAGTTCTGGGACATCTCGAGGCTCAGCCCTTGTAGAACAAATGGCTTCTTTCTGCCGCCTAGAGGACACAGAATACACCACAGAGAATTAAAGGCAAGAAGGGAGTGGGGGAAAAAGTGTGCTCAGATCCAGGCAGGTCCAGACCTGCAGAAAACAAGTCTAAAAAACGAACACCATTTAGTCCATGAAAAGTGGGTGGTAACGGGTTGGGGACCTTCTGGATCAGCAGTGAGAACGGTGTATCAAGGGCAAGACCTGCAGTCAGACTGGAGTCATTTTTGACATGGGCCCAGATAATTCATATGCTTACAAAAACGCGTATGATTCATTCATCCTCAAAGGGATTGAAGATGACCTTCCATTCACAGCCCATTGTCACTTTAGCAGCTAGCAGACCCCAAGGGACTCAAGGCTGGGTCCCTTCCCGAAGCGGGAGATAAAGGGGCCCTGGGCTGAACAGATTCTCCGCTGTGGACAGAAACTCCATAAAAGCAGAAGCTCATAAAAGCAGATGGAGGAGGCTGAACCTTGCCCAGATAAGAGATAAAAGACAATATATATTCCTCATTCTTGAAGTTAAGGAGAGCTTCCCAACTACACGTGTGCAGAAAGGCTACTTGAAGGTTAAAAGAGAGGGAGTGTCATTTCATACCAAGAGAGGTCAGATACCCATAGACCTCTTCACAAGAAGCCATCTTCACTAAGAGATGAACTCACACACATGGAAGGACTCTGGGGTAAACCAAATGTTTACTCTGGGGTAAACAGATGATTGGTCAAAGGAAACCCAGCAGAAATGCCTCATATAAGGGATTCAAACTACCACGTGGGCACGACTCTCTCTCTGAACCCACCCATGTGTCTATCCACACACATTGTTTTCCTCCCAATAAACACTTTACTTGTTTCATTACTTTCCATCTCTATGTGGAAATTCATTTCTACACCGCTGACAGGCTAGGGCCTTGCCACTAGCCACTGTCCCTAGTGGTCTAGTGACCAGGATTCAGTGCTCTCCCTGCCGCTGCCTGACCTCAATCTTTGGCCAGGAAAACAAGTCCCGCTTCAAGCCGCTGCAGGCCGAGGCTACCCCAGATCATTTCCATGGTCAATTGCATCACCTCTCAGGTTCTGGGCTTCCTAATTGAGAGAATGGCTCATCTTCTAAATGGTGTAGGGGCCAGGAGACCCAGATTGTGCTTGCAGACAGTAAAATTGTTCTCTACCTAATCTCCCAGACCTGTTTCCGTTTCAGAAACAGGAGAGGGGTAATGGTCAAGAGTCCCTCCTGCTCCAAGATTCCTGAGTCTCTTTCTGTCCCAATTGAGAAGCTCCAGGGAAACCCTGAGTGATCTGCTTAGGAGGCTGGGCTCAACAGAGCTCACTAGACACCTCCTCCTGCCTCCCTGTTCAAACCTCGTCTGTGATCTGCCTCTTCCTGATGTTTAGAGCTTTTCATGTCCTTGTTGTTTGCATTCACAGCCACACTGTAGGAGCCTCTTTTCTACTGCCCTGTGGGGTGGACAGTTGACTTTCTGTTCACACAAAAGCCCTGAACATGAAGTTGGTTTGGAAGAGGAAATTTCTCTAGAAACCGAGAAATAGAGTTTCTGAGATCATGACCTCTGGAGTTAGACAGACCAGTCTTCAGATCCTGGCTGTTGCTGCTCAATAATTGTGTGATTTGGGGCAAGTTGCTCAACCATTCTACCCTTGGTTTCCTCATCTGTAAAATGGGCATGAGAACAGTACCTATACCATTGGGTTGTGGTGAAGATGAAGTGAGAAGATGCCATGACAAGTATTTGGTTCGTACCTGGTACATGATAGGCATTCTGGAATGTGCCCTGACTGCTACAATTGGGAATGGCAAGGTGGTTCACAACTGATACCTCACACAGAAATTTAGTATCCAAGCGACTCCTTGAGCTTGTCCTCTACAATGATCCAAATATTTTTCTCTGTTTTCTTTTTGGCTGCACAGCTTGTAGGATCTTAGCTCCCTGACCAGGGATCAAACCCGGGCCCCAGCAGTGAAAGCACTCGGTAGTCCTAACCACTAGACTACCATGGAGTTCCACACCCTGCACTCTTGTTTGAAGATGTTCTTTTCTTTTTAAAACTTCTTATTTATTTTGGCTGCACTGGGTCAACATTGCTGTGAGCAAGCTTTCTCTAGCTGTGGTGCACAGGCTTCTCATTGCAGTGGCTTCTCTGGTTTCAGAGCATGGGCTCTAGGCACTCAGGCTTCAGTAGTTGCAGCTCAGGGGGCTCAGTTTTTGTGGCACATGGGCTCAGCAGTTGCGTCTCCTGGGCTCCAAAGCATAAGCTCAAGTAGTTGTGGCTCATGGGCTTAGTTGCTCCGCGGCCTGTGGGATCTTCCCCAACTGGAAATCAAACTGGTGTCCCCTGTGTTGCAAGGTGGATTCTCAACCACTGGACCACCAGGGAAGCTTTAAAGATAGTCTAATGAAGCTAAACGCCCTTTCCCAAATTCCTCCAGGTGAGCCCCAGTGCATCCTTGAACTCCCAGTGCCACTACGAAGACACTGGCTGGCATGGCCATCTAGGTTTGAGGCTTTGGGAAGAGTGATGCATGAGGGTCTAGAGTAGGCCGAGGCCTCAAAGTCATCCTTCACAGGAGCCAGTTCAGCAAGCAAGAGCTAGGAGGGCTGAAGTGTGACCTTGCCTGACTCTTGGTTGTTTGCAGTTGGAAAATGAATAATTACTGCCTTTGCCCTAGAAACAAGCGACTGTTTTTGACTAGAACGAAAATAAAATCCACAAAAACATCCAGCAAACAGGCATATGGAGTTGACCAGAGAGAGTACTAAGGTCTCAAGAACAAATTGCTTATTGACTGAAGCAAAAGATATTAATAAGAAGTGGCTTCAGCACAAACACAACTTTTGAGTCTGCAGCATCTTACTGCAACCCAAGTGACCTGCAGTAGGTGGTGGGGCCCGTGGGGCCCGTGGGGCCTTTATAGAGATGATGGTCAGGTATAGACAGCACTGGGCTCTGGTTACATGATTCACAAAGGGCCCCCTACTCTGGCGTTGGATGTCACCTCTAGATGACAGGATTGAGAGACGTTGATGTTTGGGGTAGATCTCCAAGCCCAAGTTCCATCATTGCCCGTAGAGCACTTCGTGTCATCAGTTCAGTTCAGTCTCACAGTCGTGTCCATCTCTTTGCAACCCCATGAGCCACAGCACGCCAGGCCTCCCTGTCCATCACCAACTCCTGGAGTCCACCCAAACCCATGGCCATCGAGTCGATGATGTCATCCAGCCATCTCATCCTCTGTGGTCTCCTTCTCCTCCTGCCCTCAATCCTTCCCAGCATAAGGGTCTTTTCGTGTCATAGATTTAAAATAAATCAGGGCATTATAGTGTGGCGGGGAACATGAGGTTCCTCTTGAATTATCTTTACTCTAGATTTCTGTGGCAAAAGTATTAATCCGTCAAACAAACTTAAAATATAGCACAGTTCCCAGCAACCTTTTGAGGGGGGACATTTCTTCGCATTTTAATATTTGTTGTGGTTCAGTCACTAAGTCGTGTGTGACTCTTTGCCACCCCCTGGACTGCAGCACACTAGGCTTCCCTGTCCTTCACTATCTCCAGGGAGTTTGCTCAAACTCATGTCCTTTGAGTCAGTGATGACTCGATGATGAGATCCAACCATCTCATCCCCTGTCATCCCCTTCTCCTCCTGCCCTCAATCTTTCCCAACATCAGGGTCTTTGCCAAAGAGTTGGCTACTAGGAACATTAAAAAACTGCACATAACTGCAGGTTACTCAACCTCTAAGTGGCCCTGGCCAAGAATTGCTGTTGAGAACAAAGAATTCCTGCAAAAATGGTTTTTCCCTATTTCACATTGATTTTTCTCAGGACTTTTTTTGCTTCTTGATAAGAGGAGACAACCTGGTAAAGGATCCATCTCCTCTTCTCATTTAGAGGAGATCCATCTGCAAGAACAAGCCCTGAAAATTCCTCTTGCTCAACCAAACTGAAGAGCCTCTGAGCCTATTCACACACGGAATGTCTGGCTCCCTCCCTACACCCACTCCACCAGGGTTTGAACTACAGACATAGCACATTTCTCTGCATTCCTGCCAGCTCTAAATCGTGGCCTCACGTAGCACCAACCAGTTTTCTTTACCTCTTATGTAAATCTCCAAAGCCTGCAATAAAACACATCCAAATTCTCACTGGAGTACTTGCCACCTGCCCCTGTCCCCCTAAGATGAAGCCGTGATACCTGGCCTTGAAGTCTGGGATATTTTTGTTAATGTGACACACCTCAGAAATCGGTTTCAAGAAAAAAGGGTAGACGCCTCCCTCTCGAACTTCCTCTCTTAAAGTTAACAAAAATGTCGGTGCTGGGCTGTGTCCAGCAGGGCTGCTGGCAGCCGATGCACAGTCACAGATAAACTGCAGCCACGCTGTTTTCTCACCGACGGCCAACGTCTCACCCTTTAGAGACTAGCGTTTCTTAGGAAACACAGCTAGCTCTAAAATCTCAAAAAGCTGAGAGTTGATCCAGAGACCCCGGAGTTTCTTGTTTCCGGAATGAACTGTTCACTCAATAAATGTGTGTATCAGGGATTCCCTGGTGTTCCAGGGGTTAGGATTCCTACGCATCCAATACAGGGAAACCCAGACTCGATCCCTGGTCAGGGAACTAAGGACACAAAAGTTTATCATGCCCCCTCAAAAGGAAAAAATATGTATATTTTAAGGCAGAATTTTTAAAAGTTGGGGTCCAATTCATATAACATAAAAACCATCCCCTAAAAGTTTACAGTTCAGTGTTTTTTTAGTATATTTCCTGTATTGTGCAACTATCACATCTCTCTAATTCCAAAAGATTTCAATCATAACAGAAGGAATCTCATGTGAAGAGATTTTTTTCTTTTTTTATTATCTCCTCCGCCCACCAACCCCTAACAATCACTGGTTTTTTTATGGATTTGTCTATTCTGGACACTTAATATAAGTGGATTCGTACAATATGCAGCCTTTTCTATCTGGCTTACTTCACTTAGCATAATGTTTTCAAGGTTGTAACAGTACGTCATTACTTTTTATGGTTGAATAATATTCCTCTGTACAGACAGACCACATTCTCTTCATGCATGCACAAGCTGATGGACATTTGGGGATTTCTGCTTTTTGGTTATTATGAATATTGCTGCTATGAACATTTGCATACAAGTTTCTGTGTAGACACATGTTTTCTTGGGTAAATACCTAAGAGCAGAACTGCGCACACGATGGTGACTTTGTTTAACTTCCTGAGGAAGTGCCAGGCTCTTCTCTCACCCATGGCATGTTAACCAGCTCCCCTGTCCTCTGTGCCAGGAACCAACAGCACAACGGTGGACCTGGCAGGCCTGGCCACTTGCCCTCTGGGGCATGCAACTCAGCAGAAGGATACATTAAACAGATTGCTAAAAATTATGATAAAAACCATCACTAAACAAAAGATCACTTGTACAGATTCCAAGAAGGGGAAGTTCATGCCACTATGAGACGATAACACAGGGAGGCCTGACCCGAGAATTGAACCAGAGTCACAGGACAAGAAGACAGCAGTCTTGAAACAACGAATTTAGGACCTGTGATACCAGGAAAACCTCCTAATTAACTAGAAATCGAAATGAACAAGTTCTTGTAATTAAGTGGGGTTTTGAAATTTCTCACCATTCAGGGGCAGAGAAGCTCCACCCGCCCCTGTGGAAGGTCTGAAGTGATTTATGGGAATATTTAGACATTGAAATGTGACAAGGGAACAGGCCAGTAATGTTTGAGGATAATAATGAATAAACTCTCAGGCTGCCTTCCTCCTCCTCTTTAAGGCCCAGGAGAATTTTCTCCCTTCTTCAGTTGCCCCTGCCTTCCTGACTTAGACCTTTGCAACTTTCCCTTCCTGCGCCCTTCCCGACAGCCACTTACACAAAATCAACCACCTATTGTTTAAAGTAGCAGTTCAAATTCAGCCTCTCACAGGAAGAAGGGATGCTCTGGAAATGTCAGCAATTAACTCCCAGGAATGTGAAAGTTTAGTTTGACCTCAAGAGATTAAAGTTGACATATTTAAAGTGGCAGAATTTTATGAAGTTTCATTCCTGTTGAATGAATCTAAAATATATGTACTGTGATCAAGGCACTGGGTTCGGTGCACTAGGGAGATACAGAGAAACAAGGGTATTGGCCTCCGTCCTGTCCTTAAGAAAGAGTTCAGTGAGAGGGAAGAGCCTGATGCAAGATATACACCGCACACATGAGTTCCGTGAGGCTGATGGATCCATAAGAGACAGAGTTATGTGGGGGAGGAAGAAAGGTCTCCTTGGGTTGTGTTGGGAACCTCAGACTTCACAAAGGAAGTGAGACTGAGGATAAACAAACAGGCTTTACACAGACACCCAGAAGATGAGATGACTTTCCAACACAGCAGATGACAGGTACAAAGGCCCAGCAGTAGGAATGTGAAAAGATATGCTAGGTATAACATAGAGGTTCCTGAATGATGCTTTGCTTTTTTAAAAAATGAAGACACCTTGAAGTTTCTAGTTTTTATCAAATAGTCCCAGTAAGGTCTGAGACTTTAAGGACTTTCCTCTTTCATCCCTAACTAAGGAGATATCAAACTATCGGGGTGCAAAGATCAGAAAGAGAACACTGATGGCTATTCAGTTCCTTTCTCCCTTGCTTCACTCCAAGTGTGGGAAACATCCCATAAGCTTAGGGCCCCTTGATGCAGATGACAGTGAATATATGCAAAAGGGCTCTCTTCTGGCTGATCCTGGCTGGTGGTTGGTCATTGGAGGAGCAGGGTGGGGCCTCTACCAGGGTCCCTGGGATAGGTTCGGACCCCTCCACCCGTCCACACATGCATAGGTCTTACCTATCAGATGTGGCATGAGGCTTTTTGCCTTCCACCCTCCATTTTTTCACTGGTTGGTTCATTTCTGTCATCAGACAGAGTGCCTGATGAACTATGGACAGAGGTTCATGACACTGTACAGGAGACAGGGATCAAAACCATCCCCAAGAAAAAGAAATGCAAAAAAGGGAAATGGCTGTCTGAGGAGGCCTTACAAGTAACTGTGAAAAAAAGAGAAGTGAAAAGCAAAGGAGAAAAAGAAAGGTATACCCGTTTGAATGCACAGTTCCAAAGAATAGTGAGGAGAGATAGGAAAGCCCTCCGTAGTGAGGAGTCCAGTTCAGTTCAGTTGTTCAGTCGTGTCCAACTCTTTGCAACCCCAGGAACTGCAGCATACCAGACCTCCCTGTCCATCACCAACTCCTGGAATTAACCCAAACTCATGTCCACTGAGTCAGTGACACAATCCAACCATCTCATCCTCTGTCATCCCCTTCTCCTCCTGCCCTCAATCTTTCCCAGCATCAGGGTCTTTTCAAATGAGTCAGCTCTTCACATCAGGTGGCCAAAGTATTGGAGATTCAGCTTAAGTATCAGCCTTTCCAATGAACATTCAGGACTGATCTCCTTTAGGATGGACTGATTGGGTCTCCTTGCAGTCCAAGGGACTCTCAAGAGTCTTCTCCAACACCACAGTTCAAAAGCATCAATTCTTCAGTGCTCAGCTTTCTTTATAGTTCAACTCTCACACCCATACGTGACTACTGGAAGAACCATAGCCTTGACTAGAGGGACCTTTGTTGGTAAAGTAATGTCTCTGTTTTTTAATCTGCTGTCTAGGTTGGTTATAACTTTCCTTCCAAGGAGTGTCTTATCATTTCATGGCTGCAGTCACCATCTGCAGTGATTGTGGAACCCCAAAAAATAAAGTCAGCGCTCAGCGCAAAGAAATAGAGGAAAACAATAGAATGGGAAAGACTAGAGACCTCTTCAAGAAAATTAGAGATACCAGGGGAACATTTCATGCCAAGATGGGCTCGATAAAGGACAGAAATGGTATGGACCTAACAGAAGCAGAAGATATTAAGAAGAGGTGGCAAGACTACACAGAAGGACTGTACAAAAAAGATCTTTACAACCCAGATAATCACGATGGTGTGATCACTCACCTAGAGTCAGACATCATGGAATGTGAAGTCAAATGGGCCTTAGGAAGCATCACTATGAACAAAACTAGTGGAGGTGATGGAATTCCAGCTAAGAGATTTCAAGCCCTAAAAGATGATGCTGTGAAAGTGCTGCACTCAATATGCCAGCAAATTTGGAAAACTCAGCAATGGCCACAGGACTGGAAAAGGTCAGTTTTCTTTCCAATCCCAAAGAAAGGCAATGCCAAAGAATGCTCAAACTACTGCACAATTGTACTCATCTTACATGCTAGCAAAGTAATGCTCAAAATTCTCCAAGCCAAGCTTCAACAATACGTGAACTGTGAACTTCCAGATGTTTAAGCTGCTTTTAGAAAAGGCAGAGGAACCAGAGATCAAATTGCCAACATCCAATGGATCATTGAAAAAGCAAAAGAGTTTCAGAAAAACATATATTCCTGCTTTATTGACTAGGACAAAGCCATTGAATGTGTGGATCACAACAAACTGTGGAAAATTCTGAAAGAGATGGGAATACCAGACCACCTGACCTGCCTCTTGAGAAATCCGTATGCAGATCAGGAAGCAATAGTTAGAACTGGACATGGAACAACAGACTGGTTCCAAACAGGAAAAGGAATACGTCAAGGCTGTATCCTGTCACCCTGCTTATTTAACTTATATGCAGAGTACATCATGAGAAACGCTGGGCTGGATGAAGCAGAAGCTGGAATCAAGATTGTCGGGAGAAATATCAATAACCTCAGATATGCAGATGATACCACCCTTATGGCAGAAAGTGAAGAACTAAAGAGCCTCTTGATGAAAGTGAAAGAAGAGAGTGAAAAAGTTGGCTTAAAGCTCAACATTCAAAAAACTAAGATCATGTCATTCAGTCCCATCACTTCATGGTAAATAGATGGGGAAACAGTGACAGACTTTATTTTTGGGGGCTCCAAAATCATGGCGGATGATGACTGCAGCCATGAAGTTAAAAGACGCTTACTCCTTGAAAGGAAAGTTATAACCAACCTAGACAGCAGATGAAAAAGCAGAGACATTACTTTACCAAAAAAAGGCCATCTAGTCAAGGCTGATTTTTCCCGTAGTCATGTACGGGTGTGAGAGTTGAACTATAAAGAAATTTGAGCACCGAAGAATTGATGCTTTTGAACTGTGGTGTTGGAGAAGACTCTTGAGAGTCCCTTGGACTGCAAGGAGATCCAACCAGTCCATCTTAAAGGAGATCAGTCCTGGATGTTCATTGGAAGGACTAATGTTGAAGCTGAAACTCCAATACTTTGGCCACCTGATGCGAAGAGCTGACTCATTTGAAAAGACCCTGATGCTGGGAAAGATTGAGGGCAGGAGAAGAAGGGGGTGACAGAGGATGAGATGGTTGAATGGCATCACTGACTCAATGGACATGAGTTTGGGTTAATTCCAGGAGTTGATGATGGACAGGGAGGCCTGGTGTGTTGCAGTCCATGGGGTTGCAAAGAGTCGGACACTACTGAATGACTGTACTGGACTGAACTGAACTGAACTGGTTCATTTCTATACTCCCCAGACTTCCTCCATAAGAATCTCTGGAATTTCTCTATTCCTTTCCTTTATCTGGGGCTTCCCAGGTGGCACTAGTGGTAAAGAACCCACCTGCCAATGCAGGAGACATAAGAGATGCTAGAGAATGGCATGGTTTTTATTGAATAGTCCCAGTAAAGTCTAAAGTTTCTCTTTCACCCCTCCAGTATTCTTGCCTGGAGAATCCCATGGACAGAGGAGCCTGGAAGTCTACAGTCCATAGTGTTGCAAAGAGTTGGACATGACTGAAATGACTTAGCAGGTATGCACTTCCTCTACAGAACTGCTTCTCAGTAGGGTTGCTGATGTCCTCCACGAGGAGGTTTAGAAAAGCATAGGTGCTGTTTTTGGTGGTCTCAATGCTGGAGAGGCCACTATTGACTTTTTAAAAATATTTATTTAGTTTTATTTACTTATCTGGCTGTACCAGGTCTGAGTTGTGGCACTTTTTTTGTTGTGGCATATGAAATCTAGTTCCTTGACCAGGGATCAAACCCAGGCTTCCTATACTGGGGGCACAGAGTTTTAGCCACTGGATCATCAGGGAATTCCCCACTATTGGGTTTTAGTAGAGAGATTGGAGAGGCCAGAAGTCCTCCTGTGATTATTGGAAAGTTCTGCAGGAATTGCCTTATATCCCCCATGACATTCGAGTATTCCCGGAGACAGTCCTATTGGTCAAACAGCCTATTCATAGATTAACAATCTATTTCTATAGGCTTCGAACTTTGAAACCTATTAATAACTCCACTTTACACATAAACACAATGCAATCTGTGCAAACTTTCATATGCTCAGATTTCCCCCAAACCCCACCACCCTCCACCCCCCACCCCAGGAATATAACTACCATAAACAGGACAAATGCACTTTGTCTTGTGTAGAGTTTTACAGCATTCACCATTTTGGAAAAATCACACCACCCTCCGCATCTCCACTCGTTCTTTGAGTTGCCCTTGGGACACACCTGTAGTAGCCTGCACCTGTGCCGCTCACATTCAGAGTGATGCTGTGAGCAGATGCCAGAATCTGACTCCTCTACTGTACCTGTGAGAGCAGCCACACTGGAGAGCTTACGTTTTGAAAGACATAATAGTTTATTATAAATTGGTTCCCTTTTCCCTTCTATCACAGTTGGACATTTGTTATGTCATATTTTCCAAAGATGCCACACCAATACATACCCCATGCCATGAGTATATGCTTCTTACAACATGGTATTTATATTACTCTGTGGAATTGGCAGCAGGGGGCATTCTGTGGTCCCTTTGCTTGTACTTGACTAAACCTTTGTAACAGCCTTGACCGACTGGATGTGGCGGAAGTGCACTGTGTGAGTTCTGAAACTAGGTGTAATGGTTAGTTTTATGTGTCAACTGGACTGGGGCACAGTGCCCAGATATTTGGTCAAACACTATTCTGGATGCTTCTGTGAGGATTCTGGGGGGGTGAGATTAACATTTAAGTCTGCAGGCTTTGAGTAAAGCAGATTGCTCTCCATGATCTGGCTGAGCTTCATTCAGTTAGTTGAAGGCTCAAATAGAACCAAAGACTAACCTCTCCCAACAAGACAGAATTCCGTGGCAGACCGCTTTTGGCCTTGAACTGCAACATTGGCACCTCTCGCTGGATCTCCAGAATACTGGCCCCCTTTGTAGATTTGGACTAGTAGTCTCCACAATCACACGAACCTATTACTGACTATACATATATATACACACACACCCTTGAACACTGCAGGGATTAGGGATGATGATCCCCCACACGGTTGGAAATCTGCAGTTCCTCTGTATCCACAGTTCCACACCGAAGGATTCAATTAACTGAGGATGGTGTAGTACTGTAGTATTTACTCTTGAAAAAATATCTTTTTATAAATCCCTGGACCCGTGCAGTTCATATCCATATTGTTCAAGGGTCAGCTGTATGTAGATAGATAGATAGATATAGATATAGCTATCTTCTAGTGTTTTCTCTATTTCAATTACTCTGACATACCAGGTCGTAAAAGGCAATGCAGCCTTCACCTTGCTCTCCCTGTTTCTCTGGATGCTTGCTTTCGGAAAGAAGCTGCCTTGTTGTGAGGAAGCCCAGACCATGTGTGGAAGCCACATGTGGATGTTCCCACCACCAATGTCAGTGAGGTTCCCAACTGAAAGCTAGTATCAATCACCAGACACAAGAGTGAAGGCATATTTAAATGATTCCAATCCCTAGCCTTCTTCAACATCTGCCATCTGAAGCCCCAGATATCACAGGGCAGAGAACAGTCATTCTCACTGTGTTTGATCTGAATTCCTAACCAATAGAAATCTTGAGATAATAAATAATTTTGCTTCAAGACTTAGTTAAAAATTTTAATCTAAATGAGTCAGTACTTGAAAGACCAAGATGGATACGGTCTCTAAAGAGAGTGAAGATTAAAACTGCAAGGAAGGCTTTGCTCTCAAATCTGTGAAAACTAAATACACCTTCCCTAATCTACAGACACCCCCACCCTCAGTGACTTCCTGAACAGGGTGTTTTAAGTGATGAGGCAGAGTAGAGCCTAAACCACACCCTCAAATGTCCAGCTTAGAGAGATGCCACTTTTCCTCCCAGGGGCTACACACCTGACCCTTAGGGTCTGGCCTCCCACATGTACCTTCAGTCCCCACCTGCCTACATTTGAGACACTGATGGCCAACCTTGAGGAAAAAGCCACTGGCCAGGAATAACCTGGTTGCCTTCCAGAACTTCTGAAATGAGGAGATTTAGATGGGCCACCTCCGGATTCAGAGTAGAGCCCTCTGGACACCTAGAGGAAATTCAATCAAGCCCCAGGCTGTTCAGGAAGAGATAGATGCTTGCCCCAGCAAGGGACAGGAAACCTGGATTGTGAAGCAAGGGCTCCATCCCCGGGTTTTGCTTCAGACTTCAATGCTTTAGCTTGGGGATCTGAATTCAGGCCAAAGAAAATAATTCTGACTAGTGGTTGATCCCGAAGACAACAATGCCTATGATGATGATGACAAGGTCTCAAAGCAGAGCAGCCAGGAGGGAACCCGGGAGGGACCCAGCCACAAAGCTGGAAAGCTAATGTTTGTACAATGACCGTTCTTCATCCCTTTGAAACATGTTCAGGCAACAAAGATAGCTAGAGGTTATGGAAGGCTTGCCATGTGCCAGGTACAGGGTAAGCTCTTTACCAACATTGTCTTTTTTTTTTTTTTTTTTAATTTTTGGCCCTATTTGAAGTTCTCTGGTGGCTCAGATGGTAAAGAATCTTCCTGCAATGGAGGAGACCCGGGTTCCATCCCTGGGTCAGAAGACCCCCTGGAGAAGGGAGTGGCTACCCATTCCAGTATTCTTGCCTGGAGATTTCCATGGACAGTGGAGCATGGTGGGCTACAGTCCATGGGGTTCCAAAAAGTCAGACATGACTAAGAGACTGACACTTTCACTTCACTTCACTGTGACATGGGGGAACCTTAGTTCCCTGACCAGGGATGGACCCTGGGCTCCTTGCATTGCAAGGTGGATTCTTAACCACTGGACTACCAGGAAGTCTCTCACTGAATTCTTAAAATTCAATGAAGTAAGTAGAGTATTAGCTATACTTTACAGAAGAAGAAACTGAGACTTGGTTTGAGAAGGAAGTCAGGTGTGTTGAATTTTAAAGCCCATCTTCCCATCCACTCTTGCTGTTATCCTGCTTTTAAAGGCAGAGCATCTGTTCCCCACTTAATTACTTGAGTGCGTGTTTCCCAAGTTCAAGGACATGCTGCAACATAACCACAGTACAACCGTGACAATCAGGAAGCTGACACTGATTCAAGGATATCGTCTAATCCACAGACTCATTCAGATTTCACTGCTTGTCTCAGTTCTGCTGACTACAGGTCCAGAATCCAAACCTGGATCACAGTTATGTTCACTTGCCATGTCCCTTTAGTCTCTTTCAATCAAGGACAGTTCCTCAGGCTTTGCTCACCTTTCACGACCTTGACATTTCTGAAGAGCACAGACCAGTCCCACTATGGTGTGTTCCTCAATTTGGGTTTGTCTGATGCTTCCTCATGATTTATGTATTTGAGGCAGGAATACCACAGAAATATTGCTGTTCTCTTTTCAGGGCATTGTATTAGGAGGCACAGGACATCAATTTTTCCTGTCACTGGTAAACAGAGGGACTTTGAACCAAGGACCTGGAGGCCATATGAGAAGAAAGACTGCAAGAGCCTGGAATTCTGTCCCCCACAATGAACACTTCAATGTACTTTGGCCAGCCGGAGAGAGGCCAGACCCGGTCTATAAGGGGAACAATAGAATCACTTTGAAGTTATTAGGAGAGAACAGGTTGTGTTGGCCAGGACTCCACTCCTCCTAGGGAGGGAACCTGAATGGTTGGGAAGGAATTCCCCTACAAGCTATTTGGAGAAGAGGGTAAGGCCCCACAGGGTATTCTCACACACCCGAAAGACTCAAAAGCTAGATGCTGGGTAAGAGCCAGAATGAAGCTGATATAAGAGGGGAAAAGAAAATAGGCAGCAAGCGAGGAGAGTAATGGGAAGAAAACAGCATCATCCAAAGGGTTCAAAGCATTTGCTTCATGTACCTTCATGGGTGTTTAAATATATATGCTTCGGAGAAAATCATAATTTGAAAAGGTGCAGGCACCTCAATGTTTATGGCAGGACTGTTACAAAAACCAAGACACGGAAGCAACCAAAGTGTCCATCAACTGATGAAAGAATAAAGAACGTATACACACAAACACCCGATGGAATACTACTCAGCCATGAAAAGAACAAGATAATGCCATTTGCAGCATCATGAATGGATCTGGAGATTAGAATAATAAGTGAAGTAAGCTAGACAGAGAAGGACAAATATCATATGGTATCACTTTAATGTGGAATCTTAAAATAAATGATACAAATGAACTTGTATACGAAACAGAAATAGACCTACAGACACAGAAAAAAAACCTTATGGTTACCAAAAGGGGAAGCTGTTTGGGGGGGGTGGATAAATTAGCCATTTGAGATGAACAGACACAGACTACTATATATAAGATAGGTAACCAACAAGGACCTACCATTTGGTACAGGAACTATACTCAGTGTTTTTTAATAACATGTAAAGGAAAATAATTGGGAAAAAGATATATACATATGTATGCATATATAACTGAATTACTTTGCTATACAGCTGAAACTAACACAGCATTGTAAAGCAAATATATTTCAATTAAAAAAAGAAAAACATACTTTATTTTGATGTTCTTCTTATCCATTGGACTTGGAGCCAAAAAACCTGTGTTAATCCAGATCATTGGGTCGATAAGTCAGTCTGGTCGACTCAGTTTTCTCATTTGTAAAATGAAGAGAAAATACCTCCCAGGATCGCCCCGAGACCCCGCCTCGTCACATATTCAGGCAGTATTGACGGTGTGTCTGCTGTGTGACCCCATTGTTCCTCCGGCTGGGAATGCAACAGAGAACAAAACAGAAAAGAATGCCTTTTTTTTTTCCCCTCCACGGAGCTGACATTCTGGGGGCAGCCTTCCCAGACAGTGTGTCGGGCACTGTGCACAGTTAAGGAATTCCTGCTCTTCAGGTTATCGTGAGTGTGACCTGTGTATTACAGATGGGCCCTAAGTCACGGAGGCAGTGTGAGCAGTGGCGGTCCTAAGAGAAGAGAAGTCTCCCCTCAATTCTGCTCAGACCGCGTCACCTGTGGAAGGAAACGTGCCCACCTGGAAATCGGACAGAGCCGTGAAGAGCAGAAGAGCTCTGGAAGAATAGTCACCAAATTTCCCTTTCCTCAGCCACAGTCATCGAGTCAGGAGCAAACTGGGCCTGTGTGTGGTTCTGGGAGTCTGGAGACAGCGATCCTGTTAGGCGAAACGTTCCTGCATTCAGTCCTGGGTTCCCGCTTGCTTTTCTCTCTCTGCTCCTTTCTTAAATCCGGGTCCTTGGGACCTCCCTGGTATTCCAATGGTTAAACTTCACCTTACTATGCAGGGGGGTGCATGTCTGGTCCCTGGTCAGAGAGCTAAGATCCCACATGCCTCGTGGCCAAAAAAACCAAACCATAAAACAGAAACCATATCGTAACAAATTCAAGAAAGATTTTTTAAATGGTCCATATAAAAAAAAAAGCTACAAAAAATAAACTGGGTCCACCTTGTGTGAAAGTGAAAGTGTCAGTCACCCAGTCGTGACCAACTCTTTGTGACTCCAACGGACTGTAGCCCACCAGGCTCCTCTGTCCATGGGATTTTCCAGGCCAGAATACTGGAGTGGGTTGCCATTTCCTTCTCCAAAATATTTTCGTCCAATTTTATTGAGATATAATTGACATGCTGAGTGGCTCAGTTGTGTCCGACTCTTTGTGACCCCCATGGACTGTAGCCTCCAGGCTCCTCTGTCCATGGGATTCTCCAGGCAAGAGTACTGGAGAGGGTTACCATGCCCTCCTCCAGGGGATCTTTCTGGCCCAGGGATCACCCCCGTCCCTTAGGTCTCCTGCATTGGCAGACAGGTTTGTGATCACTAGCTCCACCTAGGAAGTCACCCTGTGCCACACCACCTCTTTTTTCCATAATTCTGCTTCCTTTTGCTTCAGCTGTGCAGACTCTTATTTGGGAAATCTTTACGTTCCCATCCTTTTTAAACTTCTCCAGTAGTCATGCGGTTTCCAACTCTGAAAGCTGAAAGTATTACATGGCACCAGAGGAGGCGGACATGAACCATGTAACACAGGAGAGGGAGAACATAAATCCCACGGCTGAAGCATAAACTTGTTTCTTATTTTATAAAACATTCCATTAGTTGGTTCCCCAAATAGGAATGTTGCTTCCTGGTTTCTATGGTGATTTAAAAAATTTTCTCAAACATCAATACCCATATGAGACAGAACACGAATTCAACAAAGCAGAGCTCTATGACAGCCAGAGCTATTGCAGCTTGTGAGGGACACTGCATCAGCCAAAATGCCAGCCTGGCTCTGGATCGCAGCTGGCTAGGGGCACAGACTACAAGGCTCCTCTCCACCTGGGTTTCCATTCTGATGTTAAATGAACCCAGCTGCTTGGCTTTCTCGTATTCACTGACTTTTTTCTGCTGAGGATGTTATTTTATTTTTAAAGGCAGTTTTAGATTCACAGACAAATTCAAAGGAAGGTACAGAGACTCCCCCACAAATGCATAGCCTCCTGCGTTATCCACATCTCCCACCAGAGTGGTGTATTTGTTACGACTGATGAACCCACATCGACACATCATAAGTACCCAAAGTCCACTGCTGTTGCACATCCAATGGGTTTGGACAAATATATAATGACTTGTGTCCATCACTGTAGTATCATGCAGAGTATCTTAACAACTCTAAATTCCTCTGTGCATTCATTGATTTTTTTGGACATATTTCATCCTTCTCTAAACCAGCCATCCTCAGAGGCATTGCAACTTCCCCTCTTCCATCCATGACTAGTACACTAGTGGTTTCTACTAGTCATCCGTACACTAGTGTTTTCTAGAACTTTCTCAGTGTTTTTCTAGATGTGTCTGAGGTAATGTATAAGCTTTTCTGGGGAAGATCTGACCAATCTCCTCACTCAATTTTAATTCAATTCAACAAACCCTGAGGATGTGGTAGGGAGGATGGTCACAGACTCTAGAACAAGACAGCTATGGTCCACATCCCAGCTCTTGCTTTTGTCCTCTAGAATGTTACCCAATCTCTTTGTATTTCATATTCTTCATCTGAAAAATGAGGATGATAATAATATAATCTATTTCAGTTACCCTGAGAATTAAGTGAATTAATACATGTATTGGTTCTGGATAAATGTCTGGTATACACCGTAAGTGTTCAATAAGTAATTGGCAAAATTGCTTACCCCAAGTCAGGCATTACCAGGTTTGGGGGACATAAAAAGGAATAAAACACAGATTCTGATTTCAACAGGATTTTTCAAGGGAGCACTCCAAAAATACATGCATAGAAAAGTAGCAACATTTTATGCCCTTATAATGAACATTTCTAAACAAGCTAATACTAAATTATTTTTGTGTTCCATATGGAAATTTGTTGCTATAGCATTAGCTTTGAATACCACTAAATAAAATAATTTTCATTTATAACTTTTAAATGCCACCATCCATTAATTCATCAATACACTGAGCACCTACTATGTTCTGGGCACTATACTAGGGTAAATCAACTGAATCAACTCTACTTCAATTTAAAAAAGAAAAAGAAAAAATAAACACATACTTCATTTTGATGTGCTTCTTATGCAGTGGACTTGGAGCCAAATAACCTGTGTTCATCATTGGGTCAATTACTGAGTCTGGCCCACTCAGTTTCCTCCTCTGTAAAACGAGGAGAACATACCTCCCTCCCATTTCTGTGTATACTAAGCACTTACCATCCATTCATTCATCAACATACTGAGCATCTACTATGTTCTCAGCACTATAAAGGCACTTAGGATGTAAATGTGATACAGACACAAAACGTTAGCACCTCATTCTTCCCAGCCTCCCTCTTCATCCTCTCTCTGTGCCCCACTCAAAAGTCTTTGTGGCTGGGGCTTCAGAGTAAAGGACAGAGCTGAGAATTAAGAGAAATTGACTTTATCTACACAGTTGAGATGAGGAGGGGGAGAGGTGTGAAGATTTGAGTGAGTTTAGGAGAAGAGAGATTTTGGTGTAATGAGTGATAACTTTGGAGAAATATGTGAGTGAAGAGGAACTTTAGAACTTTTGATGAGCCCCAGGCAATATTATTCTTTCTTCCTTGCCTCTCATTGAAATGTCAGTAAAGACTGCTTTTCAATGTTTTCAGTGCTTTTGAATGTGAAACTGGTGCCTCTTTTGAAAATGGTACCACGCTGAGACTGGCTGCACTAGCCAGCTTCCATGAAGGCCCCCAGTGAGCCTTGTCTCCGGGTATTCATGCCCTTGTGTCATTCATTCCCACATTGAATAGGGATAAACTGTAACAATCGTGCATGCTTCCCATATGGCACTAGTTAAAGAGACCATCTGCCATTGTAGTAGATGTAAGAGACATGGGTTCGATCCCTGGGTTGGGAATATCACCTGGAGAAGAGTAGCAACCCACTCCGGTATTCTTGCCTTGAGAACCCCATGGACAAAGGAGCCTGGTGGGCTACAGTCCATGGGGTTGCAAAGACTCATATACAACAAAACAACTTAGCACACATGTATAACAACAGGATGTTATAGAAAGGAAAGAATGGGTCACTTATAGTCAGGTAAGTCAGCTGCCATGTTATGAGGATACCGAAGCACTGCTATGGGGAATTCCATGTGAGGAAGAACCACCTCCCACCCACACCGAGCACCAACATTAGAGTGAGTCTTCCCACAGTGCATCCCCCAGCCACCATCAAGGAACGGATCCTCCAACCTTAGCCAACAGTTCTCTGCAAGCTCATGAGAGATCCCCAAGTCAGACCTTTCAGCAAAGCCACTCCCAAATTTCTGACCTGTGTGAAATAGTAAACATTTACTGTAATTTTTAAATTTCTAAGGTCTGGGGTAATTTGTTCTGTGGCAACAGTAAAGTGCTGATGGGGAGGTGGTCCAGTTTTATTAAGATTATGCAAGTATGCCTCCATTTCCCAACTCAGTCCATGAGTAGACACAGCAAGAGTAACACTGGGAATTCACTGGTCTCTTGACTCTTCTGCTGAGACCTGGGCCTGCATTTCTCTAAATGAGCCTTTCCCCTGCCCCTATAGAAAAATAAAGAGTATGTTTGTGAACTGGGAGAACAGGGGTAATTCTCACAGGTGTTTATGAACCTTCTTGTAAAAGGTTGCTGCTGTGAGCACATTAACAATGCTGGGATTCCTGCAGCCAGGGCCAGAGATAAGGCTTGATAGCTCAGTGCCTTTGTGTAATAAATTTGAGAGTTGCACCAGGCCCCTCATCCACGACATGCATTTGAGATAGCATTGGCACAGGGTGAGTCATCCTGGGCCATAAAACAATTGACATGAATCTTGAAGGAAGGCAAATTTCCAAGCAGATACATAGTTTCATTAACATAGCTTAAGAGAACATTTCTATGAGTAAAACATACTGATTTGTTGAGCCATTATTGGTTCTGAGTCTTAGATGGAACCAACTTGAAGAATTCTAAGGTAAGCACATAGTTCATTAACATAGCTTAAGAAAAATATTTCCATAAGAACAACACACTGGTTAGCTCAAGCTTTGAGAAAAGTTAAGTTCAGGTGGAACCAGGTGTCATCAAGGCAACACAGAATCTTAAAACAAACCTTTCAGTTTTGTATCAGTCCAGTTCAGTCGATCAATCGTGTCCAGCTCTTTGCGATACCATGGACTGCAGCACACCAGGCTTCCCTGTCCACCCAGAGCCTACTCAAACTCAAGTCCTCAAGTATTGTTTCTGAAGAACTCACTGGACCAAAGCTGGGAGAAGCTCTGTGATGAAGCAACAGGAAGATGCTTCTCTCTTCTTTGATGTTCTGCCCTTGCCCTGTAGTTTTATGAGGATTTTACTGACATAATTTCATTTTTACTCACTACCCTGTGTTCCCTTAGGTCTCAGCCATGTGCCGTGCATTGGGTAGGGACATAATCATAAATAAAGTGACAGCTATTATTAATATTCTCAGCACCCTTTAGTGATCCAAACTTTGTTACTTGGCTGGGCTAGGCAAGGCAGAGGAACCAGAGATCAAATTGCCAACATCCACTGGATCATAGAAAAAACTAGAGAATTCTAGAAAAACATCTATTTCTGCTTAATTGACTATACTAAAGCCTTTGTGTGGATCACAACAAACTGGAAAATTCTTAAAGAGATGAGAATACCAGACCACCATACCTGCCTCCTGAGAAACATGTATGCAGGTCAAGAAGCAACAGTTAGAACTGGTCATGGAACAATGGACTGGTTCCAAATTGGGAAAGAAGTACGTCAAGGTTGTATATTGTCACCCTGCTTATTTAACATATGCAGAGCACATCTTGCAAAATGCCAGGCTGGATGAAGCACAAGCTGGAATCAAGATTGCCAGGAGAAATATCAATAATCTCAGATGTGCAGATGACACCACCATTATGGCAGAAAGCAAAGAGGAACTAGAGAGCCTCTTGATGAAGGCTCTTTTCTTGGGCTCAAAATCACCGCAAACAGTGACTGCAGCCATGAAATTAAAAGACGGTTTCTCCTTGGAAGAAAAGCTATGACAAACCTAGACAGCATATTAAAAGGCAGAGATATTACTTTATCAACAAAGGTCCATATAGTCAAAGCTATGGTTTTTCCAGTAGTCATGTATGGATGTGAGAGCTAAACCATAAAGAAGGCTGAGTGCTGAAAAATTGATGCTTTTGAACTGTGGTGTTGGAGAAAACTCTTGAGAGCTCCTTGGATTGCAAGGAAATCAAAAGAGTCTATCCTAAAGGAAATCAACTCTGACTATTCATTGGAAGGACGGATGCTGATGCTGAAGCTGAAGCTCCAGTACTTCGCCACTTGATGCAAAGAGCTGACTCATTAGAAAAGACTCTGGTGCTGGGAAAGATTGAAGGGAGGAGAAGGGAACAGCAGAAGACTAGATGGTTAGATGGCATCACCGACTCAATGGACATGAGCTTGAGCAAGCTCTGGGAGATGGTGAAGGACAGTGAAGCCTGGCGTGCTGCAGTCCATGGGGTCGCAAAGAGTCAGACACAACTGAATGACTGAACAACAAGAACAACAAAGGCATGGCTACGGGCTTCCCTGGTGGCTCAGGCTGCGACGCATCTGCCTGCAAGAAAGCAGACCCAGGTTTGATCCCTGGGTCAGGAAGATCCCTTGGAGAAGGGAATAGCTACACACTCCAATATTCTCGCCTGGAGAGTTCCATAGACAGAGGAGCCTAGCAGACTGCAGTCCATGGGGTCAAAAAGAGTCAGACATGACTGAGTGACTACCACTTCACTTTTCAGGCATGGCTACAGGCAGCTCTAGGTGAGATCATGCCAGTTTGGCAATGCTGCGGAAGAAAATAACTCCCCAGGGACGAGCTCTAACTGGTTGGGTGGGAGTCCCATGCTCACCTCTTGGGCTGTCATGAAGAGGAAGCCAGGGAGCTGTGATAGCCAGTGCTGTGATCTGAATGTTTGTGTCTCCTCAAAATTCAAATGTTGCCATCCTAACCCCCAAAGATGACAGTATTAGGAGGTGGGGCCTTTGGGCAGGCTTCTACGGAGCCCTCATAAATGGGATTAGTGCCTTAGGAGAACTATCCCACTGGGATCCCTTGCCTGCTTCCACTAAGTGAGGGCACAGCCAGAAGGCAACACATACGAACCAGGAAGCGGGCTCTCACCCAAACATAGCCATGCTGGTGGCCTGATCTTGGACTTCCAGCCTTCAGAAGCATGAGAAACACATTTCTATTGCTTATAATCCACCTTGTCTGTGATATTTTGTTACAGTAGCCCAAATGGATGGAAACAACCACTTCACCAGGATCACAGGGAGTTCGCCAGAGGAAGGAGGCCTGCTCTCACTCTCAATGCAGTGGGGCTGCTGCTGGAGGTCACACGGCGCTGCCCAGGCAGGTCTGGAAACTGGGAGAAAGTCCAAAGCTCCACCACCTCATGTGGCCTGACAGAAAAATGCACTGTGGTCATATTACTCAGTCATAAAAAAAGAATGAAATCATGCCATTTGCAGCAACATGGATGGATATAGATATTATCATATTGTTAACATACTGAAGTAAGTCAGACGGAGAAAGACAAATATCATACAATATCACTTAAAGGTGGAATCTTAAAAAATTATGCAAAGGAATTTATTTACAAAACAAAAACAGACTCATGGGGCTTAGAAAACAAACATGGATAACAAAGGGGAAAGGGTAAGGAGGGATAAATTAGGAGGTTGGGATTAATAGGTACATACTACACACTACTAAATATAAAGCAGATAAACAATAAGACTTACTATATAGCACAGGGAACCATATTCAATATCTTGAAGAAGTATGTGTGTATATGTATAAATATAACTGAAACACTTTGCTGTATACCTGAAACTAACACAACATTATAATTCAACTGTACTCCAATTTTTTTAAGGCCTACTCTAATTAAAAATAATGCATTGTGGTCATGTAAAATGATGCAATGAACATATACCCAGCTATATTGGGAATGTAGGGATTTTGTAGGACAAAGAGTCTGGTTTCTTCAACAAATAAATGTGAGTAAAAGAGACAGCTCAGACAGTGAAGAATCTGCCTGCAGTGCTGCAGACCTGGGTTTGATCCCTGGGTCGGAAAGATCCCCTGGAGAAGGGCATGCCCACCCACTCCAGTATTCTTGCCTGGAGAATCCCATGGACAGAGAAACCTGGTCGGCTACAGTCCATGGGGTCACAAACAGTAGGACATGACTGAGCAGGCATGAACATGCACAGGGTTGTGTGTATGGGTAAATATTTTCTGTGAAAGACCAGACAAGAAATATTTTAGGCCTGTGGGTCACACGATTTCTGTCACAACTATTCACCCCTGCTGGTGTGATGTGAACACAGGTATGGACAATAGAAACCACTGGGCGTGGCTGTGTTCCAGTAAAATGTTTTTTTTTCCCACAAAAACAAGAGGCAAGCTAGTTTTGGCCATGGATTTGGCCAGTCCCAGCTCTAGTGCAAAAAAAGAAGAGGAGCAAATAAGTGATAAAGATTGACAACGCTGAGAATTGTTGAAGTGGGATGATGGGTACCCGGTGGTTCATTAGACTATTTTCTCTAGTTTTGAATGTTTTGAGTATTTCTGTAATAAAAAAATTCAAGCACTCTGAAGAGATCCTTTAAGAAGGAAAGAACTATTTGCCTTTGACCTCTCTCCTTATCTCCCCCACTTTATTTTTGCCTGTCTTTTTTTCAAATCTGTTTCACACGCCCACTCACACAAACACACTTCCACTCTGATGTATTTTTAAATCAAAATGAATTTCCTAGACAGCCCTGTCCCGCAGAGGAATGCAGCGAAATTCTACAGCAAATCCTCACAGTGGGGTCTCATATTCTTTCCCAGGAGACTCATAGGCCTTTTCCTTTTAGAGGATTCATGCTCATGGAAACATTTTTCCTAAAATGGAGATTGTGAGCTACAGGACTGAGGCACACGTCCTTAGGGAAGCACTGTTGTTTTCTTACTTCTCAGCAGGAAATAGGAATGTCCCAGAGAGGTTTAGAAAATTTACCCTACGGCTCTGGTGAAGGGCTGGGAACAAGGACTGGAGGCTGGAATCTGGTCAGAACATCTGGGAGTTCAAAGAAAGAAGCATTCAGCTATTCATCAGGCCCCATAAATTCTCTTTAAAAGCAGTTAATTATGAAAGAGAGAGAACAGAGAGGAGCATGTTGTCAGAGCAAAGGAATTACATACATCTCACTTGAAACTGCCTTGAAACTCTTGGGCTGAGCACATACGTCATTTCAAATCAGGGTCTGAAGATCTACAGAGGACAGAGGAGGTCTTGACCCTTCTGTTCCCAAATCCTTCAGTGAATGACAAAGTGAAAGTGAAAGTTAATTGCTCAGTCGTGTCTGACTCTTCCCAATCCCTGGACTGTAGCACGTCAGGCTCCTCTGTCCATGGAATTCTCCAGGCAAGACTGGAGTGAGTAGTCATTCCCTTCTTCGGGGATCAGACTCGAGTCCCCAGCGTTGCAGGCAGATTCTTCGTAGCCTGAGCCACTGGGGAAGCGTGATGGAGGTAACATAATCGTAGAATGAGATCATTTCAGGAGGCAAGAATTGGAATTTAATACAGTCGTCTTAAAGGCTAAAAACAATGTCTAATTATGCCTGTATTCTGGCCAGTCGTCTAATCCCTCCGTCGAGCCACTGGCAGCCACAGGTCCCGTGCACCCCGCCTCTGGTGGCTGAGGTCCCGACGCTGGCACCAAGTCAAGTTTGGGACCGGGCTTGCAGGGCAGGCCTGTGACATTCTCGACGCGTCCAGCAGGTGGCAGTGATTCCCGCGCCGGCAGAGCCGACAGGGGTCTCCGCCGAGGGGCTCCGGAGGAGAACGGAAGGACAAATCCCCCCATCCGGATTTTTTTTTTTTAACGTACCTCTTTTTTACATTTTATTTTTGAAACATTTCATTAAAATTAAGCAAGACAGGCTTTAGTGAAGATGGTAGACGAAGCAGGTGCCTCCCTTCTCCTGTCCCTGGATGTCTTTGGCTGCCCGAGCCCCTCACGGTGTTGTTCCCAGCGGATCTGTCCTAGAGACATCTAGGAAGACGATTTCCAGCCCTGAACCTTCTCCACCTGTCCCACCGCCCCAGCACCTACCGTCAGTCTGCTGCCCCACCTCGCTGAAAGATAGCTCCGCGCTGTCCATCTCAGTTGCAATTCTCCTGGGAGGACCAAGCACACTTTCTGGAGGAGGCTGTGAGGGAGACTGAGCCATCTGAGAAGAATCCTGGGACCCCAGAGAGTAACTAATGGCCCACAGCTGTTGGCTGTAAGGAAAACCCATCAGGACTGACGGAGACTTTGCCAGGTCCGTGCCTGTGTGGCCCACGGGCAGCTACTGCAAGTTTAATTATTAGCAACAGTTGGGACGTGTCTTCTCTCTCACCCACAGCCTCCATCTGTCACAGTGACTGAAGGCTCAGTACTCAGTATAGATTTTGACAATGGTCAGGTTTTCAAGAGCTTCCTATTAAAAATGTAAATGTGGCAGGGAGATCATCAAACTGGGCTATGAATGCTATGGCCGTGGAGAGCGGCTGCTTCAGGGGGATTGGTAACTGACAAGTGTGTAGATAAATATGACAAGAAACTCCTTGGTAATTTTCCTAAAGACAGTGGGAAACATTTTTGTATACAAAAGCAGAATTACCTTTAAAGTTAATTAGAAAGTTGAATAGCCCAAGAAATTATGCTTTTAAATAGCAGTCCACTTTAAATAATGCCCCAGAGGTCAAAGTTTTTTAAAAAATAAGTGTACAAATTCTGATTAAGTTAAATTATCTAAGTTTTGCTGTAATACTAATTTCTCTTCAGTATGTGATGGTACAAGAACGAAGTTAAATGAAGGGGTACTATTAAAAAGCAGAGACATTATTTTGCTGACAAAGGTCTGTCTAGTCAAAGCTATGGTTTTTCCAGTAGTCATCTATGGATGTGAGAGTTGGACTATAAAGAAAGCTGAGGGCTGAAGAATTGATACTTTTGAACTGTGGTGTTGGAGAAGACTCTTCAGAGTCCCTTGGACTGCAAGGAGATCAAACCAGTCAATCATAAAAGAAGTCAGTCCTGAATATTCATTGGAAGGACTGATGCTGAAGCTGAAACTTCAATACTTTGGCCACCGGATGCGAAGAACTGACTCACTGGAAAAGACCATGATGCTGGGAAAGATTGAAGGCAGGAAGAGAAGAGAACAACAGAGGATGAGATGGTTGGATGGCATCACCGACCTGAGTTTGAGCAAGCTCTGGGAGTTGATGATGAACAGGGAAGCCTGACTTGCTGCAGTCCATGGGGTCGCAAAGAGTCAGACACAACTGAGTGAACTGAACGGAAATGATTGCTGGGGAATGTTTTAAATCGCAGAAGTAAAAATTAATACATTTATAATTACGGTAGGCTTAAGTTTATTTTTATGAGGAAGATTTTTCTCCCCTAAAATTGTTTCTGGAACAGCAAGCTGTTTCCATTATTAAAAGTTGACGTTGTTAGGAAAGAAGGAAATCTCAGAGTTTTGGTTGGAGGGACAGACATCAGTGTTAGGAAATTTGGCAGAAGAAGAAAGGAAATTTGGGGGGGAACTTTTAATGTCTAGCCTTTACTTATTATCAGCTAATTTTTTTCTAGATTGTTTAATGCCTACTGTATGCCATGTGGTATGATAGATACTTTGTATACATCATTTTGTTTAGTAATGGGTCATTTTATGGATTGGAAACTGAGGCTTCACAAAGTTAAATTGCCCAAGATCACCAAATTTAATGAGCACTAGCCAGGATTCACATCAGAATTCAAGCCCCAATTCAGGAGCTTCCTGCCCTTTCTACCTAATCCCACTGCAGTCATGCCAGAGTAACCCAACATCACAAACCCTGGGAAAGTGATCAGTGACTAGAGATTTCCAAAGATCCCCATAATACTATTTGTCTCAGGTCTTTTTTTGAAATGCAAGGACACAATTCTTATAACCCCTTCTTCTAACTTCCTGGGCTATCAAATGCTCTCCTGTGAGAAATGCTATACTTGGAAGGATTCTACATTTCTGTCCCTACAATCAGGACTAGTATTCTGACTTGGAGAATTCCACACAATGTAACACATTATTTAAAAGTAGGATTTGGTCTCTAGGACGCATGGTCATCACAGCTAAGCTCTGATTCAGATTCCACGCCCTGTTTTTGTTCTCAACACATAGAATTTAGTACTCCTGGCAGCTCCCACCATCTGACATACATATACAGGTTTGGGTGCCCACACACTTCTCTTGCTGACAGGCAGCCTGGCTGTTCAGTGGCTCCAGGGAGGAGAGAAGACATTAACTAGTTCTTCTTCAAGCGATTACAAAAGGAATGTTGTTGTGTGCAACAAAGAGGCAGTTTATTTTGCTCTCAGGCCTCAGTGATCAGGGCCAGCCCACGGCGTGGTTCCCATGTAATGGGGATGACATATATTAAACTGGTATGCTTTCTTTCCACTTAAGTCATGATGTTCTGGGGCTCTCCACCCATTTAATCAACAGGTTTCTGTGTTTCAGGGAGAGAGATCCAGTGAGAAGATCCAGTTCATTGATTAGATTTGGCTGCCAAATTCTTATTTGTTTGTTTGGACCTTTGATCATCGAACATTGACCTATCACCCTTAAACTATGACCTATGGCCCTTGACCTATGACCTTGGTTCAAAGAAGAAGGGCTGAGGGCAGGGGTTCCCTGAAGTCTGTGGGCACCAGTGCCCTGATGGGGTTCATCGCCAGTGGTTCTGTTTTCCACCTAAGCCCCTTTGATGAAGCCACAGGAGCACTGGGGTCAGAAGTCTCCTTCTGAGAGACTTGTCTCAAACTGACACAGTGGTTTTACAAAGGAACAAGAGAATGAAGCCAAGCTCCTGCCTGCCACTCCCTTCTGGCTCTGTGTTGCTTCCCGCAGAACGGCCACCACCTGCACACAGTCTGCTGTGACGCGCCTGCCCCCACCTGGCCTTTGCTCTTCCTCCCTGCGATGATTCTGCTGCTGTTTCCAGCCTGGACCCCTCTCCCAGGCCAGACGCATCTGCCCAGCCTCTGCAACCCCATCTCACTGAGGGCACTAACAGGCCCCTCAGAGGACTGTGACCCTGCCGCTCCCCACACCCAGGAGGCAGCCAAGCCTACCCCGGTTGTTGAGGCCAGGCACCTGGGCAGCCGCGCAGGACTTTAGGGGGCTTTCCCGGGACAGACCCTCTCCCCCACATCCTCTGCTGAAGCTTCTCTCTGAAGTACCTGGATAGTAGTAGCATCTGAAACACACGTCCTAAGTTGCTTTACAGATGCTAAGATCACCACTAAATGGAAGAAATTAACTACTTGATGATCATGAACACATGGCCCCAGAGCTACTAGTGCCTAAGAATCTGTGAGGTTAACTACCTGGGCCTTCCCTGGTGTCTCAGTGGTAAAAAATCCACCTGCCAATGCAAGAGATGTAGGTTGGATTCCCCGAGTCAGGTCAGGAATTTACTTCCTGGAGAAGTAAATGGCAACCCCCTCCAGTATTCTTGCCTGGAAAAATCCCCTGGCCAGAGGAGCCTGGACACTAAGAGTTGGACACAACTTAGTGACTAAGCAACAACAAACTCCCTGTTAGCTCACCATCAACTAGAGAATTGTGCACCAGCGTATCACATACCCTGTGACCCCCCCCTCCCTCATCTGGCCTTTAAAATTGCTTTGCTGAAACCCTGTAGGGAATTCGAGGTCTCAGAGAACAAGCCATCTGTCCTCCTTGTATTCTGCTTTTACAATTATTGCTTCATGTTCCTTCACCACAACCTGGCATCATTAGGCTGGCTTTACCATGCATGGGCATGTGGACTCAGTCTATATGGGACCTTGATATTCTCCTAAAATGAAGATTATTTTATACACAGATAATGGGTTGAATGGTGTCCCCAAAAGATACTCCCCCAACCCGGAACACATGAGCAGGACCATATTTGGGGAAAAGGTCTTTGTAAATGTAGTTAAAGATCTGGAGGTGAGGTTATCTTGGGTGAGGGTGGCCCTCAATCCAACTGGCAGGTTCCTTATAAGAGAAAAAAAAGGAGAGACACAGAGGAGAAGCCACGCGAAGACGAAAGCAGAGATGGCAGGTATGCAGCCGCAGGCCTGTGGATGTCTGGACCCCCAGAAGCTGGAAAAGACAGGAAGAATCTTATCCTGGAGCCTCTGGAGGGACTTCAGCCCTGCAACAACTTGATCTCAAGTATCTGCTCTCCAGGACTGGGGAAGGATGAATTCTTGTTGTATTAAACCACCCAGTTTATAGTCATTTGTTAGAGGCGCCACAGAACACACAGACCCTGCTCTGCAGGATCCCAGAAGTGCACATCTCACTAAAGGCAGATAGAGATTACAGAACCAGATTACAGAACCCTTAGAGTGAGCATGGGGCCTTAGGAATGCTAAGGCAGCGGCTGGACACCAGAATGTTGAAGGGTCAATATCTGAAGCCCATCCTTAGGGTGCCAGGTGCACATGGCCTCCCCGGATTCTTACAACTATACGTGTAGGGGGCAAATTAGGGGGTAAAACAAACACAGCACTGGAAATCAACTCTACCCCAGTGTAAAATAAAAATCAAATTGAAAGGCAAAAAGAGAGGGGAATGAAGAAATGCTGCTGCTTGTGGCTTTTTCCCCCAACAACGATTTTAAAACCTGACCTGATGGGCATTTATTATTCACAATGCTGCTGTACAAGATACCTGTGCTCAAGAAATGTCCTGGGGTAAATCACTGGAAAAAATTCAAAACAGGGCAGACTTTTAAGAAGCCAGTTTCAAGAAATAAATTGTACTCATACTGCAGAAGATTTTTTTTAAAAATTACATGGAAAGACACTCCACATCACTAATGATTAAATCAATGCAAACCAAAACTACAATGAGGTATCACCTCACACAGGTTAAAATGGCCATCATCACAGAAATCTACAAAGAATAAATTCTGCAGACAGCATAAGGAAAAGGGAATCTTCCTACACTTCTGGTGGGGTTGTAAATGGGTCCAGCCACTATGGAAAACAGTATGGAGGTTCCCTAATAAACTAAACATAGAGGTATCATATGATTAGCAATTCTACTCCTGGGCTTAGATCTGGAGAAAATCATAATTCAAAATGACACATGCATCCCTCTTTTCAGGGCAGCATCAACAAGAGCCGAGACATAGAATCAACCAAAAATGAAAGTCGCATCTGACTCTGAGACCCCATATAGTCCATGGAATTCTCCAGGCCAGAATACTGGAGTGGATAGCCATTCCCTTCTCCAGGGGATCTTCCCAACCCAGGGATCGAAGCCAGGTCTCCCACACTGCAGGAGGATGCTTTACCAGCTGAGCCACAGTGGAAGCCCAACGATTCTGGAATGGGTAGCCAATCCCTTCTCTAGCAGATCTTTCCGATCCAGGAATCGAACCAGGGTTTCCTGCATTGCAGGCAGATTCTTTACCAACTGAGCTATCAGGGAAATCCTAAAATGTCCATCAACAGAAAAATGAAGTCCAAGTGGTACATCTACACACTGGAGTATTACTCAGCCATAAAACAGAATGAAGTAGTGCTGTTGGCAGCAGCATGGATTGACCAAGAGATTATTATACTAAGTGAGGTAAGTCAGAGAGAGAAAGACAAGCATCATAAGATATCGCTTACTCATGGAATCTATAAATTCATACAAGTGATCTAATTTACAAAACAGAAACAGACTCACAGACTTAGAAAACCAACTTATGATTACACAAAAACAGTTAGTTGGGGGATGAATTAAGGGTTTGGGATTGACATATACACACTGCTGCTGCTGCTGCTGCTAAGTCGCTTCAGTCATGTCCAATCTGCAACCCCAGAGACGGCAGCCCACCAGGCTCCCCCGTCCCTGGGATTCTCCAGGCAAGAACACTGGAGTGGGGTGCCATTTCCTTCTCCAACATGTATACACTAATATATATCAAATAGATGATCAAAAAGAACTTACTGAATAGTGCAGGGAACTCTACTGAACACACTGTAATAACCTATACAGGAGAAAAAAATCCTGAACAAGAATAGACATATGTCTATGGAAAACGGAATCAAGCTCCTGTACACCTAAAGGAATACAACATCGGAAATCAACTCTACTCCAATATAAAATAACAATTAAATCACCGGTAAAAGGCGGGGTGGGCATGACAAAATGCTACCACCTTGTGGCCATTTTCCAAAACAACAACTTTAAAACCTGTGCTGATGGGCACTTAATACTCACTAGGTCTGCCCGGCTGTAAGTGAAAAACACCTACCCTCAGGAAATGTTCTAGACAGCTCATCGAAAAAGAGTTCAAAACAGATGATCAAGGAGCCAGTTTCAAGAGGTGAGTTTAACTCACACCATTTTGAAAATAATCACGTGAAAAGATGTCAACATCGTTAAATATGAAGAAATGAATATCAAAACTTCAACAAGGTATCACCTCACATGGGTCAGAATGGCCGTAGACAGAAACTCTACAAGCAGTAAACGCTGGAGAGGGTGTAGAGAACAGGGAGCGTTCGCATATGGATGCTGGGAATGCAAATTGGTAACAGCCACTGTGGAAGACAGTGTGGAGGTTCTTTATACGATGAAAATGAGAATGAAATTAGGATACTTCCTGACAAAACACACAAAACCAAATTCAAGATAGATGAAAGATCTAAACGGAAAAGCAAATACCTTGAGACTCTTGAGGAAAATATAGGCAGAACACGCTTTGACAAAAATCACAGTAAGTTCTTTTTTGATCCACCACTTAGAGGAATGAAAACTAAAACAAACATAAACAAATGGGACCTAATTAACCTTAAAAGCATTTTTACAAAAAAGAAAACTATGAAATGAAAGAAAAAGATAACCCTCAGAATGGGAAAAAATATTTGCAAACAAAGATACCCACAAGAATTCATCTCCCAAACATACAAACAGCTAGTACATCTCAACATATATATATATATATATATATATATATACACACACACTCAATTTTTTAAAATGGACATGTCTCCAAAGAAGGCATCCAGATGACCATAAAGCTTATGAAAAGATGCTAGGCATCACTAATTCTTAGAGGAAGGCAAATCAAAAGTACAATGAAATATCACCTCACATTGGTCAGAATGGCTATCTCAAAAAATCTACAACACTAAAAGCTGGAGAGGGTGTGGAAAGAAGGGAATCCTCTTAAACTGTTGCTAGGAATGAAAATTAGTACATCCACTAAAGAGAACAGTATCGAACAAACAACCAAAAATAAATTGGACCTAATTCATCTTAAAAGCATTGGCACAGCAAAGGAAACCATAACTCAACAAAAAGAGAACATTCAAAATGGGAACAAGTATTTGCAAGCAAATATACCAATGAGGAATTCATTTCCAACACAAACAGTTCATGCACTTCAATATGAAACAAATCATCAATCCAATAAAATAGGAGTGAAAGATTTAAATGGACACTTCTCTAAGGAAATGATAGAAATGGCAGTAAGGCACACGAAAAGATGTTTGGTGGAGAGCTGCAAATCAGAAGTACAATGAAGTATCACCTCATCCAGGTTAGAAAGGCCATCACCAAAAAATCTACAACAGTAAATGCTGAGGAGGATGGGGAAAAAGGGGAACCCTCCTACACTGTTGCTAGGAATGAAAATTGGTACATTTGCTAGGAAGAACAGCACAGAGCTTTATTTTAAAAAACTACACAGAGAAGTAACATTGACCCAGAAACCTAGTACAACAGAAAAAAGATTATGTACTCCTATGACCCCTTCATGGATCGCAGTCTTGTCGTGGCAAAGGGACTTGCAAAACTCAATGGAGCTGTGAGCCATGCAGTGCAGGGTCACCCAAGATGGACGGGCCACATTAAGGAACGTGGGACACTGGAGGAAGGAATGGTGAACCACTCTGGTACTCTTGCCACAAGAACCCCACGGATAGTATGAAAAGGCAGAAAGATAGGACACCAGAAGATGAGCCCTCGAGGTTGGAAGGTATCCAATATGCTACTGGGGAAGAGTAGAGAAATAGCACAAGAAAGAGACCTGGGACAAGGCGGAAAGGATGCTTAGTTGTGGATGTGTCTGGTGGTGAAAGTAAAGTCTGACGCTGTAAAGAACACTATTGCATAGGAACCTGGAATGTTAGGTCCGTGAGTCAAGGTAGATCGGACGTGGTCAAGAAGGAGATGGCAAGATTGAACATTGACATCTTAGAAATCAGGGAACTAAAATGGATGCAAATGGGCATCATTAATTAATTCAAATGACTATTATTTATATCCATTACTTTGGGCAAGAATCCTTCAGAAGAAATGCAGTAGCCTTCATAGTCAACAAAATAGTCTGAATTGTAGTACTCAGGTGCAACATCAAAAACAACAAAATGACATTGGTTCATTTCCAAGGTAGACCATCCAAGACTATGCCCCAACCACTGATGCTGAAAAAGCTGAAGTTGACTGGTTCTATGAAGACCTATAACACCTTTTAGAATGAAAACCAAAAAAAAAAAAGATGTCCTTTTCATCATAGGGGATTGAAATGCAAAAGTGGAAAGTTAAGAGATACCTGGAGTACCAGGCAAGTTTAGCCTTGGAGAACAGAATAAATCAGGGCAAAGGCTAACAGAGTTTTGTCAAGAGAGCATACTGGTCATAGCAAACACCCACTTTCAACAACATGAGATGATGCTACACATGGACATCATTAGATAATCAACACTGAAGTCAGACTTTTTACGTTCTTTGCAGTCAAAGATAGAGAAGCTCTATACAGTCAACAAAAACAAGGCCTGGAAGTAACTGTAGCTCAGATCATGAGCTCCTTATTGTAAAATTTAGGCATAAATTGAAGAAAATAGGGAAAACCACTAGGCAATTCAGGTATGACCTAAACCAAATCCTTTATGATTATACAGTGGTGGTGACAAATAGATTCAAGGGATTAGATCTGGTAGACAGAGTGCCTGAAGAAGCATGGACAGAGGTTTGTAACATTGTACAGGAGGCAGAGACCAAAACCATCCCAAAGAAAAAGAAATGCGAGTAGTTGAAGTGGTTGTCTGAGGAGGCCTTACAAATAGCTGAGGGAAGAAAAAAAAGCAAAAGGCAAGAGAGAAAGAGAAAGATATACCCATCTGAATGCAGAGTTCCAGAAAATAGCAAGGAGAGATAAGAAGGTCTTCTTAAGTGAACAAAGCAAAGAAATAGAGGAAAACAATAGATTGGGAAAGACTAGAGATCTCTCCAAGAAAATTGGAGATATCAAGGGAATATTTCATGTGAGGATGGGCATGATAAAGGACAGAAACAGTAAGAATGTGACAGAAGCAGAAGAGATTAAGAAGAGGTGGCAAGAATACACAGAAGAACTATACAAAAATAGGTCTTAATGACCTGGATAATCACAATTGTGTGGTCACTCACCTAGAGCCAGACATCCAGAAGTGTGAAGTCAAGTGGACCTTAGGAGGCATTACAACGAACAAAGCTAGTGGAGGAGATGGAATTCTAGCTAAGCTATTTAAAGTCCTAAAAGATAATGCTGTTAAAGTGCTGCACTCAATATGTCAGCAAATTTGGAAACCTCAGCAGGGGCCACAGGACTGGAAAAGGTCAGTTTCCATTCCAATCCCAAAGAAGGGTAATGCCAAAGAATGTTCATACTATTAATACCATACAATTGTGTTCATTTTACATGCTAGCAAGGCTATGCTCAAAATCCTTAAAGCTGGGCTTCAGCAGTACATAAACCAAGAACTTTCAGATGTACAAGCTGGGTTTCAAAGAGGCAGAGGAACCAGAGACCAGCATTGAATGAATGAATTGCCAGCATTCATTAGATCATGAAGAAAGCAAGAGAGTTCCAAAAAAACATCTACTTCTGCTTCACTGACTATGCTAAAGCCTTTGACTGTGTTTATCACAACAACCTGGAAAATTCTTAAAGAGGTGGAAATACCAGACCACCTCACCTGTGATAGTCCTGTACACAAATCAAGAAGCAACAATTTGAAACAGACATGGAACAATGCACTAGTTCAAAATTGGGAAAGGAGTATGTCAAAGCTGTGTATTGCTATCCTACTTACTTAATTTCTATGCAGAGTACATCATGTGAAATGCCAGACTGGATGCATCACAAACTGGAATCAAGATTGCTGGGAGAAATATCAATAGCCTCAGATATGCTGATGGTATCACTCTAAATGGCAGAAAGTGGAGAGAAACTAAAGAGCCTCTTGATGAGGGTGAAAGAGGAGAGTGAAAAAGCTGGCTTGAAACTCAGCATTCAAAAAACTAAGATCATAGCATTCAGTCCCAGCACTTCATGGCAAATACAGGGGGGAGAAGTGGAAGCAATGACAGACCATATCTTCAAAGCTGTGGTTCTTCCAGTAGTCATGTACAGATGTGAGAGCGGAGCACCAAAGAATTGATGCTTTTGAACTGTGGTGCTGGAGAAGACTCTTGAGAGTCCATTTGACTGCAAAAAGATCAAATCAGTCAATCCAAAAGGAAACCAACCCTGAATATTAACTGAAAGGACTGATGCTGAAGTTGAAACACCAATACTTTGGCTACCTGATGCGAAAGCCAATTCAGTGGAAAAGACCCTGATGGTGAGAAAGACTGAGGGCAGAAGGAGAAGGAGGTGACAGAGGATGAGAGAGTTAGATAGCATCACCAACTAATGGACATAAATATAAGTAAACTCTGGGAGATAGAGGACAGAGGACCCTGGTTGGCTACAGTCCATCGCAAAGAGTCGGACACAACTTAGTGACTGAATAACAACAACAACATCTACAACACACACAACATTGTATAACAATGTTACTCTAATAAAATTTTAAAAAATATGGGGCTTCCTTGGTGGTCCAGTGGTTAAGAGTCTGCTTTGTAATGCAGGGGACACCAGTTCAACTCCTGGTATGAGAAGATCCCACGTGCCAAAAATTTCATTTTTTTGTATGTGTGGGTGAGTAGTATTGAATCTTCTTTATCAGTTCATCCTTTGATGGGCACTTTGGTTACTTCCATTTTTTTGTCAATTGTAAATAATGCTGCTGTGAACATTGGCATGCATGTATATTTTTGTTGTTAGTGATCTAGGCTTTTTTTTTTTTTGGATATACACCCAGGAGTGGAGTTTCTGGGTCATATGGTAGTTCTATTTCCAGATTTTTAAATCTCTTAATATGTTCCAATAAGTGTTTTATCATCTAATTACCAATGTATTTAATTTTTTCAGTTTTTTTTTTAAAAAGCCATTGAGGTTTACAGTGAAATATATAACAGCCAAAGTGAAAATATAATAGCAATTTCCCATATATTTCCTGTTCCCACAGAGGCATAGTTCCCCTCATTCTCAACACCCCAAAAAAGAGTAGTTCCCTTGTACCATTGGTGGATCTACATTGATACATCACACTTATTCAAAGACCATAGTTTTTTTACCTTATGGTTCCTTCTTAGTGATGTATATTCTGTGAGACTGGCCAAATGCACAAGGACATGAACCCATCATTACAGTATTATACAGATTATTTTCATTATCATGAGAATTCTCTAGACTCAGACTGTTCATTACCCCATCTCTGCCACCCTGGGTAACTACTGACCCTTTAGCTGTCTTATAAATACGACTTTAATGCATAAGATATATTTGGTACATAGCCATGATCATAATCCAGACACTATGGAAAACAGATTGGAGACTCCTTTAAAAACTAGAAGCTACAATATGATCCAGCAATCTCACTACTGGACATACATTTGAAACAAAACTAAACAAAAACACTAATGTGAAAGGATACTTAAGCCCCAATATTCATAGCAGCACTATTCACCATAGCCAAGACATTGAAACAACCCAAGTTACATCCTCAGTCAACGTTTTTAAGAAGATGTGGTATATATACCTATACAATGGACTATAACTCAGCCATAAAAAGAGATAATGCTATTTAGGGCAACATAGATGGGCTGAGAGAATATTCTGCCTAGTGAAATAAGTCAGATAGAGGAAGACCAATGTTATATGATCATTTATATCTGGAAACTAAAAAATAATACAAATAAATTCATGTACAAAACAAAAACAGACTCACAAACATGGAAAGCAAATGTATGGTTTCAAAGGAGAAAAGGAGAAGAAGAAGGACAAGTTAGGAGTGTAGTGCAGACTACTATTGAGAAAGAAACAGCAGCCTGCTTCAGCGTTCTTGCCTGGGAAATCCCATGGACGGAGGAGGCGGCAAGCTACAGTCCATGGGTTTGCAAGGAATTAGACACGACTGAGCGACTGAGCACACAAACTACTATTCGTAACATGGATAAGCAACAAGGATTTACTCTATGGCACAGATAATTTTATAATATCTTATAATAAATTATAATGGAATGTAATAAACAAAAAACTCAGGGGGACTGCCCTGGTGGTCTTAACCAATAGTTAAGACTTTGCCTTCCAATGCAGGGGTATGGGTTCAATCCCTGGTTGGGAAATTAAGATCCCACATGCCTTGTGGCCAAAAGAACAAAACAGAAAACAGAAGCATCGTTGCAATAAATTCAATAAAGACTTAAAAAAAAATTCCCTGTTACTCTCTCAGTTCCTTCCACTCGCTCCTTCCCATACTGTGCACATTAGTCTGTTCTCTATTTCTGCATCTCCTTTTCATGAATGCGTGCTCAGTCACTCAGTCGTGTCTGACTCTGTGCGACCCTGTGGACTGCAGCCTGCTAGGCTCCTCTGTCCATGGGATTTCCCAGGCAAGAATACTGGAGCGGGTTACCGTTTCCTTCCCCAGGCGATCTTCCACACCCAGGGATTGAACTAGTGTCTCCTGCACTGGCAGGCAGATTCTTCACCACTGAACTACCAGGGAAGCCCTACCTTCTACCAAACCGTCCCTATCTCTATAACACATCCTGGACTAACCCTTCTAATCCTCTTTCCCTGAAGCGAGAGAATGAGGGAACTCAAGGGCCCCAGATCTCCAGGACTGACTCACAGAACTCTGCTACCTTCTCTGTAAACAGCCCTCCTCCACTAGCTAATAAGGTATTTTAACTAGCTGACGAGCTGAGTTCTTGGGGCTTCAGCTCTCTTTGCATAGTAATAGGTGAAAAAAATAGCACGTGACCCCACTTCACGTGTACCGTGACCAGTGCGGGCCACAAGTGTTTCTGGGACCACACTCAGGCTTGGGGGCTGAGCTGGGCTTGAACCCACCCATGTGGCCTAGGGCAAGTAATAATCCTCCCAAGCCTCCGTTTCCTCACCTGTAAAATCGGGGAACAAGGGAGATGTCAGAAGTTGAATGAGCAAGAGATAGAGATGGAAGCATATAGTTTCAAAGTTACAACATTGACCAATGCAATATAGGGTAACCAGCAATTTGACTATGAAGAAGTGGGAGGGGTGTCACAGAGGTGGTGACATAATCTAAATGCTTGCTTTGACAGCAGGACATCAGATGTCAAGCATATTAGTTAGAGAAGAAGAGGTAGCCCTCGGAGGCAGTAAAAACATGACTAGGTAAAAGTACTTACCTTTAGGGACTGGGATTCAAGATAGGAAAAAACACAGCTGTAGCTTTTCATTGCTGGATTTTCCAAAGGTTTTCTTTTTACTTTTATTTATTGATTAAAAAAATATTTTTTGGTTATACCACTTAGCATGCAGTATCATAGTCCCCTGACAAGGGATCAAATACACACATCGTGCGCTGGAAGGGTGGAGTCTTAACCATTGGACCCCTAGGGAAATCCTCCAAAGGTTTTGCTTTTTAATCCTGGTCATGTATTACGTTGATTTAATTTTTTAAAGAAGAAAATAGCTATACATTCTATTAGCTAGGTTTGTAACAGCTTGAAAAGTGAATTGATTTCATCTGTTCTTTGGAGTTGAATTTACATCTCCTATGGGGACACTGGAAGGAGTTTATTTTTATAGCTCCTGAAACTGTAAGTTTCTGTAGTTCCTTGAAGTCTGTTTTGTATGTCTCGATTTATAGTATGTTGGCAAATCATTCCAAATAAAGTCTCTTTTCCTGTAAAAATATGTAAAGAAATAGCACCAGATGACTCAGAGTTTGAAGTGGGTGCTTTCATCCCCAAGGCACTGAGCAGGGTGGCAGGCAGCCACAGTGGCCTGAGCAGCACCCGCTTTGCTCAGCTGAGCCCGGCCCTGACCTCAGAATCAGAACCTCGATCCAGGTCTGCAAAGCCACCCCCCACCTCCCACCCCCACCTCCAGGCCAAACTGGAAACCTTTGACCCATTAACCTTAAGTCCACAGGCCTGAAGGGCCTATGGATAGGCTTCAGGGGACCCACCTGCACATGTGTTAGCTGTTCAGTCGTGTCCGATTCTTTGCCACTCCACGGGCTGTAGCCCACCAGGCTCCTCTGTCCATGGGATTCTCCAGGCAAGAGTGGAATGGGTTGCCGTTTCATTCTCCAGGGGATCTTCCCAACACAGGGATCAAACTCAGATCTCCTGCATTGCAGGCAGATTCTTTTCTTTTTTTTTTTAATTAAGTAATTTATTTTTGGCTGCCTTGGGTTTTAAGGGCTCAGTTGCCCCTTAGTATGTGGGATCTTTAGTTCCCCGACCAGGGATCGAAGCCGCATCTTCTGTGTTAGGAAGTGGCTTCTTAACCACTGGACCACCAGGGAAGTTCTGATGCAGGCAGATTCTTCTGAGCCACCAGGGAAGCAACAAAACCCAAGAATTATATTTGCAATTGCATGTTTTTCTGGAAAGGGTGTCCAGACAGTCTTCAGATTGTCAAAGTCTTTGGGACCTTGGAACTGAAAAGGTTTTGCTGACTGTAACTTTCTACTACTCCTGATGAAGCAAACTTCAGGGGTTTTTATACCATCATGAATAGTAAAGGGTGATTCTCTACCCTTCCTTATGTTCCAGAGTGGTAGCTAAGAGCTCCAACTCTAGGTCAGAATGCCTGGATTGGAAGCCTATGTTGACCATATCCTAGCTCTGTGATCTCAGGCAAATTACTTAACCTCTCTGTGCTCCTATTTTCTCAACTATAAAATGGAGCAAATAATATCACCAACCTCATTGACTTGTTTTGAGGTTAAATTCCAGTGTCATTTTTGGCCTTTATTATGCTTAAAGTCTCCTCTGACCTTCTTGAAGACAGGGGTCGTATCTGATTCACTTCTGTATCTCAAACATCTATCATTGTGCCTGGCATACAGCAGTGCTCAATATATGAATGCATGGATCTGGAATTCAGGCTTTGCAAAATTTCTACCCTAGCTTGCCCCAGTTACAACTTTTTTAAAAGCCTTCCATCCTCGATTGAGTGATTTTTAAGTGCCCAATTCATCCATTCACTCATCATCCATTCAATAAACGAGTATTTATTTTGTCCCTACTTCGTGCACCAGGGATATGGCAGAAAAGAAAAACAGCCAAGCCTGTTTAACTCACGGAATTTATATTCTCCTTTCATTGATGAAATCTCTGTGGGAACTTCCGCCTGGCAGTGCCATTCTGATGCTACTTATTGGGAAGATAGTGGTGAAGGGCACAGACAAGACCTTCTAGACTTACAATCCTGATGAATAAATACATGCATGCTAAGTTACTTCAGCTGTGTCAACTCTTTGTGACCCTACAGACCATAGCCCACCAAGCTCCTCTGTCCATGGGATTCTCCAGGCAAGAATACTGGAGTGGGTTGCCATGCCCTCCTCCAGGGGATCTTCCTGACCCAGGGATCGAACCCACATCTCTTACATCTCCTACATTGGCAGGCAGGTTCACCACTAGCGCCACCTGGGAAGCCCCGAATAAATACATGGATATCAATAAAAGCTACTCCTACACTCAAATCAAAATACAGCTCCCAGGCAGTTTGATAGTCCCAGAGCCCCTGTCTCAAGTACAGGGGGCTTCCTGGCATACTCCTCTGGGTTCCCTTTTCCCACATACTGGGCTGCCTTCCCCTCCCCCCTCTCCCCAGTTCTGACCCAAGGGCAGAGCCTGGGCAGGCTTGGGACACTCCAGTCTTGCCTGGGCTGTTGTTAGCATGGGAGTTAGGAGAGCCAGTACTGCTAGGGCATGTGGGGTGGGGGAGGCAAGAGCTGGCTCTGGGTCAGCAATAATTGGGCCCCCCCGCCCAGATCAAGTACAGGGAGGTACTGGAGAGGTTCTGAAACTAACCAGAGACTCGGGGTCACAGAGCTCACCATACACGTGCTTCCTGGTATTTTCTCCCCGTGAACAGGTTTTTAACCATAAAATCCTTTGTAGCTATGGAAGGGAGGGAAGATACAGTCTGTGACATCAAATAAAATCTTGTTACTGGGTTATGAAGGCTCCACACAGAACCCAGAGGCTGGACAAATCAGCCCTTGCCTCCTTTTTTCCAGTTGCCTCTGCCCACACCTACAAGACAATCAGCTGTCCAGCCATCCGACCTCCTCCCACAACACGGCGGAGTCCCAGCACTGACCTTCAGCCTGCTTCAGCAGTTCCTCTGGGGTCTCCCCCACCCTCTCATCTTCCACCCCACCTGACGTCGGGCACCCAGAGGTATCTGCCTCAGTCTTCCCCTCCCCACCTCCTGCCTCAGGTTTTGCAATCAGCTATTTTTACTTCAGTGGCTATATACATACGCATTGTGTTCCTTGGGACTGGGGAGGGGGAGCTGGGATTTACGGGCTGCTTCACTTTCAGGAGGACTTCCCTGGTGGCTCAGTGCTAAAGAATCCATCTGCCAATGCAGTAGACGTGGGTTCAACACCGGGGATGGAAAGATCCCCTGGAGATGGAAACAGAAACCCACTCCAGTATTCTTGCTTGGAAAATCCTGCGGACAGAGGAGCCTGACGGGCTACAGTCCATGGGGTCGCAAAGAGCTGGACACAACTTGGCAACTAAAATCACCACGACCATCAGCTCAGGGGTCTGAATCACCTCTTGCTTTAGGATTGGCCTTCTATTCACGTCAAGCAGTTGAAGGAGAGAGTCTGGAAGAACTTGAGAGTAAAGAAAGAGACCATAGCTTGGGTCCCTAGGAGTGCTGAGTTCACCCTCACTTTTGTGCAGTGTGTAGCACCTTTAACTTCTTCTCTCCTTTTCCACCTAAATAATCCTTACTTGGTTCTAAAGATTCAGTTCAAACAGCTCCTTTTCCAGGTCACGGTCTCAGAGCCCTCCAGTTCACCCCAACCTCGCGCTGCTCTGAGTCTGTAGAGCTGTCACTGTATACGCAACACGTTTAGGCACAGTGCCGGGTGTTTTCTCCTGGGTCGGGAACTAGTCCTGCTGGGTGTGGCCGTGTGGGTCTCTGTGAGCAGTATGCTGGAGGGCAGAGTCTACATGGTGAACTCCTTGGGGACGGAAGCCAGGCCTCTGCCTCTGGGAACCTCTCTCACCCCTTGGCATCTTGAAGGTGAGTGGGAGGTATGGACGACCTTGCTGATGGATGGCTGATTAAAGACAGGGGCTTGCTGTGTCATTTGATTTCACCCCTGGTAAGACAGGGAGGTAGCTGGCACTTTGGGGAGGGGCCCAGACCTTGATCATTCTTTGCTTCCTATGCTGTCTCAGCAAAAAAACGAGGCTGAATAGGAATCCAAAGGAGTGGAAATTACAGGGAACGACATGCTTTTCTAGGCTCATGTTCCAAAGCGATGAGACAACATTCAGGTACATTTCCATTCCTAGCTCAGAAACCACAACAGACGGGACCGAGTGTGGGCAGTAATTAGAGGCCAAGGTGAGAGAACAGAGTCATCCATTGGGCCCTGGAAAACCTCATCAAAGGAAAGCAACACAGAATAAAGGCTCCTGAGGTTTGTTTTGGAAGAAAAGCTGGGATTTTATGTCCTGGCTCCTACACGTACAAGAGGCCTGGCACTGGCTTGAACCATCCGAATATAAAACCTGGTGATTATGAGCTGTGGGCAGGGCCAGTCTGGTTTCTCAGTGCCACATCCATTTCCCGTGCTGGGTGGCAGGTCTAGAAGGCACAGCGGTGCCAAGTTTTCTCGGCTCTCTTCTCAGTGTGGGCAAGTTAGAATAAGGCCAAAGAGCAGAGTCTGGAAATACACAGGGAGCCACTGTGAAGATGGTTTGAACAAGATGGGCCAGGTTTCAATCAAAATTACTAGTTCTTTATGAACAGAATCAAAGCCATGGAATATATATTCCAGTGGCAAAACCAGCCTGGGTGAAGAGGCACCAAAGGCAGGAAGAGAGTGAAGAAGCACCAGAAGCGAATGGTTTGGCCAACTTTATTATCTATCCCGAGGACTTCATGGAAGCACCCAGGAATTTCTGAATCCTGTGAGAGGTTTAGGGTCATGGTCCCTGCTCCCTCCCTTGGCCCTAGCATCGGAGTCCTCTGTTAAGGGAGATGGCTCCTTTCCTTTGTCCTGCCAAACCAACTAAATACAAATGATCTAATTTGGTAAAAATAGTCATTGGATACCTTCACATTCAGGAGCTATGGGAGTGGGAGGTCCCCCCAAAATAGAATCTGTGGTCCCCACCATTTTGGGGCTCAAGAAGGAGATGGTCACTGGGAAGATCAGGGCCGGGAGGGTCCCACAGAAAAAAAATCTGCAGCATTTTATAGTCCCACCGGTTGTGGTTCCAGTTCCTTCTCATCTTCATTAACACTTGGTTTGGCCAGAAGTTTTCATTCTAGTCATTCTGTTATTTGTTTATTTCGGCTGGGCTGGGCTGGGTCGTTGTTGTGGCGCAGGGCTTTCTCTAGTTGCAGCGAGCTGGGGCTACTCTTCGTTGTGGGCGTGGGCTTTGCATTGTGGTGACGCCTCTCGTTGCAGAGCACGGGCTAGAGGCTGCGGGCTTCAATAGTGGCCCTGTAGGCTCAGTAGTGGTGGAACACCAGCTTGTGGGGTCCTTCCCAGACCCGGGATCTAATCAGTGTTCCCTGCACTGACGGGCGGATTCTTAACTACTGTACCACCAGGGAAGCCCTCTAGTCGTTCTGTTGAATGTGTTATTATATACAGTGTTTTTAATTTAACATTACATCACGAGTATTCCCCACGATAATAAATATTCTTTGGAAACACCATTTTCTGCGGATGTGTTATATATCACTATATGGGTAATCCATTTTCAGGTTAAGCAAATCCCTCTTGGTGAACATTCAGCTTATTTGTTGTTTTCTCCAGAAATAAAGCTGTTAAAACATCTTTGTCAGAGTAAGTGGTTATTTCCTTAGGATAAATTACCCAAGTAATTCTTTCTAATGGTATAAAAATTATTAAAATACATAAGCAGAAGGAAAACATCATCTACAATTTCACCACTGTGAGAAAACCATTTTCAACAATTTGGGGTACAATCTTCCAACTAACTAGCACCAGCTAGCGTCTACACTTTTGAGAGTCCATTTTTTTTGTTCACTGCACTAAACTGCATCTCGAAATAAGGTTAATTTTCTTCAAAGCTATGTCCATTTGAAAAAATTATTAAGGGTCATAGTGGAGAATGAACTTTTTTAGGACTCAATACATATTGATACCTGCATAGCATTTTGGTGCAAGAAAAAGGGATTCTAGCATTTCATCTGTCCAGTGGGCAGATTTGTATGTTCTTAATTGAAAGGATTTGAACCTTACGGATAATCACCTACCTTAAGGGTGTGCGTGTGTGCTAGGTCACTTCAGACGTGTCTGACTCTTTGAGACACTATGGACTGCAGCCCGCCAGGCTCCTCTGTCCATGGGATTCTCCAGAATACTGGAGTGGGTTGCCGTGCCCTCCTCCAGGGGATCTACCCAACCCAGGGATTGAACCCTTGACTCCAGCATCTTCTGCATTGGCAGGCAGATTCTTTATCACTAGCACCACTTGGGAAGGCCCACTGTGAGGGCAATCCTCTACATATCTCAGGGCAGACCCTGGAGATATCTCTAAAAGTCTCAACTGAGACTTCGCTGGTAGTCCAGTGACTAAGACTCTGTGTTCCCAATGCAGGGGCCTGGGTTTGATCCCAAGTCAGGGAGCTATTAATAGATCCCACATGCTGCAGCTAAGACCTGAGGCAGTAAAAAACAAAAATAAATATATTTTAAAAAGGAAGAATGAATTGCTAGACACACCGTCTCTGGACCTAGGGAGAATTTCCTAAATGCTGGGGGTGTACTCAAAGCAGAGGGGCTCTGTTGGACTATGGAGACAGGCCCTGACAGGTGAACGTCTCCAAGCCTTCAGGCTGCTGAGCACACAGGGAAGGCACGAGGCAAAAGCCACCACTCTCAAGAAGGGAAGAGGGAAGAGAAAAACCTTTTTTTTTTCTCCAGGGGTTATAGCTATAGGAGTACAGATACAAGCACTTAGAAGCAACACTTAGAAAATGTACCTGTGTTGCCTTTGTACTTCCTATGCGCCAGACACTGAATTCAATGCTTTATGTACATTTACTCCTTCAATATTCACAGTGACTCTATTAAATCATTACTATTTTTACCCCAATTTTTTAGACAAGGAAATAGAGGCTCAGAGAAATTAAGTAACTCTCTTGAGATCACACAGCTCATATGTATGGCCTGAGCCTCTCAGGCCAGAGCCCTAATTATATGGATCCACATAGGCCCGTAATTTCCAGCCCCTCCCCTGTCTCCCGTACTTGGCAGCTCTCTGACCTGGGCCGCAGTCATACCACCTCTGCTCTGTTCATTTTATCTATACGTGCATCTACACCTGGTCACACTGGTACTTTGGAAAGTATAACAGCAGGATGAGTGATTCTCCCAGGGCTCCCAGATGAGGGAGGCAGCACTGTGTGGCACAAAGGGCATGGACCTGGGGGTTAGGACTGAGTCCTAGCCTGAGACCTGCCATAACAGCCTAATGACCACAGGTAAGTCATTTAACCTCTCCAGATCTCTGTCAGTTCCCCAGCATCATTTCCCCATTTGATACAAGGCTTCCCTTGGGGTCCTTGTGGGGACTGGCTGAGACCATGTATTTCAGTATGAAACCCCTGGAGCCACTCAGCTGCGAGAGCAAACTGCTTGAATGGAATCTACTGTCTGTCCACTTGCTGGTTGTGGAATTCTAAGTAATTTAACTTGCTGGGCTTCAGTCTCTCCTCTGCAGAATGGATCCACCTCACAGAGTTACTGCAAGGTCTAAAGAGATGATGCCTGGGACAGAGTGAGCAGTACCTACATGCTGTGATTATATTAATAACACTGTCATCTATACCTCCCCCTACTTAGGGTGGTTTTTTCCCTTCATGTAAGCCCCAATTCTGCCTGTCTCACCCATGATGATGGCATGAATTTCCCACAGGCCTCTGGTTCTCTTCAGAGGTTTGCCACAGGTTAAGACACGCCTGATGTTGTTGTTGGGAAGTGTTTAAACACAGAGTCCGGAAGATAGCTGACTCCTGCTCATTGAGGTAAAAGCCTCCTGTCTCTTTTTTTCACTGCACAGTGATTTTATTATCATGGGCAAGATGCTGTCCCCAAAACACTCACACCATGATAGTGTCTAAGGGGCTTTTCAGGTGGTGATAGTGGTTAAGAACCTGCCTGCAGAACGAGACATGGATTCCATTCCTAAGTCGGGAAGATCCCCTGGAGGAGGGTCTGGCAACCCACTCCAGTACTCTTGCCTGGAGAATCCCATGGACAGACGGGCCTGGTGGGCTGCAGTTCATGGGGTCTCAAAGAGTTGGACACAACTGAAGTGACTTAGTACACACGCATAGTGTCTAAAGTGAAATTCTATTGTGTGTATGTTCCTTCCTTGAAACCAGGGAAGAGCCAGGGTTGCAGAAAGAGTGGGAGCCAGGGGTGAGAACGCGATACAGATATTACTCATATGCTCTTCATTTTAAAAGCTGCTGAAGGCATGGTATCCTTGCCTCTGTGTTTTAATAAAACAGCCTCAATGGCACATTGCCTCAAAACCTGCAGGCAAATCACACTGATTCAGACCAGGTGGACTTCGTAAAACGTCAGCATTTTCGACTTTGCATTCGATTCAAAATATTTTCTAATTTCCCTTGTAATCTCTTCTTTGACCCCACGGGGTACTTCCAGAAATCTTTCTTTTATTGATTTCTAGTTTAACTTCACTGTGGTTAGAAAACATACTTTGATTTTAAATTGCGAAGGTTTGTTTTTCGGGTCCAGATTATAGTGGGGTATATCTCATGTGCACTTAAAAAGAGTGGGTAACCACCCTTGAGGGGAGGATCTTATAAAGGTCAATTAGGTGAAGTTGGCTAATGGTTTGGTCTTCTCCATCTTTCCTATTTTTCTATCTGCTTATTCTTTCTTGCTACTATTTCTTGAAATCTTCAACTATAATTATAGATTTCTCTATTCTAACAGTTTTTATTTTAGATATGTTCAAGCTCTGTTATTGGGTCCTACACATTTAGAATTGTTATGTCTTCTCAATAAAATTATTTTTTATCTTTGTGTAATGTACCTCCTATCCCTGGTAATATTTCTTAATTTTAATCTATCCAGCATTCTTTTGATTTATCCTTCTATTTTTAAACAATTTGCATCTTTATATGGAAAGTATGTTTCTTATAGACAGCATTTAGTTTGATCTAGCTTTTTAATTCAATTTGATAATCTCTGACTTTTGCTAAGAGTGGCTTAGACTATTTACACTTGATAAAATTATTACTATGTTGGATTTACATCTATCATCTTGCTAGTTGTTTTCCATTTGTCACAATATGTCTTCATTTCTTTTTTCTCTTTTTCTGTCTTCTTTTAAATCAATTTAGTATTTTCAATTATTCCATGTTATCTCCACTTAAACTATCTTAGTTGAAAGTGTTCTCATACATACTGAAGCCTTTGACATACTGATTCTTTTAATGCATTATATATTTTTTCAAGCACTATGTTTTTCTTTATTTATAGCTGTGCTGGGTTTTCGTTTGCTGAGCAGGCTTTTCTCTAGTTGTGGTGACTGAGGGCTACTCTGTAGCTGCAGTGGTGTCTCTGGGCATACTCTCGTGGAGTACAGGCTCTAGGGCACAGGCTCAGTGGCTTGGCACACAGGTTTAACCACTCCACGGCTTGGGAGATCTTCCCGGATCAGGGATCGAACCCAAATCTCCTGCATTGGCAGGCAGATTCTTTGCCACTGAGCCACCAGGGAAGCCCAAGTTTTAGTTTTTTTCGGCTGCTCTGGGTCTTTGCTAGTTGCAGCTGGGACTACTCTCTAGTTACTGTGGGGGCTTCTCACTGCCGTGGCTTCTCTTGTTGCAGAGCACCGGCTCTAGGTGAAGTGGGAGTCAGTAGTTACAGGGCTTGGGTTCAGCAGCGCTGGTGCACAGGCCTACTTGCCCCGAGGCACGTGGGATCCTCCCAGACTAGGGATCAAACCTGTGTCCCTTGCACTGGCAGGCAGATTCCCAACCGCTGAATCATCAGGAAATCCCCCCCCTAACACACACACCTTTGTATTTTAATTGAAATAACAGTGGACTTCGGAATCTACCAAACCTGAATTTGAAAACTAACTCTGCTAACCGGACTGGCCATCTGGCCTTTGTCAACTTAATCTCTATAGGATTCAATTTCCCCATTTGTAAAATTAGATGATCATTACTACTCTTCTGAGTATGGTAAAATTCAAATGAAAAAATTTTACAGTATCTAATGCTTACTTTTAAAAAATGCACAATTTGAGGGTTGCAAGTTAAGTTTTATTTGGGGCAAAATGAGAACTATAGCCCAGAAGATAATATTTCAGATAGCTCTGAGAAACTGCTCCAGACAATAAGGGGAAGATCAGTATGTATGTGATTTTGGTGAAGGGGAAGGGGAAGTATATGCAATCAAGCACATATTTTTGCAAAATTTTCTGCTCATCACCAATATCACCATGAAGGAATTCAGTGCTTTTCTAAATATGAGGAGATGCTAGAATTGGGCTCATAAAACCAGCTCCCAAAAATATCTAACTATCTTAAGACTTGTCCTGCTAGTTTTTCCAGAACACAGTGTGCCTCATTTCTGCCCTCCACCCTGAACTGCCTTCAAGGGGTGTTGAAAGTCAGCAGCTGCAGCAACACATGATTTAATCCTTGTAGAGGTAGATGACAAGCGCCCATGCTGCTGCTGCTGCTGAGTCGCTCCAGTCGTGTCCGACTCTGTGCGACCCCATAGACGGCAGCCCACCAGGCTCCCCCATCCCTGGTATTCTCCAGGCAAGAACACTGGAGTGGGTTGCCATTTCCTTCTCCAATGCATGAAAGTGAAAAGTGAAAGTGAAATCGCTCAGTCATGTCCCACTCTTCGCGACTCCATGGACTACAGCCTACCAGGCTCCTCCATCCATGGGATTTTTCAGGCAAGAGTACTGGAGTGGGGTGCCATTGCCTTCTCCCAAGCCCATCATAGACATTGCTAACAAATCACAGTGCTGTTTTAAATAAACAGTGCTTCCTTCCTTTTTTCTTTTTAATGCATAATCTTCCTTATTGTGTCAATCAATTAGAAATGGGCCAAAATATAGAATCCATCTATCACCAAGGACTAATCAACCCTAAAGTTTTTTCAATACATTTATCATTTTAGTTGGGTTAAATCCCTTCTTCCTCTGGTGATTTTTTATCTTTGTTTATTTATTAAACATTTTACTAATGTATTGCAAGGGAAAACTTTAGTTAGTTCAGCTCCAATGATTTCAAATGCTGAATCAATGAGGTTTTTATTTGGCATCTGTGAAACCAGACCCTGAAGAAGAGATGGAGGAGAAAGTAGAGTTGTTGGCCCAGGGTCAGGGGCAGGGCCTCAGGCCGGCTCATCAGGCTCCATTTAGAGTCTGACATGAGCATTGTGATGAGGGCGTGGCGTCTCGTGATGGGCACCAACTATTCCTCCTGGGGCCTCGGGTGTCACTTGGCTACAGATGGACAAAGAACAATCTGTCATTTGCTTTGAAAAAAGCCTTGACCTTGCACCATAGCAAAGCACCCAACAGTCCTCGTTCAGCTGCTTCTCCCCCACCCAGCCCTGAAAATAAAGCCTTCCTGTTAATGGTGCCAGGCCGTGTGCCATTCCAGGGACTTGCTGGTGCCCAGGAACAGACATGCTGCTCTGTCCCCTAAGAATCCTAGGTCTACTGGGTGGGGAGGAGCCTGGTCAGTGGCGCCACCGCGGCCCTCCTTGAAATCCCAGGAAGGGCCTATCTTATAACAGGATTCAGTTCTTATTATTGAGGAAAACATAAGCAAGAGAACAAACTCACTGCCTGGAGGGAGATTAGGAGAGACCCCTGGAACTCCGGCTCGACCTGACTCCACAAGACACCTGTGTCCTCCTTCACGCTTTCTTTCCTCTTATTTCTTCTACTCTTCCTATCATAGAAGCCTTCAGAATGAAACCAAGCAGGACCCTGTGGGGTTCCTGGGGCCTGGAAACCTTTCCATGTCCTCCGTTTTTTGTTTGTAGGTCAAGGGGTACATATAACAATATCTTTGAGCTCTTCTGCAGAACTAAAACCCACAACAAATGGAAGATGCTAACTACCTGATGAAGTCATTTTCAGAGAAAATAAACAGACCAATTTTGGTGAGATTAAAGAAACCACAGAAGATCCCCTAGCCAGATTAAAAAAGGAAAGAAGGTCCTGCACACACCCTCATCCTTATCAGCAACCCCTCCCTTGAACCATGGCTACCTACTCTTTGCAACCGGGACTATAGCCTGCCAGGCTCCTCTGTCCATGGAGTTCTTCAGGCAAGAATACTGGAGTAGGTTGCCATTTCCTCCTGCAAGGAATTCGTCCCAACCCAGGGATCGAACCCAGGCTCCTACAATGCAGGAGGATTCTTTACCATCTGAGCCACAATATAAAACTCCTCACAAAATGCCCCCAGGTAAGGACACACAAGTTTTGAGGCCTGCTGTGTCCCCCTTTGCCTGGCAAAAGAATAAAGCTATTCCTTTCTACTTTACCCAAAACACTTTCTCCAAGATTTGATTTGACATTGGTGTATAGAGGTCATTTTAAGCATCACTAACAGCATGGAGGCGGGTGAAGTTTCTGGACATTTCCCTTATTGTGTGCAGAGTGTTCTATGCTTTCACCAGTTTGGACCATAATGATAAAGGGGAAGAGTGTCTGCTCCTCATACACTCCTGTGATTGGGCAGATGTGACCAGAACCCTTACAAATAAATGAGAATCCAGAAAGAGTGTCTTCTCTCTTTATTTATCACAGACAGGACTTCTTTCTCTGGCATTTACTATTTAGAAATTGTTTTGGTCCAAATGTGTAAGAATGGCAAAAAAATAAATAAATAAATGCATAGATGGATGCACACACATACACCAAGATTCTTTTTTTAAAATATTTATTTTGATTTATTTGGTTGCACTTCAACCCTATATTTCAAATCCTAAAAGGTGATGCCGTGAAAGTGCTGCACTCAATATGCCAGCAAATTTGAAAAACTCAGCAGTGGCCACAGGACTGGAAAAGGTCAGTTTTCATTCCAATCCCTAAGAAAGACAATGTCAAAGAATGCTCGAACAACCGCACAATTGTACTCATCTCAGACGCTAGCAAAGTAATGCTCAAAATTCTCCAAGCCAAGCTTCAACAGTATGTGAACCGTGAACTTCCAGATGTTCAAGTTGGTTTTAGAAAAGGCAGAGGAACCAGAGATCAAATTGTCAACATCTGCTGGATCATCGAAAAAGCAAGAGAGTTCCAGAAAAGCATCTATTTCTGCTTTATTGATCATGCCAAAGTGTTTGACTGTGGATCACAATAAACTGTGGAAAACTCTGAAAGAGATGGGAATACCAGACCACCTGACCTGCTTCTTGAGAAATCTGTATGCAGGTCAGGAAGCAACCGTTAGAACTGGACATGAAACAATAGACTGGTTCCAAATAGGAAAAGGAGTACGTCAAGGCTGTATATTGTCACCCTGCTTATTTAACTTATATGCAGAGTACATCATGAGAAACGCTGGGCTGGATGAAGCACAAGCTGGAATCAAGATTACCAGGAGAAACATCAATAACCACAGATACGCAGGTGACACCACCCTTATGGCAGAAAGTAAAGAAGAACTAAAGAGTTTCTTGATAAAAGTGAAAGAGGAGAGTGAAAAAGTTGGCTTAAAGCTCAACATTCAGAAAACTAAGATCATGGCATCTGGTCCCATCATTTCATAGGAAATAGATGGGGAAACAGTAGAAACAGTATCAGACTTTATTTTGGGGGGCTCCAAAATTACTGCAAATGGTGAGTGCAGCCATGAAATTAAAAGACATTTACTCCTTGGAAGGAGAGTTATGACCAACCTAGAGAACATATTAAAAAGCAGAGACATTACTTTTCCAACAAAGGTCCATCTAGTCAAGGCTATGGTTTTTCCAGTAGTTATGTATGGATGTGAGAGTTGGACTATAAAGAAAGCTGAGCACAGAAGAGTTGATGCTTTTGAACTGTGGTGTTGGAGAAGACTCTTGAGAGTCCCTTGGACTGCAAGGAGATCCAACCAGTCCATCCTAAAGGAGATCAGTCCTGGGTGTTCATTGGAAGGACTAATGCTGAAGCTGAAACTCCAATGCTTTGGCCACCTGATGCGAAGAGCTGACTCATTTGAAAGGACCCTGATGCTGGGAAAGATTGAAGGCAGGAGGAGAAGGGGACAACAGAGGATGAGATGGTTGGATCGCATCACCAACTCAATGGACATGAGTTTGGGTTAATTCCAGGAGTTGATGATGGACAGGGAGGCCTGGCATGCTGCGGTCCATGGGGTCACAAAGAGTCAGACACGACTGAGCGACTGAACTGAACTGAGCTGGGTCTTAGTTGCAACATATAAGATTTATTTCCCTGATCAGGGTTCAAACCCCAGGCACCCTGCACTGGGAATGTGGAGCCTTAGCCACTGGACCACCAGAGAAGTCCCACACACAAAGATGATTACTCTGAGTTGTTAGTGGTGGTCTTGAAATCTTTCTGCAAAGCAGAGGTACAACTTAAACCCATGGCCTCTGAGTTCTTTTGCCTCAAATACTGCATCATGTTCATGTATATCTACAAATGTCACTGATCTGTGCCAACTTGACTTAGGCAAAGTAATAATGGTAATGTATAATGACAATCCCCTTAGCCCCTGGATCCAATAGAAACTGTCACTCTCTAGACCTCCTCTCAGCCTCACCTCAGAACTTCTCTCCCCTCCCCTCTTCTCAACCCAGGGATCGAACCCCCATCTCTTATGTCTCCTGCATTGGCAGGCGAGTTCTTTACCACTAGTGCCACCTGGGAAGCCCAAACATGGCCTTAGATCCAAGTTAGTCCAAATTATGTTTACCTCTTGATTCACCAACTCAATGGACATGAGTTTGAGCAAACTCTGGGAGTTGGTGAAGGATGGGGAAGCCTAGCATGCTGCAATCCATGGGGTCACAAAGAGTTGGACATGGACACAACTGAGCAACTAAACTGACTGACCTCTTGATTTCCAGCTGTGTCTTTTGTGCAAAAAAGATATTTAGCACTCTGTAATCATACCATGAATATTTGAAGAGGGTTCTAAAGCTCTGAGTTTTATTTCTGCAGTTTAAATTAGCTTAATTTTCTTCTCAGAGATTTCCCCTCCTTTCCTATTTTTTAAGTCACCCACATTTTTCAGGGCACATTTTAATTTTTTAGATAGACTTCCAAATTATGAAGGCCCAAACTGGATAGGAATAGTTTCCAGTTAAGGCCTTATCAAGGCCACATGTGGGTAAAGTATTCAGTTTTGCTTATCTTTCCTCATTAACATTCCAGCATCACGTTGTTTTGTTTTCTCAATAGTTTCTCTACTGCTGACTAATTCTGTTCTAGTGACATAGTTGCTAACTTTGAAAATCTCATCATAATTTTTTTCACTAAAGCTCTTCTGAGCCATTTCTCATCTTGTATTTGTGGTATGGCTCATTTTTTTTAAATGTGTCAAGGCCAATTTAAAAGGGTCATGGTGAGTTAAGTTCTCACTATTTAGGACTTTAGCAACTCCACCTAATTTGGTATCAGCCACCAACAGAAGATGCTTATTCTCAACTCTATCATGTGGGTCACTGATAAAGTATTTATATAAGTCTTTTCCCATAAATATATTTTTCTGGTTTCCAGATTGCCTGGGAGTGTTGAACTGCGTTCACGTTTTAATCCTTTCCAAGAACTAGACTTGATTATCTGAGCTTTTTGCCGACTTATGAAAAAAAACCCAATCACAATTCACTTCCAAATCTGAAGAAATACTGGTGTTTGGCCACCGCTCAGTTCCTGGAAGGCAACCAAAGTTGAATCTATTCTAAATACAGGAGGGACAGCAATGTTCTTTGGAAGCAGAGGCTTGGCCTGTATATCTGGGAATTCTTGTGAGGGCTGTGCTCTCATTTGTTTCTAGACTGGCACTCCCTTTAGTTATTGCTAAACAGAGGAAAATTACAATCTGGTAGCAAGCCAGGGCAACTATAAACTTAAGGATTGGAAGTCTTTAAACATTGGTTTTTGTATTGTTTATTTTATATATTGTGTCCTAGAAAGGAGAACACAGGCCTTCTTTTATAAAGGGAATTTTATGGCTTTTTCTTTGTTTGCATGTTTGCAGGGTCAGCTGCTCATGCCAATAAATCCCAGACCTGGAGAACCACCTGGAGAGTTTGGAAAATTCACTGGGTCAGCTTCTTATATTTCCTGAATCTCCATCTTGTAGGTGGTGGGGTTTGTTTTTTTTTTTTTTTTGATGTTTCTGTTTTTGTTTTCTTCTAGTTTTATCAAGATATAATAAGCATACAGGTTTTCCTGGTAGCTCAACTGGTAAAGAATCTGCCTGCAATGCAGGAGACCTGGGTTCCATCCCTGGGTTGAGAAGATCCCCTGGAGAAGGGAATGGCCGCCCACTCCAGTATTCTAGCCTGGAGAATTCCGTGGACTGTATAGTCCATGGGGTTGCAAAGAGTTGGACACAACTGAACAACTTTCACTTCACTTTCAAACATGTGGCACTGCACAGGTTTAAGGTATACAGCATAACAACTTGACTTACATACAACATGAAAGTGTTATCACAAGTTTAGCGACCATCCATCCTTTAATACAGCTACAAAATTCAAGAAATAGAAAAAAATATTTTTCCCTAGTGGTGAGAACTTCTAGGATTTACTCTCTTAACTTTTACATATAACATACAGCAGTGTTAATTATATTTATCAGGCCATATAATACATTCCTAATACTTACTTATCTTGTAACCTGAAGTTTGTAACTTTTAACTACCTTCATCCAGTTCCTCGCTCCACCCACCCCACCTACCCACCTCTTCTGCCTCTGGTAACCACAAATCAGATCTTTTTTATGAGTTTGTTTATTCATTTTTGAAGTACAATATACTTGACCTACAACACTATGTTAGTTCCTGGTGTACAATGTATTGATTTGATATTTCTATATATTTCAAAATGATAAAATAAACAAGAAATAATCACCATGAGAAGTTTAGTTACCATGAGTCACCATACAAAATCTCAGGGTCTCTGGCTGTGGGACCCTGTGAGCTACTGCTGGCCTGCTGGTAGGTGGGGCCAGATCTGGATGGCTGGCCACAGGGCCAGGGGTCCTGGGGCTAGTGCTAGCCCATTAGTGGGTAGAGCTGGGTCCTAGGATCTCTGGTTGTGGGGCCTTGGGAGTCCTAGAGTTGATGTCAGACTGCTGGTGGGCACAGCTAAGGCTTAGGGAATCCCAGGGCTGGTACCCCCTGCCCTCTGCCCACTGATGGGTGAAGCTTTGTCCCAATGCTAGTAATTCCAATGGCAAGCAGGGTGGGTCCCTGGTTGGCTGGGGGCTCAGAAGAGCCTGGGGCATTGACCTCCTAGTGGGTGGGGCTGTGTTCCAGTCCAGCCAGCTGTTTAGCGTGGGGCATCCCAAGACTGGTCCTGGGCAGGTCTGAGTCCTGGGCTCAAGAAGGAGGATTCCAAAATGTCAGTTGCCAGCACCAGCGTCCTTGAGACGGATGAGCTCCCAAAATGACAGCCGCCAGTGTGTGTGTCCCCAGGGGGAGCCCCACTTGTCTCATCTCTTCGGAAGGCTCTCCAAAGTCAGCAGGTGAGTTGACCCAGGCTCCTTTCAAATTCCCGCTTCTTCCCTGGGTCCCAGAGTGTGAGATTTTTTAAGAGTGGAGTCTGTTTCCCAGAGCCATACTGATCTGAAAGTAAGCCCCACTGGTTTAAAGCCAAATGTTCTGAGTGCTCATTCCTCCAGTGCAGGACCCTCTGGCTGGCACCCAAAAGCCAGGTTTGGACCCTTTACCTCTTGGAAAGAACCTCGACAATTGTGATCACCCTCTCATTTGTGAGTCACCTATTTGCAGATGCGGGTCTTGACTATACCATGACTCCACCTCTCCTACCCATCTCCTTGTATCTCCTTTATATTTTTAGCTGTAGATCTTCTCTGCTAATCTTCAGGTTGTTCTCATTGATAGTTGCTGTATAAAGAGCTATAATTTTGGTGTGAATGTGGAAATAAATGAGCTCAGGGTCTACTTACTCTGTTATCTTGGCCACACTTTTGCAGGTGGTATTGAGATATGGGGGAAGGACATCTCTGTTTTGTAAAACCTCTCCCAAACTACTTAAATCATTTACAGTTCATCTATGTAATGAAGCAGTCATTTGAAAAGGGAATAAATCTACATGTACACATGCAGAAAGATCTTACATTAGCCACACAGAATGTGAAGTTAAGTTCCCACTTGACATGAAATTTGTTCTAAATTTTTGACATTTATACTTATATACATACACTTACAGTGTACACTGTGTACATTTAGATGCATGTAGGTAGAGGCGGGTACCAGAGGTACCTGTTAATCAGAAAGAATACCACGTGTAGTACCAGAGCACCTGTTTCCAGTGTAACCAGTGAGATGATGGATTGTAGGGAAGAGAGAGGCTCCCAAGGGAGGGACCTGGAAGCGTGGCATCTCAGGGGAGCTGGGAGCAGTGCTTATTTATCAATACCAATTGGCACGGAAGTATTTCATCATTTTCACAACTGGATGAGGCTTAGTCTCACATTTTCATTCATAAAACAATCCTGGAGGGAGTCCTAATAACCTGAAATAAGCAGTTTATCAATCAACACCAGCTGATTCAAGTAGAAAGAGAATTTACTAGGAGCATATTAGGTAAAACCAGAAAATATCAAGAATTAGAGAATGGGTAACCAGCCGTAACTACAGACAAGACTACACTGCTGAACCAGTCCAGTGAGCCCCCTGCTGCCACCACCCCTGGTCACTGGAGGCTGCTGCTGGCACCACACCACTCACAGACTTTGGGATACCACTTCCCACATCATCTTTCGACATCACCTTTCTCTCTCACTGGACTGTGATCCTCATGAGCATAGGAACAGCATCTTATTAATCTCCCAATTTCCAGTCCCCACTTCAGTCCCTGGCACAGAGTGAACAAAATGTTGAATGAAATAAATGAGCAAATAGAATTTAATTGCCAGGTATTAGACTAATATAGGCAGAGAGGGTGAGAACTGTACCTGGCTGTCTGTGTCACTTTAGAGCCTCAGAAATGAACAGGTATACATGCGTTTTTACCCTTCATCCCTCCATTATGGTTGGTTAAATGTGGCTTCAGCAAAAACACATGGTTTGGGTTTTGTGGTGGATTCATTCTTGCCTCTTTCTCTAGAGTGAGCATTCTTATTAGCAGAGATTTGCATAAAACCATGGTGCCATGAAGTTGTTATCTTAATTTCATATGTAAGAGTCCAGATGAAGTGACTTTAGGAGTCAGTTGTACCTGCATCTTTTAGGACTTCTGTTTCAATTGCCTACACACATGAAGGAATATTCAGCCATACCTCTGAGCCTTTCCTAAGCAAGCAACTCAAAATCAAATATGATTTGTGTCAACCAGAATTCTGGAGAGAGGAAGAAAAAATAAACCCTATCTGGAGAACTACACAGTGATTTTCATAGTAGCCACAAAAAGCCAGAAATAGAGAACACATATCAGAATTCAGTCTCCACTGGACCTGCAGACACCCTATGTAATTCTTCCAAGTTTCATCTGCTTTTTTCCAGGCCATGAGAAGAGTTGGAAGATGAAGGATAATAACATGATAATAACAGTCATGTTACAAAAATAGTGGATGGTCTTTTGTTTACTTATGATTGTATACTATCCACTCACAGAGAAAGATCTGATAAAATTAATTATAAAAAGTATAAGCTCAGAGAAATGAAAATTTATGTTTAAACAAAAACTTGTACATAAATGTTGATAGCAGCTTTATCTGTAATAGCTCCAAGCTGGAAACAACTCATATGTCCTTAGAAGGACAAACTAAATAAGCTCTGGTACATCCACATCACAGGATACAACTCAGCAATAAAATGGAACAAGCTCGTTTTCTTAATTTCTATTTTATATTGGAGTATAGTTGATTTCAATGTTGTGTTGGTTTTAGGTGTACTGCAAGCTGATTCAGTTATACATTTGCATATATCTAATTTTTTCAGATTCTCTCCCATATAGTTTATTACAGTGTCTTGAGTAGAGTTCCCTGTGCTATACAGTAGGTCTTTCTTGATTATTTATTTTATATATAATAATGTATATATGTTAATCCAAACTCCTAATTTATCCTTCTCTCCCACCTTTCCCCTTTGATAACCATAAATGTATTTTCTGTTTTGTAAATAGTTTTACAAAATAGTCTGTTTTGTAAATAGTTTCTGTTTTGTAAAAGTTCATTTGTATCATTTTTAGATTCCACATATAAGTGATACATGGTATTTGTCTTTCTGTGTCTGACTTCACTTTGTATGATAAACTCAAGGTCCATCCATGTTGCTGCAAAAGGCATTATTCTTTTTATGTCCAAGTAATATTCTATTGTATATATCACATCTTCTTTATCCATTCATCTATCCATGCCTTGGCTATTGTAAACAGTGCTTCAAAGAATGAATTATTGATATGTGCAACATCCTGGATGAATTCCCAGAAATTATGTTGAGTGAAAAAACCAATGCCCAAGTTAGCTACTGTATGATTCCATGTATATAATATTCTTGAAATGACAGAATTATAGAACTGGAGGACAGATTAATGGTTGTCAGGGGCTGAGGGTGGAGACAGGAAAGAGGTATGTGGCGATAAATGGGCAATATGAGGAATGGGATGTTTTGTATCTTGACTGGATCAATATCAGTATCCTGGTTGTGAAACTGTACTGTAATTGTGCAAGATGTTACCACTGAGAAAATTGGGTAAAAGGTTCACAGGATCCCTCTGTACCATTTCTTACAAATTCATGTAAACCTGCCACAAAATTTTAAAATTTAATTTTAAAAAGGAACAAAAGATATAAGCAACACAAAATTGGGAATATAGAAAAAAAATCTGAGAGACCGAAGCTCTAAATTCTTTTGATTAAGCAGTAAATTTATTTCTGCACTTCCTTGAAGCAAATGATAAAGAGAAAACCATGAAAAGTTAAATAGTCTTGTTCTGTGATGAAAGAAATCACAGAAAAATTTTAGAAGAGAGTGTCTTTTCCCTGGCAGTCGAATCTAGAAGAGAAATAACCTTAATCTTAAAATAGAACCTACAGGGCACAAAAAACATCCACAGAATTGGAGCTGACTCAGAGCTCAGGTGCTGTTAATTTTCTAATCCTTGATGATCCATGACTTGGTTAAGGAATCCTGGAGAAAAAAAAATGATACAACTTTCCCAGCTGGTCTTACATAGAAGTGGAGTAGATGATCACTCAAAAAGTGTGGCTTCAGGGAAACCAAAAAGACACTTCCCAGCCCAGCTATGTATTTCCTTCCTATGCAGGGTCTGAAAGTCCACCATTTAGAATGTATTTCTTTGGCTAATCATTTTTGCTAAGTAAGTCTACTGAAAATTCAGAGACTGCAGCTTACTCAAGTAGGACACACAGAAGGGGTCTCTGGGCATCTAAGGTAATCAAAAGAACTTGGCGGAAGAGCTTCACACCCTCTGGTTTCCCTCCTGTGACTCCAGGTGCCTTTCCTATTAAGGGCAGCCCCCAACCTGTGCTTCCCATCCCAGCCCTCAAGGTCTCAGCTCCTACAAACATCCTCTTCCTCTACCGGATCATCTGTATCAGTGTACAGACACATTCCAGACTCCATTCTCCATCTCCCACCCTCACCCCATCTCCTGTCTCTAAAAAGCCCAAATCCAAGACAATCCAAAAATAAAACTGCACCCCCTTGGTCCTACCTCTCCCCATGTATACTGCCACATTTCTTTCCTCCCCTTCACAGCAAACCTTGCATTGTCCATGGTCTTAGTATCCACTATCCACTTTCTCACCTCAGCCCATTTCAAGGGGGCTCCACACCTTAACAGTTGTCCTCCAAGTCCCCAAATCTGATGGCTACCTCTCTCTTGTCCTCTTACTAATTCCTGCTGCAGCATTTCTACCCAGGTGCCTACTTATTTCATGTCACATTTTTCCTCTGGTCTTCCGTGACTTTTCCTCTTGCCTCACCGGCTGGTGGCACATTCTGAAGTTGAGTTTCGTTGTTGGAGCATGGAAGGGTTTGCTGCATGGTGCTTGCTCTTCCGCCATCCGCTCTCAGCTAGAGAGTGATCTAAGGGGGTCCTTTGTCTTCTCCAGCTTCATTCTCCTTAGGTCATCTTATCCAGGCCCACAGCCAGTTAGCTCCAAATCTGTATCCCCAGCTCTCCCTAGAACACCTGATCTCTACATTCAAAGGCCAGCTCATCTCTGGATGAGTGGCTGGTTGACATCTCTAATTTAACATTCCCAAATAGAATTCAAGATTTTTGCCCTCAACCTATTCCTCGTACACTCTCCCTTGTGGAAGCACCAGACACCCAATTGCTCAGGCCAAGAAGTTTAGAGGTTTCCTTGCTTTCACTTTTCTCGTCTTCAACATCCAATCCACCAGCAAATCCTGTCAACCCTTCCTTATCCAGAACCCATCCCCAGTTCAAGTGGCCATCTTCCCTCCCCTGGGCCACCTCTGCAGCCTCTGACAGGCTTCCCAGCCTTTACTCTCCATCCTCCACCCCAGCCCTGTTTTCCATACCGTGGCCACAGCAATCCTTTCAAAAGAAATGGGATCGTATTACTCCTGTGCCTAAAATCCTCCATCTGATTCCTATCCCAATTAGATGAAATCCCAACATCTTGCCACAACCCACAGAGCACAAACTGTCTGCTCCCTGCTAAGTCCTTTTCAATCCACCCTCTATCAGAAGGGGGCTCCAGGTATATGGAACGGCACAGACTATATCTGCCTTGTCATGGAAGTATACTCAGGGCTTCGTGCAGAGGTGCACACCAAATATCTGTGAAATAATTAAGCAATGAGTTGGGCTTTCCTGGTGGCTCAGGCGGTAAAGAATCTGCCTGTGACGCAGGAGACCTGGGTTCGATCCCTGAGTCGGGAAGATCCCCTGGAGAAGGGAATATCAACCCACTCCAGTATTCTTGCCTGGGGAATCCCATGGACAGAGGAGCCTGGAGGGCTAGAGGCAGACATGACTTGAGTGACTAACAATAAATAATGCAATAAAACAAAAGCAATGCTTTAGTAAGACAAACTGACGATTCTAAACTGGTAACACCTCTGTAACTCCGGATCCTGGCTTGAAAAGCCAGCAGTGTAACCCCCCATTCTTCTTGGTTTGCTGTGAGAGCTAATGGAAAAATTTTTAACAGCTCTAAAAACCCACCCACTTGTTCTTTAATGGGTACATGTTAGGGTGTGTAGCGTGTGATGACATTTAGGACTCCTCGCTTTTTCTCTGTGAGCAGTGACACAAGACTCTTTGGTCCTCAAGCAAACGCTCCGCTCCGTTTGTGCCTTGTAGGTCTGCATCAGCATGTGATTATCGGCCACGGTGAGGCATGTGCGTGAAAGGAAAAAGCTGCGTGTGGGGGAGGAGATCATCACCCCCAAGTAAAGCAGCAGCGTGTTCATCCAGAGTCAGTGGGCTCAGGGAAGTCACATGGAAGAACGTATGCCCCCCAGGGAGGAAGGATGCTCTAAACCCACTGCCCTGCTGCTGGCAGGGTCTAAGGCTGATCCCAGCCGTGCAAGCATGTCATCGATTCACTGCTTTTTGTTACTGCTTTCTTTTTCTGGAGAGTATGTTTTGCTTTAACACACGGTGTTGGTTTAACACACTCACACATGGTTTGGTCTGCACTCATTGTAAAGTAACAGGACTGGGGAAGATGATATAAAAATCACCCTACAATCACATACGGAGAGTCGATACCTACTCATTTTTTTCTCATCTTCCTTTCCACTGACTGCCTTTTTCCCCCTTCTATAAATATTTAACTTGATGCCTCTAAAAATGGATGGAGTGTTAGAAAACATAGCACCAAAACAAATTTACCAAGTATTCTTCAATATCAAATCTCTCCTTAGTAGTAAATTTCCCTTGTACATATACATATGTATACACACATTCATAGTATTTGTATCTTAAACTAATTGGCTTATTCAAATCAGGATCCAAGCAAGGACCTTAGATGTCTTCTCTTTTTTTAACCTAAAGTTGCTCTCTCCCTCCTTTATTCCCCTTTTCATTTATGAAGAAGAGGTAATTTTTCATGTATATGTATGGCTGAGCCCCTTCACTGTTCACCAGAAACTATCATGACATTGTTAATTGGCTATGTGCTTGCATGCGTGCTAAGTCGCTTCATGTCCGACTCTGTGCGACCCCATGGACTGCACTCTGCCAGGCTCCTCTGTCCATGGGATTCTCCAGGCAAGAATACTGGAGTAGGCTGCCATAACCTCCTCCAGGGTACCTTTCCCACCCAGGGACTTGCACAATCGGCTATACCCTAATATAAAATAAAGTTTTAAAAAAAAAGAAGGGTATTTTTTTTTCTGTAGAGTTTCCTGCATTTAAAATTTTTCTGATGCAAACTGTCGTATTATTTAGCATATTTCTCCTCCCTTGAATTTCCTATAAATGAAATGTTAGGTTTAGAGGCTCAATCTGCTTTGGGTTTTGTTTTTTGGCAGGAACACCTCATAGGTGGTGTTGTATCTTCCCATCTGGGCATCTGAGGACCACATGTCTCTCATGATGTTAACCACTTCTGAAAATCATTGCAGGGACTCATTATTCCACTAAGGTTTTACAAGATGGTAAGATTCTATCATTCCTTCTACATTTTTTACCTGAAATATTTCTACACAATGAAGTTTTTCCCTCAATCAACCATTTGGGTTGCTCTGAGTTACACCTGGTTCCCAGGTGGTGCGAGTGGTTAAGGGTCCACCTGTAGATGCAAAACATGTGGGTTTGATCCCTGGGTCGGGCAGATCCCCTGGAGGAGGAAATGGCAACCCACTCCAGTATTCTTGCCTGGAGAATCCTGTGGACAGGAGGAGCCTGACTGGCTATAGTCCAAAAGGCCACAAAGAGTCAGACATGACTGAGCATGCATGTATGAGGTACATTGTGAAAGAAAGCAATGCCTGCCAGGGAAAAGGTCAGTTCGGCTCAGTAGCTCAGTTGTGTTCAACTCTTTGCGACCACATAGACTGTAGGCTTCCCTGTCCATCGCCAACTCCTGGAGCTTGCTCAAACTCACGTCGTTGGAGTCGGTGATGCCATCCAACCATCTTATCTTCTGTCATCCCCTTCTCCTGCCTTCAATCTTTCCCAGCATCGGGGTCTTTTCTAAGGAGTCAGTTCTTCGCATCAGGTGGCACAAGTATTGGAAAAGAGGCAAATTCAAATGCACTAGCCACTCTTAAGAGTGTTCATAAGAGCATTGGTGTAGGAGGAGGTGGAGAAACCAGTGGACACGAAAAGTTTCCATGCCTCTCCAGGATCCTCATTGTTTCTGCACAGATGATTCTGAGCTGACTCATTGCTCATTGCTGAGCCTGCAGTCTCCAGGTCACAATTTCGCCCTACCTACACGTTCCCTGCTGCTGTTATTAAGCTTCATCCTGACTCTGTAGGCCGACTCTGAGGACAAGTTTACCCTATACTTGACTCCCTGATAAACCTTGCAAGGCACCGAGCCCTGAGTAGACTATCAGTAAATGACTGATGACCGTCTGTAAACTCAAGAAAAGTTCTTTATTTTATCACTATCATAACCATCCTCAAAAGCACTTCTGAAGTGTTTCTCTGGTCACAGGACTGCATGGAAAGACAGTTTTATCCTTCAATAAGCTTTTTTTTTGTTTGGAAGTGACTCTTTTTTTTTTTTTTAAGTCTTTATTGAATTTGTTACAATATTGCTTCTCTTTTATGTTTTGGTTTTTTGGCCAAGAAGCACGTGGGATCTTAGCTCCCAACCAGAGATCGAACCCTCACCTCCTTCACTGGAAGGCGAAATCTTAACCACTGGACCACCAGGGAAGTATCCACACTTAAATGAGTTTTATATCAGTGATGAACAACACCATCACAAATTGACATGAAGGAGCCAGACATCTGAACCAGCCCTAAACGTCTACACAAAACACCCAAATATACTCAGAAGGTCATCTATTACTGCCAAATTGCCTTCCAAAGGCTCATACCAGAGCATACTCTCCCATTAGTGCATGAGAATGCCTACTTCCCCACCCACTGGCCAAGATTAAACATTATCACTTCTCGGACTCTTTGTCAATTCTGGAAGTGAAAATGGAATCATATGTTCTAATTTATACTTCCAATCAGTAGTGAGAATGAACACCCATCATACTGGTCATTTGTCTTTCTCCTTTTGTGACTGATTACCTATTCATAATTTATGCTCTAGACACTCCAGAGCACCCTGCACTGTGCTCTGCTGGATGGGGTAAATGTCACCACTCTGCAAGAAATTATGGACACTTTGGGGAAAAAAAAAATCTATTGTTAAAATAAACAGGAAATACATGTTTCAAGAAAAGTCATGCATAATCCTACTTCTCAGAGAGAATCACTGTTAGTAATTTAGTTCTTTTCTTTCGGACTTTAAACATATATAATGATATGTGGTTTTTACAGACATGGGATTTTACTATCTTCAGCTTTTTGTGACCTGTTTTCCCTCACATAAACTTTTGCAATTTCTTCAAAGAATGACAAATCAATAAAAGACAGCATCCAATAATAGAAAAATAAGCAAAGAATATGAATAGGTTAATAATCAGGTTCTTGTGTTCATATTGTTTTTCTCCTATCATTACCAGCCTGGGGAGCTTCCCAGAGACTCAGTGGTAAAGAATCTGCCTGCCAACACAGGAGATGTGGGTTCCATCTTGGGTGGGATAGATCCCCTGGAGAAGGAAATGGCAACCTGCTCCAGTATTCTTGCTTGGGAAATCCCACGGACAGAGGAGCCTGGTGGGCCACAGTCCATGGGGTCACAGAGTTGGCACGACTGAGCACATACAGCGCAGCAGCACACCAGGTTGGTGGGGCAGAAGTTACTGAGGCAGATGGAACACCTATCATAAGTACCTAAAAAAGTGTTTCAACAGGCTTAACTGGGATCTGGAACGCATTCTGAGATTCTGAGTTAAAAGATGGACAAACAGATTTTATCAACTAAGAACGAACACCTAGAGACCATTCGCCTTGATCTAGAATTTATGATAAGGTACTGTTCTTTTTATTATCTGTGATACTAGAACATAGTTCCTTGGGTTGGGCAACATGTTTACTCCAAGAAACTCATACATCAAATTATTTCTGTGATAAAATCAGAAAAGGGGAAGCACAAATGACCAGTATGAAGAACTATTCATCCTTACTGTTAATGAAAATTGCAAATTATAACAAACATATGATTCCATTTTTCACTACCATAGAATTGGCAAGGATTCAAAGGAATGGTAATGCCCAGGTGAGGGGTGAGTATTCTCATACGCAGACGGAGGTAGCATGCTTTAGGGATGGCCTTGGGAGGAAATTTGGCAATCATAAGGTCTCGATAAGGTGTGTGATCTTTGATGCAGCAATGTCATTTGCAAGCCTTTATCCTAAGGAAAAAAGCAGTATGCGTACAAGAAAGTAGGGGATTGGGCAAGGACACAGTGACCTATTCATACCACAGATCATTGTTGTTTAGTCACTAAGTTGTGTCCAACTGTTTTTCCACAGCATAGACTGCAGCCCGCCAGGCTCCTCTGTCCATGAGATTTTCCAGGCAAGAATACTGGAGTGGGTTGCCTTTTCCTTCTCCAAGAGATCTTCCTAGCCCAGGGATCAAACCTGCATCTTCTGCATTGGCAGGCAGATTCTTTACCACTGAGCGACCAGGGAAGGTCTATCATAGAAAACCACAGGATAGTTAAAATCATGTTTTAAGGGGACTTCCCTGGAGGCCCAGTGGCTAAGACTCCAAGCTCCCATTGCAGGGGGCCCAGGTTCAATGCCTGGTCAGGGAACTAGGTTCCACACGCTGCAGCTAAGACCCAGCAGAACCTAAAGAATAAAATATTTTAAAAGTAAATAATTAAAATGTTTTAGATGGATACTGGCTGACATAGGAGAATGTTCGAGATGTATCACTTTGTGTAGGAGGGAGGTTGCAGACAAGGGTACACAGCACTACCTCAATTTTGTTTGTACATATATTTACACAAATGATTGAAAGGAGATTTACCTAAACATTAACAATGAGTTATCCTGAGTGATGAGATTCTGGGCATTTTTTGTGTGTTTTCTAAGGTTCTTTTTTTTTTTTTTTGGCACTAAACAAGGATTAATTTTGTAAATTAGGCAGATGGTAGCATTAAACATCATTCCTAGATGTAGAGGTTGACATGGGGCGACTACAGATAGCCTTTGATTCTAAATAGCTCCAGTGTTCTGACATTGGCCAGCTGGGACGGGACAGGTGTTCTCGGTAAAGTCCTAGGTGTGGCTGGCCATCTTTGTGCCAGGTTTCAGTGTGACCTGAACTCTTGGGCCCCAGGGCATTCTCCTATTGCTCTGCTCAGGCCTCTGAGTTAGACACAGGAGAAGTAGAGGAAATGAGATCAAACCATTCTGTGCAAAGAGGATGAGGGGGGCCAAGGTCCAAAGCAAGCGGTGCAGGACATCAAGCCCCTTGGCATGGCTCATGCACCTAGACAGCCTTAGGCACTGCCCCACAGAAACTCTAGGCAGAGAACAACAAACCCACTGCCAGACACAGACTGCTCTGGAGACGTGCTGCAAATACAAGGGCACAGTTCGCCCTGTGTGCTCAGTGCCCTGAAACTGCTTGCCTTCTGCAACCTGAAACGCTCAGGGGGAGGAGAGCTGAAGGGCAATGGTCCTGGAGGAGGCACATTTATTTTTCTTTCTTGGTTAAAAAAAATTAGCTAGAATTCTCTGGTGGCATTAGTGATAAGGAACCTGCCTGCCAATGCAGGAGATACAAGAGACACGGGTTTGATCCCTGGGTCAGGAAGATTCCCTGGAGGAGGGCACGGAAACCCACTCCAGTATTCTTGCCCGGAGAATCTATGGACAGAGGAGCCTGGCAGGCTACAATCCATGCGGTTGCAAAGAGTCGGACCTGACTGAGCAACTTAGCATGCACACCCTGGTGGCCTAGTGATTAGGATTCTGGGCCCAGGTTCAATCCCTGGTCAGGGAACTGAGATCCTGTGAGCCCTGCAGTGCAGGGGGAAAAAAAAAAAATTAGCTAGAGACCAGAATGCCATATGCCAAGTGATTTGTATCTATGATGGAACTGAAGGTCAAAACAGAAGTAAGGATGGAAATGCTGACATGGTTGGCCAGGCTGAATCCTAGAAGGTGACAGTTCAAATGTTACAGGAGCCTGCAGGGGTCAGCCTGAGAACAAAGACTGAATAGAAAACATTTTGCAGCCCTTGGAAAAGGTTAAGAAATACCATGATCTTTCCTACATGAAGAAGTCCTCACTGCTTCCCTAACCAAGCCCACAGCCCAGCTTAACTGCACAAAGCCCCATTGCCACCTGGTTTTCGGGTCTGAACCCTGTTAGAATCCCAGGAAATATCCCCTGATACTCCCACCCCATCTCTGCCTATCCAGACCCCTCACATCTTCCAGGGGTCTTGGAAGATGTGCTCTAAGACCAATGTTCTATGCTCATCTCCCAATCTCCTGACCCAAGAGGTGCTCTCCTTTAAGAACTATTGCATGGTGTTTCTTGATTTCTGACTTCTAGACTCCTTTCTATACATGCACTTATCTTATCCTTCCACTTTTGTCCAGAAAGCAACCTGAAAAAAGATCATATGTGGTCCAGCTCTATGCCCACACGTCAGGTTTGACGTAAGTATCTGCTGAACGTTGTTTTAAAAGTTTTTTAATTTTAGAACAATTTTAAAGAAAAGTTGCAAAGATATGTAGAGAATTCCTGTATTCCTACATCCAGTTTCTGATTATTAACATCTTATATTAGTATGGTACATTCATTATTACTGTTGTTTGGTCACTAAGTTGTGTCCAGCTACTTTGCAACCCCATGGACTGCAGTGCACCGGACTCCTCTGTCCATGGGATTTCCCAGACAAGAATACTGGATTGGATTGCCATTTCCTTTTCCAGGCGATCTTCCTGATCCAAGGATGGAACCCATGTCTCCTGCATTGGCAGGCGGATTCTTTACCACTAAGCCACCAGGGAAGTCCATGGTATATTAAGGAACCAATACTGCTACATTATAATGAACTATAATCCATACTTCATTAGGATTTCCTTAGTTTCTGCGTAATATCCTTTTTTGCTATTTGTTTCAGGATCCTATCCAGGATAGTAGATTAGATTTAGTCATCACATGGCAATTTCTCAGACTTTCCTTGTTTTGTTTTTAATTAGGATATAATTCACATACCATAAAATTCACTCTTTTGTCAGGGATAGTCTATTGACAAAGTTGTGTAAAATTAACACTATCTAATTCCAAGACATTTACAATCACCCCAAAAAGAAATCCTGCTAGCAGTCATTCCCCATTCCCTCCTCTCCTTAGTGTCTGGCAACCACTAATCTACCTTTTCTTTATGGATTTCCCTATTTTGGACGTTTCATACCATTGTAATCACAGAATATGTTGCCTTTTCTGTCTGGCTTCTTTCACTTAGTGTGATGTTTTCAAGCTTCGCTCACCTTGTAGCATGAATTAGTACATCATTCCTTTTTATGACTATATAATATTTCATTGCATGGATATATCATATTTTTGTTTTATTCATTCATCAGTTGATCACTTGGTTTGTTCCACTTCTTTGTCTATTATGAATGATGCTTCTTTGAATATTTGTGGACCAGTTTTGATGTAAACAAGCAGAGACATCACTTTGTCAACAAAGGTCCATCTAGTCAAGGCTATGGTTTTTCCAGTGGTCATGTATGGATGTGAGAGTTGGACTATAAAGAAAGCTGAGTGCAGAAGAGTTGATGTTTTTGAATTGTGGTGTTGGAGAAGACTCTTGAGAATCCCTTGGACGGAAAGGATATCCAACCAGTCCATCCTAAAGGAGATCAGTCAGTCCTGGGTGCTCACTGGAAGGACTGATGTTGAAGCTGAGACTCCAATACTTTGGCCACCTGATGAGAAGAACTGACTCACTGGAAAAGACCCTGATGCTGAGAAGGATTGAAGGAAGGAGGAGAAGGGGGCAAAAGAGGATGAGATGGCTGGATGGCATCACCGACTCAATGGACATGGGTTTGGGTGGACTCTGGGAGTTAGTGATGGACAGAGAGGCCTGGCGTGCTGCGGTTCATGGGGTTGCAAAGAATAGGACATGACTGAGCGACTGAGCTAAACTGAACTGAACTGATATGTTTTCAGTTCTCCTGGATATATACCTAAGAGTGGACTGCTAGGTCGCATGGTATATGCTTAACTTTTTGAGGAACTAACAGTTTTCTTAAGTGGTTGCAACACTTTACATTCCCATCAGAAATGATGTGAAGGTTCTGATTTCTCCACATCCTCATCAACAATTGTTCTCCAGCTTTTCGCTCATAGCTACCCTAGGGGGTCTGAAGTAAGATTTCACTGTCGGTTTGATTTAACAACTAAAAATGTTGAGTGCGTTCTCATGTGCTTAGTAGCCATTTGTACATCTTCTCTGGAGTAATGTCTATTCAAACCTTTTGTCAATTTTTAAATTGGATTACTTTTTATTGTCAAATTGTAAGAGTTTATTACGTACTCTTAATACTAGACCCTTATCATATATAGGAATTGCAAGTATCTCCTCTCATTCTGTGGATTGGTTTTCACATTTTTCTATATAACAGCTTTATTGATAAAACAAACAATGTATACATTGAATTATACATCAATCGCTAACAGCTTTATTAAAATATAATTCACATGCCATGAATTCATTATCAAAGTGTAAAATTCCATTTTCTTAGTAAATTGTGGTACAATCATTACCCTAATTTTCTTTCTTTCTATTTTTTTTATTTGGCTTCGCTGGGTCTTAGTAGGAGTGTGTGGGCTCTAGTTTCCCAACCAGGGATTGAACCCAGGTCCTTTGCACCGAGAGTGCCGAGTCTTAGCCACCAGACCAACAGGGAAATCCCCCTAATTTTCTTAATGCTCTTTGAAGCACAAAAGTTATTAATTTTGATGAAGTCCAATTGATCCATTTTCCTCTGGCTGCTTATGCTTTTGATATTATTCATATTTAAGAAACCATTACCTAGCCCAAGATCAGGAAAATTACTCCTACATTTTAAGAGTTCTCTAGTTTTAGCCCTTATATTTAGGCTTATGGTTTACTTGAGTTAAATTTTACATACAGTGTAAAGTAGGGACCCAACTTTACTCTTTTGCTTGCACATACTCTCTCACTTGTTCACTGTGATAAAGTCAGCTGGCATGTTGTAAGGTCCTTTTGGAGGGATTTTCGTGGAAAAGGACCGAGGAAGGCCTTGGGCCAACAGCATGCCAGGAACTCAGTCCTGCCAGCAACCACTTGAGTCATGCTGAAAGCAGATGACCTCTCTTTTGCAGCATTCCCACCACTGCAATCAGTTATCTGGATATTCGATCCCTGTCTTTCTTTCCCAAGACTGTCAATTCCAAGTCAGAACTGGCTGTATCTTTTCTATACTGACTTCCCAACACCAAACATGGTACCTAGCACAGAGTGAATGAAAAAAATGAATAAACAATTGAAGGAACTAATAAATGAAGGACAATAAAGCCTCACAGGTCAGAAAGAAGTCAGGAGGAAAAAAAAAGCCAGTGCCTTAGTAAAGACAGTTATAAAAGTCTCAAAATTCCCAGGATTTACTTTTTTAAATAAAAAAAAACCCACAAAAATAAAACCACATCAACATGTTCTGGATAAAAATTTGTTATGACAGAGTGCATTATAACCAAATTCTCTATGTAAATAAAAAGTTCCACAGGGGTTAGTTCATAGTTCAGGATTTTTTTCTTTTCTCCCCGCCTTTTACCCCCAGGATCTTTATTTGAGAAAAACGTTGCAATTTTAACAGGAGTAACAGGAGCTGACCTGAAACATAAGAGATGACAACAAAGGCAGGCTGTGTGTTGCCCAGAAGATGCCCAAACATGATCAACAGGCTGGAGCTGCTGTTCCTCTGTTCCTGATATTAAACCTGGGCAACCTTTAGCTAAATGCAAAAAGGAGGATTTTTAAACCTGTAGCCACAGGAAGGTAAATTCACCAGGTGTTTTAGTTGGTAAAACTCCTACAGGACTTCTTAAAGGATAACAGTGTATACAGTCAGTAGTCAAAACACAGCTTCCTCCAACTGGCTCCCTGCAAGTGCATGCAGGGCTGGCTCACCTTTGTAGCTTGCTCTTCTTCCTCTCCGCCTCGCACACCCTCCCCCTTGTACACCCAGGACTCTTGCCATCCTCGGTCACAGGACATACCTTTCTATCTCTGTGCTTTTGCACACTGTCTTCCTCTGACTGGAGGCTCCTGTTTAATGCCACCCAGTCCCCACAACACCAATTTCAAAATCTGAACGCTCCTGATTTCCTCGGAAAAGTGAAAAGTGAGAGTGAAAGTCGCTCAGTTGTGTCCGACTCTTTGGCACCCCATGGACTGTACAGCCCATGGAAACTTCCAGGCCAGAATACCAGAATTGGTAGCCTTTCCCTTCTCCAGGGGATCTTCCCAACATAGGGATCAAACCCAGGTCTCCTGAACTGTAGGAGGATTCTCTACCAGCTGAACCACAAGGGAAGCCCAAGAATACTGGACTGGGTAGCCTTTCCCTTCTCCAGGGGATCTTCCCAACCCAGGGATCAAACCCAGGTCTCTTGCATTGCAGGTGGATTCTTTACCAACTAAGCTATGAGGGAAGCCCGATTCCCCTGGAAGTGAGGACGCTATTGATCTGTCCTCAAAGGGCACTTGGATTTCTCTCTCTAAAGGTCTCTAACTCATTCAACGTTGTATCACTAGCAGGCATGTCTTTTACTGATCCTTTCTACTACTCAGACCAGAGGATATGGTCTCTGTCTTGATTATCTTTTTTCCTTACATAAACCAGCACAAGGCTGTGGATGGAGGAGGGCCTTGAAACATAAGTTTTGTTAAATAAACAAATGAATGAAATGTACATGCTAGAAGGCCTTTAAATGAGTCAGATGTCCTTTATATCCCAGTCCCAATAATAATATAGCCATAAAAAGAGATTTAATGTTAAAAATATTTTATTTTGCCTTTTTATATTTTTTCAGATGTACCGATTACTCTCTCATAAAATAAAAAGGAAGTCAAAAATAAAGAAACGGAATGTTTCTTCACTAGTCCGCTAAACACTGGTTAAACGTTCTAATTGTTGTTCATTCCCTAAGTTGTGTCTTACTCTTTGCGACTGCAGCACACCAGGCCTCCCTGTCCCTCACCATCTCCCAGGGCTCATCCGAGTTCATGTCCATTGCATCAGTGATGCTACCCAAGCATCTCATCCTCTGCCTCCCTCTTCTACTTTTCCTTCAATCTTTCCCAGAATCAGGGACTTTTCCAGTGAATTGGCTCTTGGCATCACGTGGCCAAAGTACTGGAGCTTCTGCATCGATCCTTCCAATAAATATTCAGGGTTGATTTTCTTTAGGATTCACTGGTTTGATCTCCTTGCTGTCCAAAGGACTCTCAAGACTCTTCTCCAGCATCACAGTTCAAAAGTATCAATTCTTATAAGGTTCTCAGCCTTCTTTACGATCCAACTCTTACATCCTTACATAACTACTAGCAAGACCATAGCTTTGACTATATGGACCTTTATTGACAAAGTGATGTCTTTTTTTTTTTTCTTTTGCTTTTTAATACACTATCTAGGTTTGTCATAACCTTCTTTCCAAGAAGCAAGGGTCTTCTAATTTCATGGTTGCAGTCACCAGCCTGTGATTTTGGAGCCCAAGTAGAAAAAATCTGTCACTACTTCCACTCTTTCCCCTCTACTTGCCATGAAGTGATGGAATCAGATGGCATGATCTTTGTTTTTTTAATGCTGAGTTTTAAGCCAGCTTTTTCACTCTCCTCCTTTACCCTCATCAAAAGGTTCTTCAGCTTCCCTCACCTTCTGCCATTAGAGTGGTATCATCTCCATATCTGAGGTTGTTATTTCTCCCAGCAATCTTGATTCCAGCTTGTAACTCATCCAGCCCAGCATTTTGCATGATATACTCGGCATATAAGTTAAATAAACAGAGTGACAATATACAGCCTTGTCATACTCCTTGCCTAATTTTGAACCAGTCAGTTGTTCCATGTAAGGTTCTAACTGTTGCTTCTTGACTCACATACAGGTTTCTCAGGAGCCAGGTAAGAATAATCTGGTATTCCTACTCTTTAAGAACCTTCCACACTTTCTTGGGATCCATATAGTCAAAGGCTTTCGTGTAGTCAGTGAAGCAGAAGTAAATGTTTTGGGGGAATTCTCTTACTTTCTCTATGATCCAATGAATGTTGGCAATTTGATCTCTGGCTCCTCTGCCTTTTCTAAACCCAGCTTGTACATTTGGAAGTTCTCCATTCAAGTACTGCTGAAGCCCAGCTTGAAGGATGTTGAACAAAACCTTACCAGATGGGACTTCCCTGGTAGCTCAGTTGGTAAAGAATCCACCTGCAATGCAGGAGATCCCAGTTCAATTCCTGGGTTGGGAAGATCCCCTGGAGAAGGGATAGGCTACCCACTCCAGTATTCTTGGACTTCCCTTGTTGGCTCAGCTAGTAAAGGATCTGCCTGCAATGCAGGAGACCTGGATTCAATCCCTGGGTTGGGAAGATTCCCTGGAGAAGGGAAAGGCTACCCACTCCAATATTCTGGCCTGGAGAATTCCATGGACTATACAGTTCATGGGGTGGCAAAGAGTTGGACATGACTGAACGACTTTCACTTTCTTTCACTTTACTAGCATAGGAAATGAGCCCAGTTGTCTGGTGGTTTGGTGGATCAGATGGTAAAGAATCTGCCGCCAATGTAGGAGACCCAGGTTTGATCCCCAGGTCGGGAAGATCCCCTGAAGAAGGGAATGGCAAGTCACTCCAGCATTCTTGCCTGGAGAATTCCCTGGACGGGGAGCCTGGTGAGCTACACTCCACAGGGTCACAAAGAGTCGGACATGACTAAGCAATTTTCACTTCTGAACATTTTTTAACACTGCCCTTCTTTGGAATTGGGAAGAAAACTGACATTTTCCAGTCCTGTGGCCACTGCTGAGTTTTCTAAATTTGCTGACATACTGAGTGCAGCACTTTAACAGCATCATCTTTTAGTATTTTAAATAGCTCAGCTGGAATTCCATCACTTCCACTAGCTTTATTGGTAGTAATGCTTCCTAAGGCCCACTTGACTTCATACACCAGGATGTCTGGCTCTAGGTGAGTGACCACACCATCATGGTTATCTGGGTCATCAATACCTTTTTTGTACCTTCTGTGTATTCTTGCGACCTCTTCTTAACCTCTTCTACCTCTGTTAAGTCTTTACCATTTTTGTCCTTTATCATGCCCATGCTTGCATGAAATGTTCCTTTGATATCTCCAATTTTCTTGAAGAGATCTCTAGTCTTTCCAATTTTATTGTTTTCTTCTACTTCTTTGCACTGTTCATTGAGCAGTATAAAAAGGCAAATATCCTAATACACTACTCTGAACAGTCATCTAAAGCCAAAGAAGTAAATAATTAACAAAGCAAACTATTAAGTATAGGAAAATGAGCTTTTCAAAAGCTTCCTAGAATTCTTTAGTCTACTGTTGAACTTTTAGCAAAATAATTTGGATAAGTTTAAAAGTTTAATAATAAACACTAGTCATATAAAGTGATTAAGTCAAAGGAGTTTACTTCAAATATAGGAATTAACTACAGAAGTGGAATGTACAGATTATTTAGGGAATGTTGTTTGAGAAGACAGTGTTCTCATGACTAAGTCCAGTGTATCCTGAATCCTCCTGTTATTTCTTTCTATCAGGGAAGATGGTTTCCCAGACTTCATGCTTTCTTCTGGATCAAGGGGAATAAGGGTATGGGGGTTGAACTGACATCGAGGCTCCCCCAAGATGCCAACTCTGTGGAAAGAATTATTGGTATAGATGACTCTATGCTGAGGTCAAAGACTAAGGCATATGGTTGTGCTTTGTATGTGTATAAAGCTAAAACTGATAAATACACACACACACACACGCACAGATTTATCCACCTTTTTTTTTTTTTTTAAGATTTCCTTATTTCTATGAACCACCACTGTAGTCTCAAATATGGGTCCAAAAACTTGACACCTAGCAAGATTTTATACCACATTTCCCAAAGATGATTATTCTAATGGGAAAACCTCAGTCTTACAAAGTCTGCTACTCACTTCACCAAATCAAAACTGTTTGAGGTCTAGTATAACTTTCTAGTTTTTTCTAGCCTAGATGCATATACCAAGAGCTGATCTGGAAAGAAAACAGGTGGACAGGAGCCAGGGATAATAGGAAGACTGTTTCCACCTTTGTTCAACTTTTCTGGCAGAAGCACTGTGTCTGAGCCCCTGCCCCTCCTGGGGTCCCAGCAGGAAGTGACACAACACCCCTTCCTCTCCCCTGGGGCCACTTACGTTGGCATGTGCAGAAAGTCTGGAGTTTCCCTGGGCTCTTGCATCTGGGCTGGGAATTTTGTGCCTATTTGACGGTACTTTTTCTCAGAGACATTCTGAGCTTTCTCTCTGGGAGAGGGCAGCAGAGTAGACATGACTGGAGAGCGCATGTCAATGGCTTTTTTAATCGCTGGGCGTTTTGCCATCATTCTCCTGGCAGGGAGAAGCAGGGATGACATTTAGGTCACATTCTCCTCTTTTCTAGCAACGTCCTTGAACTTAGGAGAGTCAAAAGGTCATACCTGAATTGTACAAAAGTCATGCGCTTCTTTTCCCCTCCGGACTCTTCATCCTCACGCTTCCTCCGAGGAATGTTGAACATGTTGGAACGAAAGAGCCTTCCTATTTCTTCCTCAATCTCTGGGAAGTGTTGACGTCGGAAGACAATCCAGGCTACGTATGTACAGAATGTATAAAAGGACTACAACAGAAGGCAGACAAGAATCACAGTCCACAGCTATGACATGAAAAATGACAAGGGAAAACTCCTATCTATAGAACACCGCTAAGGAGACGCAAACCAAGATGACCCACTCTCTCCACAGGCCTGAAGAGCTGTGGCAACTTATACACGTACTCACTTTTGCAGGAGGAAAATCAGACCAAAGATTTAAGGAATGGCACACAGCTTATTAGTGTTCTTTTTAGGAGATATTTACTAAAAATATGTGCCTGAAAAATAACTATTGGTTATTGCTATACTTCATGTTTCATGTCAAAGAGCAGAGTCCCCAAAGGTAAGTGACTCACCTCAAAGAATTTCCAGTCTTTTTGTGTATCTGATATTTTTCCCCTGAAATAAAACAAATCACAACTATAGGTTGAAAGGGAAGTTCAATATTTCAGTGATCAAGGCAATCCTTTATCTTCAAAAGGCCTCTTTGCAGATTATTACCAATGGTCTCATAACTATTCACTCACATAAATGCTATCAAAAAGGCACTGTGACTGAGTGCCAGTGTCTTTTTCTTCAACTTCCTAGGTTACCCAGATCAAATCCCCTAGTGTTTGGTTAATCAATGTATCCTGTGATAAACCATAACAGAAAAGAACATGAAAAATGAGGTTTATGTGACTGAATCACTTTGTACAGCAGAAATAAACACAACATTGTAAACTAACTACACTTTATTTAAAAAAAAATAAAGTGGGACTCATAAAAAAAGCTAAAATAAATTAATAGAACTTCAAGATATATATAATCAGTATAAATTCAGGATAAACAAGCCAGCAAGGAAATATATTCTTCCAAATATATCTGGTATAGTGTATGTTAGGGAGGTGAGGAGAGGGGAATTGTGGTGAGGAGGTAACACAAGGTGTTAGCAGGAATGGAAATAAAGAACTAGAGACTGAGTTTAAAATAAAGAAAAAAAAAATCTCAAACAGTGGTTATGGCTATTGGATGCAAAAAGAATCAGAAACAAAACAGCAACAGGTTGATAAGAGCATAATCCAGTAGAAATATAATACAAACCACAAATGTGACTTAAAACCTTCTAGGAGCCACAGTAAAACAGGTGATATTAATTTTAATAATATACTTATTTTACCCCCCAATATTATTATTTCAATATGTAATCAATATTTTAAATTATCAGCGAGTCATTTTATTCACTTGTAAACTTTTTGTACAGTGCATATTTTACACTTACAGCACACAGTGATGTGGATCGGCCACATCCCAAGCACTCAGGAGCCACAGGTGGTAAGTGGCTGCCATGCTGGTCAAGAAAGAGGCCTTACATTCACCCGTGAGGGTGGAATCCAAAGGAGAGAGGGGGACGCCAGGCTGTTGGTAAACTCAGAGACTGTCCTGGTCTTTTATGTGGTTTCTTTTTCCTTCCTGCTATATGAGACTCTTAGCTCTAAACCAAATCATATTTTCAGTCATTCCTGAAGGGGTGTAAAGCCTAGAGCCAGACATACGGGGGGTTCTGGGCTGGGGAGAGAAAAAACAAACTGTGTTCGCACTAGGCCCCCTGCTGCCTTAGGTTTAAAAGATGGTCAAGGCCTCCTCTGTACAAGGGAAGAGAAATTTCAAAGGAATGTGCTTGGGGGAGGGAAAAGAGGCCTTGGTGCAAGTGACTGAAGGTAAGGGTTGGGGAGAAGGACTTAAAGATGACTTAAGCACCTGAGCTTCAAAGAAACCCTTTTGTGCCCATTCCCGTCCCCACCGCCGGTCTCTTTGGTCACTGGTCAGGTGACAGCTACACTGCCAGCAGAGGAGGAGGGTATACCTTCCAGGGTAGAGGTGGGGTTGGAGCCAGAATTGGCCATAACCAAAGATCACATCCAGTTCTATGGGCTAGTGCCATTTGGAGGTTTTCTTATCTATCCCGGAAAACACAGAGAGTTTTTACTCAACAAGTTCATCAAAATTTTGCTGAAGGTTTTGTAATATCAGGATTTCACAGATGCATTTAGAACACAAAGACATGTCCTCCTACTTCTCAAGAATCATGAAAGCACTAAATTAACAGCTGCTAAATTACTGGTTCTACTGAAATCTTTATCTCCAGAGATAAACAGCATAAGGTGTTCTAGTCCAACATTAAGTATGCATAAATTAGAAAGAAAAGTCAGGAAATGCACAGGAGAATAGAAGCTTGTTCACAACAGGAAGAAGTTAAATAATATGTTAAAATCAGTTCATAACTCATAACTGGCAAAAACATTGTCCTTATCTTCTCTAAATAAAAATAACCAAAAAGAGCAATATAAACTTCATGCAAGGATGCAGCCAACACCCATGGCCAATTAACAACCTTTTTTGGTAAAGTCATGTTATAATCTGTTTTACTCAATATCCTTTGTCCAGCAATTTGGCCTGCATAAAATTTGTTATGTGAATTGGGGTAGTGAGCTAAAAAACTGATTATTCTCCAAAGCAGGTGACATTGCCCACAATGGCAGAAGATCAACATCTCCAGGAAATGTACTGAGGCAATCACTTGTAAACATGAGTTCTTTTAAAAGTTTGTATAAAAAAATACAATGTACTTAAAAATGTTTTTTAGAGTATGTGTTTTTTTAACCTTGTTATAGACTGAATGTGTCTTTCCCCCACCCTAATTCATATGCTGAAGCCCTTAAAATCCTCCAAAGTGATACTTGGAGATGGTGCCTTTGGGATATAACTGAGTTTAGATGAGGTCAAGAGGATGTGGCCCCATAATGGGATTAGTGTCCTTTTAAGAAGAGGAAAAGACACTAGGGAGCTGTCTAGATTTGTTACAGTTTTCAACTCCAATTCCAGTTCCTATGGAATATTGTTCTTTACAGCACTGGATTTTACTTTCGCCACCAGACACAGCCACAACTGAGTTTCTGCTTTGGCCCAGCCACTTTATTCTTGATAAATCTAGACAGTATATTAAAAATCAGAGAAATCACTTTGCTGACAAAGGTCTGCATAGTCAAAGCTATGGTTTTTCCAGTAGTCACATACCGATGTAAGAGTTGGACCTTAAGAAAAGCTAAGCACTGAAGAACTGATGTTTTTGAACTATGGTGCTGGAGAACACTTTTGAGGGTCCCTTGGACAGCAAGGAGATCAAACCAGTCAATCCTAAAGAAAATCAACCCTGAATATTCATTGGAAGGACTGTTGCTGAAGCTGAAGCTATTATACTTTGACCACCTGATGCGAAGAGCAGACTCACTGGAAAAGATCCTGATGCTGGGAAAGACTGAAGGCAAGAGGAGAAGGGGGCAGCAGAGAATGAGATGGTTAGATGGCATCACAGACTCAATGGACATGAATTTGAGCAAACTCTGGGACATAGTGGAGGACAGAGAAACCCGGCGTGCTACAATCCATGAGGTGGCAAAGAGTCAGACATGACTCAGTGACTGGGTAACAACAAAACAGTGCAAATGAACAAAGTTACTTATATAAAGATATTCAATGCAAAAACAGAAAGCATAAAAACCGAAACTAAATAAGTGTACACAAGAGGAATGGTTAAGCAAACTGGTACATTATATGACAGAATAACCACAGTTGCTACTCAAAGTAGTAGGTGAGATTATACAAGCAGAATAATAGAACAAGGTTCACAGAAAAAATGTGGAACACAAAAAAGTATATACAATTATTTGTATTTTGAAAAATGTGGGGGAATGTGGAGAGAGAGAAATTATGTATTGGGGTCTTTGCCAATGAAGTTTAAAAAAATTTTAAAAAGTCTGGCCATGACCAGAGATGGGTCTTGAGCCTGTTGTAAAATTAGTACTCAGAGAGGGAGATTTTGGGTTAAGGATTGGAGTTTTCTCTCCTGTGATCCCAAACTTTCCTGTGATATGACAGTTTAAAATTTTAATTAGTTATTATAAACTGTCATCCTAAGGTAAAAAATATCCTTCCACAAACAGGGATATTTTACTATTCCTACCTTACTCATACCTTGTTTTCTGCTGAAAAGCAAGCAGCAGAGGGGCAGAGGACACACCCAATACCCCCTTCAACACTGGCCCATCTCTCGGCTTCTCACCCAAGGCAGCCAAGTGGCCCTTGTCTGGCAACAGGAAAGCAAGATTTCATTGAGCTGATATAATTGGAGAGAATTTTTTTATTTTTACTGTTCTTACTTTAATTTTTATTTGGAAGATAATTGCTTGATAATATTGTGTTGGTTTCTGCCATACAACAACGTGAATCAGCAGTAAGCATACATACGTCCCCTCTCTCCTGAACGTCCCTCCTCATCCCACCCTCGAGGTCATCAGAGCACCAGGCTGAGCTCCCTGTGTTATACTGCAACTTCCTATTAGCTATCTTTTTTACGTATGGTAATGTATCTGTTTCAATCCTATTCAATCCGAGAGAAATTTAAACCCAAGTGGTAGCAGGTTGTTAAAATATCTGTTACACTTGAAACTAACACAGCATTGTAAATCAATTTTAATTGAAAGAAAGGAAAAAAAAATCAGCTGAGATTCTGGGATTCTTCCTAGACTCACTTGGCTCTCTCCAACACTACATCATATGAGTTTGGGACAGTCTCAGTTGAGCCCACTCATTCTGTACAACATAGAATAAGCCTTTCTCAAGGGCACCAAAATCAAAGTTAAGGGTTGTAAGGATGTGGATATACACACAAGTGAAGGTCTAAATAGGTGCTTACTTTCCGCAGCTCATGTGATGCTTATCAGGCATTCCCAAGCCCAGGACAAGGACACAGTACTTCTGCGCCAAGTATTTCTGTGCTGTGTCTAACTTACTGATAATCAATTCCATTTCTTTTTTCTCTACAAGGCCTCTGAAAAGAAAAACAATAACCAGGATTAACTTGGTAAATGTCTTTATCAACTAGTAAAAAGTCAGAAGTATAAACTATTCTGAAAGAAACGGAAGTGAGTCAACACATCTCACTTATAGTTTATTTTTTTTTATTTGAGCTGGGGCAGAGGAAGGTCCTCCAAGTCCTTTGACATTTATCATTGTAATCAGTATCTCAAGTTTATGCCGAATATTATTAATTTATTTTTGGTTGCACTGAATTTTCGGTGCTGAACACGGGCTTTCCCTAATTGCAGAGGTTTACTCTTCCATTGCAGTGTGAGGGGTTCTCATTGCAGTGGCTTCTCTTGTTTCGGGGCACAGGCTCTATAGTGTGGACTCAGTAGTTGTGGCTCATGGGCTTAGCTGCTCTGCAGCCTGAGCGATATTCCCAGATCAGGGATCAAACCTGTGTCCTCTGCATTGACAGGCAGATTCCTATCCAGTGTACCACCAGGGAAGTCCTGAGTATTCATTTTTCAATATTTTTATATATTTTGTTATATATATATATATGTATATATGAAGCTGAAACTCCAATACTTTGGCCACCTGATGAGAAGAGCTGACTCATTGGAAAAGGTCCTGATGCTGGGAAAGATTGAGGGCGGGAGGATAAGGGGTTGACAGAGGATGAGACAGTTGAATGGCATCATGGACTCAATGGATATGAGCCTGAGTAAACTCCAGGAGTTGGTGATGGACAGAGAAGGCTGGCGTGCTGCAGTCCATGGGGTCGGAAAGGGTTGGACACAACTGAGCGACTGAACTGAACTGAACTGATGTAGCCTTTATTTTATACACAAACAGTTCTAATTGAGAACAGCTCAACTAACAAATTCCCTATCCTAGTTTCTGAGGCAGTGAGCAGCCCACTTTCCTGCTGTTTTGCTGTAACAGCCACGGAGACTTGTTCCCACCTTAGCTTCCTGTGGGTTTTCTGACTTTACTACTACGTTTGGGGGCTCAGTGTTTGAACTACTCAACATTTGCCCACCCTCAGTTCTTTGTTTGCTAAAAAGGAACTAGTGAAGAACTACTCTGGGAACTTTGGCATCAATTACAATCACCTTCCTGCTTCCCTGTAAAACACAGCCCTATCCAATTGAATTGCAAATATACTTTCTAAAAGACAATCTGTTTTTAGGTTACAGCATGTCTGAAGCCTAATTTTAGAAGCTTTGCAGTACAATATAGTAGGAAACAATATTGCCAACAATGATCGCTATTGAAAAATGAAGTGTCACTATCCTGTTTCCTGCCCTTTTGTTTTCAGAAGGATTTAAACCAGATGAAACGCACTTTAAACCACAGGAACAGCATACTGCCCCTTTTGCTCTTAACCACTAGACTAACCACAGGAGGATAAGCTGTAGCGAAAGGGAGTGGGTTTAAGGATAATATAGGTGTTTCCAAACACAAAACTTTATCACATGTAGTGAGAAGGCCTGGGAGTCATCAGAATAACATGAGCTTCTGCAATAGATAAAAGCAGGTTCCAACTTAAAATGCCCAAATCGCATATAACCCAACACACACTCTCCCACGAACACCCCAGTGACCATCACTGTTTCCTGCCTCCCTGTTTCCTTCAGAAGCACCACCTTCAGCCTTCACCTCTACTTTGCCAGATCCGCCAAACGTTAATCTCTCCTTTTGCTGCTGAAAACAAAGCAAACCAAACAACAACGAACAAACGGTTTGAAATGTTTGGGCAAATGGTTCTCCAGTCTTAATACGTGTAAGAAATTTCACCTGGGGTATTTACTAGAAGTCCAAATTCCCAATGCCAACTCCTCTTTCAGTTAAGTCTGGGTAGAGCCTGGCATTAAAAAAAAACCTAGGTATAATCCCCTGGAAAAAATTTTGGTAATAATTTCAAGTGCCACACAATTGGTCATAAGTTTTGATCCAACAATCGCTCCTGGAAATTTCTTTTTAAAAAATCACCCAAAGTTAAGGGAGAAATGTAATACATGAAGATATCAATGCAATTATTTATGTCTAGCAGAAAAACTGGAGACTCCCAAAGTATATAAAATAGAGGGATAATAGGAATAGTAATACAGGCTGTAGTAACACAGCCAGTTACTGTTTAAGGACTTGGCAAGGATCTAACATATGAGTCCCTGTGGGATTTAAGCCAGGCACCCAAAGTCTGTGCTGTTATCACTATACTACATTGCTTCTTAACAGTCAGATCTGTAAGTCACTAACATACAGTGGCTTGATGGAATGTTATGCCACCATTAAAAATGATAATTATGAAGCTTGTAACGACTTGAAAAAACTTATGATGTTTCAAACTGCATACATAATTGAATCTTTCTTCGGAAGCTATTAAGTCCTAATTACAAATGGATAACCTTAGCAACAGGAAGCCAATCTGACTAGTCAGGGATGCAGGCACACCACACAGACCTGGACTGTGGAGTTAAAGAGACGTGTGTTCTAGTCTCAGCTCCACCGCTAACTTGGCAGGAAACCTCCAGCCAGCTACTTAAATTCTTTGAGCCCTAGCTTCATCATCTGTAAAATGGGGATCAGGCTTCTTCTTAGGGAATGAGTCTTTCAGTCATCTAAGATCACCAAAGTGTATCTCTGATATCTTTCTATATCTCTTTCCGTGCTCCTCTCACAGGGTATAGGCTTTCCTTCCAAGTGTCAACCACTAGGTTAGGATAAAATGCATTATCTTATGTAATCTGGACAATAACTGAAAGTGAGTGCTACTATTATCTCTGTGTTAGACCTCATTATTTTGACTGAAATTAAATTTTAAGTTATGCCCAGATATCTCAATGTAATTTAATTTGTTTCTATTATAATAAATAAACCAATCAAGTAATGGAAACTTGAAAATGAAGTTATGCTTTTTTAGAATCACACCACAGAAACATTACTTTTAAGGCTTGAATTTTTCAGTCATTCTGTAACTGATTCCTTCTATGAAAATATACTAATATCACTGAAAAAAAAAGTGAGTGTTAGTCACTCAATTGTGTCTGACTCTGCAACCCCATGGACTGTAGCCCTCCAGACTCCTCTGCCCATGGAATTCTTCAGGCAACAATACTGGAGTGGGTAGCCATTCCCTTCTCCAGGGGATCTTCCCAACTCAGGGATTGAACCCAGGTCTCTTGCACTGCAGGCAGATTCTTTATTATCTGAGCCACCAGGGAACCCCCAACCAAATACTACTGGGTTCTATAATTTAAGTACATTTTAAAAATCACTAAGAAACCTTTCTTCTTTGTTATCTATTCTTATACATTAAGAACTGAAACTACGTCTCTGGCTTGAGTAGCAATAACCTGCAGAATTTGAAAACACCATACAAAATAAAAGCTAACATGCTACCAAAGTCTAATAGATTTCGTCTTTGGAAACAGTAAGACTCCTCAAAGTTTCTGAGCCCACGGCGGGCTTGAGCCCCTCTGCTACCATAGAAACACTTGATGATCTCTGGCTGCTCTGCTGGATGTTGCATATTATAATGGCTTTACTGGAGCAGCAATGTTTGAATTATTTATTTGGTTCCTTAGAAAACTGCTATTCCAAAAAAAAAAAGAAAACTGCTATTCCAATACATTCATCTGTCCACAAAATGTTTCTCAGGCTGCTTGTTTATGTGCAAGGATTTTGCATTTTGAAAACATTCCACAGCAACAAACTGATGACTTTCATCCAGCATTCCTAAGAGCTAAATCATTGGGTTGGTTCCACGTGTACTGGGGAGGGCACTGGGAAAGTTTCATGGCTTGCAAAGGTCACCATGCCTGAGAGGCATTGTTCCACTTGGGACGCTGAGTTCCCAGATTCTTGCCCTGTATAGCTCTGAGCCACCTCCACCTAAAGTGATTAAATTCTTCATATGTAGCCTAAGAAATCTTATTTTCTTCTGTGATGGGGAATATCATTTGGGTCATATCTGTTAAATTTTTTTAATTATTAGGTTTTTTTAATTAGATGCTTACAAACCCTTTAGCAAGAACTTTGTAAGCATGAAAAACAGAAATAATATCTATATCCACATTGTTCAATATGGTAGCCAGGAGCCACATGTAGCTGCTGAGCACTTTGAGCAACTAGTGCTCAGCTATTCCTCAATTCATTATAAAATAGACCTCATTTCAAAAACTTGCTTAAATAAAAGTATTTTATTAATAACTTCCTAACATTGACTACAAGTTGGAATGATTATATTTTTGAGTCATTGGATTAAGTAAAACACCTTGTTAAAATTAATTTCACCTGTATCTTTTTACAATTTAAAAATATAGCTATCAGAAGAGTTTAAGTTACATATATAGCTCTCAAAAGTTGAGCATACTCTTCTACTGGGCAGTGCTGGTCTATATTATTTGGAATATTTAGTTAACAGAATACCCATCTGAATTATTCGGTGAGTGTTAAAACTGGAGAATTCCTCCCTGTAAAATGTTTAATAATAATAAACATTTTTTTATCTTATAAGAGAAACATTAAATATTTTATCTTAATAATCTAAGACTTCTCAATTTCCATCATCTCTTTAGCCTACACAAAAGTTAGTTTTAATACTGGCAGTGATAAAGCTTTAAAGTGCACTATGGGGAATTCCCTGGTGGTCCAGTGGTTAGGACTGGTGCTTTCACTGACAGGGCCCTGGGTTCAACCCCTGGTGGGGAAATAACATCCTGGAAGCCCCGAGGCTCAGCCAGAAATAAATAAATCAATTTTTCAAAAATGCACTATAAAATTCTACTTACACCATATAGCTTTTGGGTTTCTTTTCCTGTGAGATTTTTTCCAAGTAATAATATAAGTAGTACAACAATGCCATAAGGAAACTGTCAAGATTCTTATTCCTATGAGGAGATTAAAAGAAAATAATGACAACATATTTCAGTCATGAAGCTAGCCATAAACAATACATGGGCACACAAAGAATAAGTAGAAACACATGTCAGCATACCCATCACACAACTAATTTACATTTAAAATTCTATCTACTATAACTCGAAGATATAAGAAATCTGACTTTCATAAACGAAACTTTTTAGGAAGTCACAATTGAATTACAATTTTGCTTATCAATTATTTTCATTTTTTAAAAGTTTTTATACTATAGGTAACTTTTTGTTGTTTAAAAAGCGTGCACAAATGTACAAGGTAGAAAGGCCTCACTCTTGTCACCATCCTATTCCTTAGTGGTACCCACTGTCGAGATTTGGCATGAATTCATCCTAACCTTTCTAGAGCACAGTCAGTCACATATAAGGTCCTCCCCTACCAACACACATACATATGCATGAATATATGCTTTAATTTTTTTTGTAACACACAGGACAATGCTGTATACACAAGTCTTTGCAACTTGCTTCTGTCACTTATCTGTGTAGGAGGGACCTCTTTCCATGATACCATGTATAGATTTTTCTCATTTTTCAAACAGCTGGATAAAGTATTCTGTAGCTCTTATTTAACTAATCCTGCACTGATGGATATTTAGGTTTTTAAAAAATATTATAAACATTGCTGCAGTAGTCATTCTCGTAGTCACATTTTTGAGCAACTTCCTAGAAGTGAAAATGCCAGGACACAGAATATCTGTACGTTGAAGTTTCATAAGTTTTGCTCTCCAAAAAGACTGCATTGATTTACAGTCCTACCTCATTTGTTTTAAAACTAAAAGCCTTTGTTTTCTTTCCAAATATTCTTAGAAAGTTTTTGCTGCTTCCTTTCTAGCCCCAGGTGGAAATGTTTACTGTGGCATGCTTTCCTTAACCATACCTTGAGAGCAAGCTGAAGATGAGCAGTTCAGACTTTTCTTCCCACGATATTAATAATGACCTGTCCTAGACTGGGTTCTCTCAGTAATGTGCCATGAGATGAGAGTAAGGAGCTTACTTGGAAGTGATCAGAGTAAACACCAGTAGGAAGCAGAGAGGTGAGATAGAAAAGGGGTGTTAACAAGTTCATTATCACTGTGTAGTTCAGTCCCATGGGGGACTCTGGGAGACAGTGTAGAAAACTCAAGAGTTATCCTGGCAGGTGGAAGGTGGGCTATTTATCTGCCAGCTCCCCGTCCAGCACATCACTGACCGGAGGCCGCTTCTGGGACGCTGACTCCCTAGTGCCCCAAGCTTGCCCTGTAGTCTGGCTGAGTGTGCCCCTGCCACAGAATAAAGCATCAGGCAGAGACTCCCAGGTGTTTGCCATAAATGGTCTTCAGTGAGTGCTGAGGGAATTGGAGGGCGCCCCCACAGTTCAGGATACCCGTTCTTCACGGAGCGGTCACAAGTGCAGCGGTCACGTGGGGCACCTTCCACGCACAGCCACCTGTGACACCAGGACTTCCAAACTTGTATCTGAGGAAACTGACGCTCAGGAAGGACAAGAAGCTCTGCCCGAGTCACACACCTAGTACTTGGGGCTGCCAGAAGAAACTAGTGGAGAATGCTGATCTTCAGTAAGTGAGCGTACCCTTTAACTAACATACACGCAGTGCATACTCATTGGTACCCTGACAATATGCTCTCCATACTCCTTGACTTTATTTTGGGCTCCTGTGACCTGACTTTTTCTCCCTTTGGTCTCAGTCTTTCAAACAGAATCCTGAGAGGATGGCTAGCATCGAGCCAGCTCTTTCTCCTAAACTCAGATTTTTCATCATTTATCAGATGGTAATGACTTCAAAATAAAAGATACAGGATCTAAAGCATCTCACAAGCATCACATACCTCATAAATGTTGTAAAGGAACAGATACGTGGCATCTCAGTATCTTGGAGCAAAAGCAAAGCCACAACTGAAGGGAGAGAAGATGGACAGTTGAAACAGGGACACACTGCTGCCTTAGCGGCTGACACCAGGGATCACATGTAAGGATGATGACACAGTTACTCACATTTAGCATCGTGGAGTGTAACGTTGCCCTGCTGACTCCGTTTCTCTAAGCCTCTGGGTGACTTCTCGTCTCTTAGAGCAAACCTTTTATCTGTCAATCTGTTAGGGGATATGACAGTCTTTGGTAGTGCTTTAAAAAAATTGTTTTTTATTTTTGGCTATGCTGGGTCCTTGTTGCTACAAGGGGTCTTCTAGCTGCACAGAGCAGGGGCTACTCTCTAGTTGCTGAGAGCATGTTTCTCATTGCCATGGCTTCTTTCATTGGGGACCACGGGCTCTAGGGCGCGCGGGCTTCAGCGGTTGCGGCACGTGGGCTGAGTAGATATGGCTCCCAGGCTCTAGAACAGAGGCTCACAGTTGTGGCACACGGGCCTAGCTGCTCCACAGCATGTGGGATCTTCCTGGATCAGGGATGGAGCTCAAATCTCCTGCACAGCAGGTGGATTCTTCACCACTGAATCCCCAGGGAAGCCCTCCAGTAGTACTTTGAAAGGTTTTAGTTGTCTTTAAACTATCCTGAGGCACAGAAAGTGTTTACTATAAAGTAAGGAGACCCTGAGTGTTATGCGTGGGTTTCATTTAATGTAGGATCATTTTGGAATATATTTTATTAAACATTGTATATACTATGCTGGGGATAGGAGGAATGCATACTGCCTTACATAAAATGAAAATACTAATTTCCCCCAAAATAGAACATTTAGCTCATCTATTTTTGGCATATCTATCATTTTCAATTTTTTTAAAAAGTATAAGAAGCTGAAAATGCATTTGTAGCCAAATTATCACAAGGATACACTATTGGGATGACTAGCTCCCATCATAATTGTGACATAATGCATGTTCTTTCCTTGATGCATATTTGCATTTCAACTTAAGATGATAGGAGTGATATTTTCTTAAGAGTTTGTAGAGGCTTAAGCCATTCTGCTAAGGGGCACTATTAGCAACATTGCCATAGTGGTAGTTAAGCTACCTGTCTGAAGCTGGACCATCAATTTCAACAAAGTGAACTGCTTTGCCTTTCTTTCCTCTTTCCTTGAGTTCTACGGCAGGTGTAAAACTGCAATAGAAATGAGAAAATTAGGAACTTAATCTTTTCTTGGGAAAAACTAATCCAAGCATTGCCACGACTCATGGAACCTTAGGACTGACACGTATTGTGAGTCTCCTGGAGAGAATCATAGGCACATCCACACTTAATCCATGTATTCACATGTGGAACAACCACCTAGGAAAAGATGAAAAGATCAGACTTTGTATTCAGCATCTACGTATCACTAGCCTCCAGAATACCACCATAAACAAAACATTTCATCTGAAAATCCAGCTGTAATTTCACAAGACATAGAAGGCTTGTGATCAATTTGGAAGGATTTTTTTTGATTTACTGAGTACTTGTTACGTGCAAAGTGCTTTTAAGTATGATCTCATTCAATTTTCACAGCAACTCTATGAGGAAAATATTACTACTGTCACAATTTTTCCATTATGAGAAAGACTGAAGTTTAGAAAGAGATTAAGTAAACTGACAAAGATCACTTAGCAAGTGCCAGAGCCAGAACCCGGCCCAGTTCTCTAGCCACAGAGCCATGTGCTTACCCATCAGGCAGTCCTGCCTCCCGAGCCGGACTCAGTTGTCATCACTGTGGACTCTTCTAGAACCTTGACTATCTCTAAGAAGGTTTCAGGACCCTTTACTTAACTCAGAGTTTCTTAGACTCTTTAGTTTTTGTACAAGCATTATTGAGCAGTAATGGGCCTAACTAACAGTTGACCACAATTAAGCAACAATAAACATATACCGAGGCCATACACTGTTTCAGGCATTGCTGTAGTATCAAAAATAAGTGTTGTCTGACAAGGGTGTCCACTTTCACTACTACTATTCAACATAGTTCTGGAAGTCCTAGCTACAGCAATCAGAGAAGAATAAAGAAATAAAAGGAATCCAGATCAGAAAAGAAGAAGAAAAGCTCTTATGGTTTGCAGATGACATGATACTGTACATAGAAAACCCTAAAGGTAGTATCAGAAAATTATTAGAGCTAATCAGTGATTTTAGCAAAGTTGCAGGATATAAAATCAATACACAGAAATTATTTGCATTTCTATATACTAACAATGAAAAATAAGAATGAGAAATTAAGGAATCAATCCCATTCACCATTACAACAAAAAGAATTAAATATCTAGGAATAAACTTACCTGAGGAGACAAAAGAACTGTACACAGAAAATTATAAGACACTGATGAAAGAAATCAAGGATGACATAAACAGATGGAGAGATAGTCCACGTTCCTGGGTAGGAAGAATCAATATTGTAAAAATGACTATACTACCAAAGGCAATCTACAGATTCAATGTGATCCCTATCAAATTACCAACGGCATTTTTTCACAGAACTATAACAAAAAATTTCACAATTCATATGGAAACACATAAGACCCCAAATAGCCAAAGCAGTCTTGAGAAAGAAGAATGGAGCTGGAGGAATCAACCTTCCTAACTTCAGGTTATACTACAAAGCTACAGTCATCAAGACAGTATGGTACTGGCACACAAACAGAAATATAGACCAAAGGAACAAGATAGATAGCCCAGAAATAAACCCATGCACCTATGCTGCTGCTGCTGCTGCTAAGTCATGTCAGTCGTGTCCAACTCTGTGCGACCCCGTAGATGGCAGCCCTCCTCCGTCCCTGAGATTCTCCAGGCAAGAATACTGGAGTGGGTTGCCATTTCCTGCTCCAGTGCATGAAAGTGAAAAGTGAAAGTGAAGTTGCTCAGTCATGTCCAACTCTTTGCAACCCCATGGACTGCAGCCTACCAGGCTCCTCGGTCCATGGATTTTCCAGGCAAGAGTACTGGAGTGGGGTGCCATTGCCTTCTCCCATGCACCTATGGGTACCTTATTTTTGACAAGGAGGCAAGAATATACAATGGGGTAAAGACAGCCTCTTCAATAAATAGTGCTAGGAAAACTGGACAGCTACATGTAAAAGAATGAAATTAGGACACTTCCTAACACCATACACAAAGATAAACTCAAAATGATTAAAGACCTAAATGTAAGATCAGAAACTATAAAACTCTTAGAGGAAAACATAGGCAGAACACTCGAGGACATAAAACAAAGCAAGATCCTCTATGACCCAACTCTTAGAATAATGGAAATAAAAGCAAAAGTAAACAAGTGGGACCTGATTAAACTTATAAGCTTTTGCACAGCAAAGGAAACTATAAGCAAAGTGAAAAGACAACCTTCAGAATGGGAGAAAATAGCAAATGAAACAACTGACAAAGAATTAATTTCCAAAATATGCAAGCAGCTCATACAATTCAATGCCAGAAAAACAAACAACCCAATCAAAAAGTGGGAAAAAGACCTAAACAGACATTTCTCCAAAGAAGACATACAGATGGCTAACAAAGACATGAAAAGATGCTCAACATCACTCATAATTAGAGAAATGCAAATCAAAACCACAATGAGATATCACTTCACACTGGTCAGAATGGCCGTCATCAAAAAGTCTACAAACACTGGAGAGGGTGTGGAGAAAAGTGAACGCTCTTGCACTGTTGGTGGGAATGTAAATTGATACAGCTACTATGGAAGACAGTATGGAGATTTCTTAAAAAACTAGGAATAAAACCACCATATGACACAGCAATCCCACTCCTAGGCATATACCCTGAGGAAACCAAAATTGAAAAAGACACATGTATCCCATTGTTCACTGCAGCACTATTTACAATAGCTAAAACATGGAAGCAACCTAGATGTCCATCAACAGATGAATGGATAAAGAAGTTGTGGTACATATACACAATGCACTATTACTCAGCCATTAAAAAGAACATATTTGAGTCAGTTCTGATGAGCTGGATGAACCTAGAACCTATTATACAGAGTGAAGTGAGTCAGAAAGAGACATATAAATATTGTATTCTAACACACATAAACAGAATCTAGAAAAATGGTACTGAAGAACTTATTTACAGGGCAGTAGTGGAGAAACAGACATAGAGAATAGACTTACGGACATGGGGAGAGGGGAGGAGAGGATGAGATGTATGGAAAGAGTAATATGGAAACTTACATTACCATATGTAAAATAGATAGCCAACAGGAATTTGCTGTGTGGCTCAGGAAACTCAAATAGGGGCTCTGTATCAACCAAGAGGTGTGGGATGGGGTGGGAGATGGGAGGGAAGTTCAAAAGGGAGCGGGTATATGCATACCTATGGCTGATTCATGTTGAGGTTTGACAGAAAACAACAAAATTCTGTAAAGCAATTATCTTTCAATAAAAAAATAAATTAAAAAAAAAAGTTGTCTGATTACGGTCAATGCACAGACTCTCAGGATTATTAGGAAATGCTTAATATGAAAACAGAAAAAAAGTGTTTTAAAGACAAACAAGTAGGATGTGGTTCCTGCCTTATAAAGAGTGCATTTTCTAAGAGAATTGTGGTGTCTACCAAATACATTAGTTTGGCAGCCACTGTGGGTTATGATGTTTATTTTTCTGCCTGAAATAATGCCACATTGATAACATGACCTAGAAGTTTAGTCTCTGCCCACACTTACAGGTCTCTTTGTTAAGTTTAAGTGTGGATATAGTAGATAGCAGCACTTTTCCCCAGACTTTAATCACTCTCTAAGCATGCATATAAACTCTTATCATCTTCTCATCAACATAAGTTTTGAAACAACTTCCTTTACATTTTTTTCTGGCATTGGTTGCCCACAAAGTCATAATTTTAGAGAAATACCTCCCATGGGAATAATAAAGTTAATCAGTTTGGTACTTTCTTCTTCCAGGAGTTTTTGCCAACATCCTGGCAATATTCAGATTGAAAACTAGGTTAGAATCCAAAAGCACGTATATACTTTAAATATGTCACCTCAAGGGAATGATTTTTTTTTTTCAGAACATTGGCACCAGGTTGGTTAGTGGATGATTCCTGAACTTTTTATTCTTTCTTGTCCTCTTATCACTGGTCTCCACGGATTGGGTAGGGTGTGCTGAAATACTGAGGGAATGGTGAGAAAAAAAGAAGTGAAAGGATACCAAACGGAGATAGTGGCTATCTCCAGAGAGAGATGAGGATCGGATATTTTGTGACCTTTTGGACTGTAGCCTTTTAGGCTCCTCTGTCCATGGGCTTTCCCAGGCAAGAATACTGGAGTAGACTGCCATTTCCTCCTCCAAAAGTAAAAAGAATGTATTGATATATTACCTGCATACCTTAAAAAATGTTGATCGAGGTATAGAGGAAGAAACAGTATGTGGCCAACACATTCTACTGACAGGCCATTTAGCTAGTCTTTAACAAGATGGTCAATTCCCCTAAACATTCAGACATTTTCTAACAGCTCTGTGAAGTCCATTCTGCTTGCTGGATATCTAATGTGCAGCACTGATATTAATATAACCACCCTAAACAAGAACACAAAGCTGTTTTCAGTTTTCCCTTGGACCATCAAAGTGTTTTGGGCACTTATAAGCCATTGGCTGTTAACTCTCCCCCCAGGCTAAAGAAATTTCAGGTCACCAGCCCTTCCCATGGTTTCTCTTCTCTTGAAGACGAGAGAATACAGAAACACCCAATCTCAGTTGACGTCAAATGAAACTGCTTCCCTCCTAACCTTATTTCACATCCATCCCTACAATTCAACATTTCTTCCCCTATTAGTTTGCCTGAGTTAAACTGGAGATGAGAGAGCCTTATGATAAGGAAAAGGACACATTTGGCATCTTACAGATCAGGTCTATGAACTAAGTCAAGTGAACTTAGAATTATAAAGTCATAAGGTGATAGAATGTGGGGATTAGAGGACATCAAAAAGATCATCCGGTACATGGATGTCATTTTACTGATGGAGAAATCAGGCTCAGAGAGGCTGACCATGTCTCAGCGTTTGAAACTTGTGGCAGGCAGTGTATGCCCTTAGCCAACAGTCTGACATTTGCTGCTAAACCTTCAGTCTTTGTTTTTATGACTTCTGGACACGTAACACCTTCCCACACTTGTCTGAGTGGTTTTTAACCTGACTAAAGTCATCCTCTGGTTCAGGTGGTAAGATGGATTCCTTCTTGTGAGTGTCCTGCCATAGTTCTGAAAGCAGCCTATGATCACAGTGCGTGGAATCACTAAGCAGCAGCACTAGTAATAAACGAAAACTGTCCCTTGCATTGCACCTCTGATTGGCTCCCAAACCACAGTCTGACCTAGATTTATACTTTCTTTCAATCTTCATAGTCCCCCCTTCAATCTGGCAACCTATTTAGACCTTGTTGTGTTCATGTGCTTTCCTGATATTTATAGCACAATCATGTCATTTTCCTTTGCCCTGAAATAAATGAGGAAAAACAATCATATTTTCTCCTAGAACTCATCACTAAGATGCAGAGGGTTGGACCACTCTTGGCTTCCACACCAGTTAGAGCTCTTCAGGGGTTACTAGAGTCTTTTCTTAGGCTATGTTGGAAAATAAGTTCAAGGAGGTGTAGTTTCCTGTGCGTCCTCAGGGGAGTCTAGGACCTCAGCAAAGATTCAAACAGGGGCTGACTCTCTCCCAGCTGGAAGCAGAAGGCAACTGAAATATGAAATGATAGAACTACAGACACCGTGTCAGAGAGATGCATGTCTTGCAGGCCAACTCACTTGTGAATAAAGGTATTCCTTTTTGTAAAAGATTCTTTGATGTGGACCATTTTAAAAGTCTTTATTGAATTTGTTACAATATTGCTTCTGTTTTATGTTTGGATTTTTGGCCCCGAGTCATGTAGTATCTTAGCTCCCTGACTAGGGATTGAACCTACACTCCTGCATTGAAAGGAGAAGTCTTAACCACTGGACAGCCAGGAAAGTCTCCAAGGTATTTCCTCTTTAACAAATAAGAAAGAAGTGGGCATGCATGCTGATGAACTATGCAACCCCATCATTTACTTCTTAGAGGCATTATTATTTCATTTTCTGAATAAGGGAGCTTATAATTAACAAGGCTAAGTAACTTGACAAATTATGACAACCAAATTAGTAGCAGAACCAGAATTTGAACCCAGGTCTCCCTCCAAACCACTCTCCACTCTCTTTCTTAAGAAATAATGACCATCCTTTCCCCACCCATTACCGTGTCATTTCATGCATGGTGGTAACGGGTATACGCCTATATTCTGATACAGTTACCCTCCTCAGGCTATAATCTGCAAAGGTCTGACAAACTCTGCCTGTGAATAGGGCACTACTGCTCTGAAGGGTAAGATTCCCAGTGTCATTCATCCAGGAAAGATGCCAGGAACTGCAAGATGGGGGAGAAGAAAAGGGATCATCTTCTCTTGACCTGAATCTGAGAGTACTTAGATGTCTGTGAACTCCTGTTGGCTAGTGGGTGTAAAAGGTGGCCTACCAACCCCATGTGGAGGGAGACCAAAACCATGGAAGAAATTTCCAAGGTCTTAAATTGACGTGATAGAACTTGAACACTCCTGAGATCAAGCCGTTACTTTGCAAAGCAGATTATCTGGGTACATGACACTACAAATTCCCTCCCACAGCGCCCATGTCCTCAGTACAGTATACACTTGTTCTAAACATTTGGTGAGTTCCTACTCTGTGAAATTCTGGAGACGGCTTCAGGGATGAGAAGATGACTAAGACAGTTCCTGCCACTGAGGGCTTACAGTCTATTGGAGGGAGACACTGTTTAAAGTGGAAAGGACTTTGGCATCAGATAAATCTTGGTTCGAAATGTCAGTTCTGCTGTTTCCTGGCTGTGTGACTTTGGCTTAATTGCTTAATCACCCTGAGCCATGTTTCTTCATCTATGAAGTAGAGATATTAACACTCACTTTTCAAGGCTGTTTTAAGAATCAGAACAATATGCAAATACCTGGGACATAACAGGTGCGTAGCAGATAGTGGCTAGTCTTGTTAGCTTAGCAAAACACTTCTAATAGAGTCAATATTTTCCCAGTGGAGAATTAAAAGTAGTTCTTCTAATTTTCCCTAGTAGCTCCGTTAGTAAAGAATCCGCCTGCAATGCAGGAGACTCTGGTTCAATTCCTGGGTAGGGAAGATCTGCTTGAGAAGGGATAGGCTACCCACTCCAGTATTCTTGGGATTCCCTTGTGGCTCAGCTGGTAAAGAATCTACCTGCAATGTGGGAGACCTGGGTTGGATCCTTGGGTTGGGAAGATAAGATCCCCTGGAGAAGGAAAAGGCTACTTACTCCAGTATTCTGGCCTGGAGAATGCCATGGACTCCATAGTCCATGGGGTCACAAAGGGTAGGACGCAACTTCCACTTTCTTCTAATCTAATAATTTTACCTTGTAAAATTTACTGTCTATTGCAGCAGGTATAACATGGTCTCATTAACTACTTCTATAACTCAAAAAAGCAATTTTATAAAGTAGCTAAGAATACAGAGTGTTAACCAAGTAGACCTAGATTTAAAACATCTTAATCACCTCTGAGCTGTGTAATCTGGCCAAGTCACTTAGTTTTCCTCAAACTTCTTAGCCCTTTGACATCAGTTTCTTCATATGTAAAAGTGGATTAACATGCAGTTGTTTCAAAGGGTTGATAAGGTGATTAGCACAGTTTCTGGTACATAGGAAGCAGCTGATAAATGTCATCAGAAAGTGATATCTGGAAGGCTGCCAAAATGGTTATCTCTAAATGGTGAGATTTCAGGAGACATTCATTTTATTCTTTGTACTCTTCTGTATTGCTTGCATTTGTTTTTTTACACAAACACATGTAATTTTCATAAAAGCTATAATATAATAAAATTTTGTTAAAATTTACCTTCTGAATTCAAGTGTTTTCGTTTCATCTTTCCAGTACCACATCCCTAATCGCAATCCCAATTGCTGTAAAATGAAATGATTGCAGCAAAAATAATTAAAGGTTCAATTTAAAATCAACATGTCATAATGAACTTTTAACAATAATTCTCACTCTAAGGCTCGCTATAGAGCCTTAAACTTTCTTTTCTTTAATTCGATGCCAGGATTTTATCTTATTATTTCGGGATGTAGTTTCAGTAGACAGTAAGGAAGGGGGGAGAGTAGGGGAGGCAGGAAGGAAGGGAAGTAAGAGGGGAAGGCTAAGAGCTTGCATCACCTCAAGGCTCACCATAGCAATTCACCGAATAATTGGGACTTAGACCACAGTAAGCTGGTACCCAAGGCAGCCCCAGTTTTTCAGAGGAGTTAAGACACCTGTTGTAACCCTGACCCACGCCTTCAAAGCAAGTGAGCTTACTACAGGTGCACGCTCTCCAAGGCTGCGTAGCTATCAGCCCGCAGCCTTTCCTTTCCCGGGATCCCAGCCCGATTGAGCAGGCCCCATCAGAGGTGGTGAGGTGGAACTTTCCTACAACTGGATATCAGTGCGGGGAGCCGGAATTCAATTCTGACCGTTTGTTGAACACACCTCCATCATCTGGTTTTCGTAGACCACTTTGCCCAAGTCTCCCGGAGGGCGGCTCGCCCCAGGCTACGGCGGCGCCCCACCCGGGGAGCGCGGAGGGCAAGGCCGCGGCTGAGGCCGTGGAGGGCGCCGCGGCCCAGCCACGGAGCCCCGTGGGGCGCCGGAGGGGGGCGGGGGCCGCGGGGTCGTTCTTCCACCGGCCGCGGGGTGGGGTCGGCCGAAGCTGCACTTACATCCGACAGGGCAGACTGCGCGTACAACTTCCGCCGCCTCGAATGAAACTCCGCTTCGGGGCTCATGGTCTCCGGCTGGCCGCTTCAGGGCGTCGCCTGGAAACCGTGGCTGGGGGCGGGGCCGGGACTCTGCTTCCTACGCCGCGGCGGCTGGTGGGCGTCGCTCCCTCCTCTGCAGACACCCTAGGCTGCGGTCGCGCGCTGGCGTCTCACTGAGAAGCTGCCGGAGTGTTTTTTCCTTAGGGGTTAGTTCTTGGTGCCTTCCCACCGAGAAGCCCACCACGTCACTGGCTTTGTTTTTAATTAGAAAAACTAGATTCAGTTCCATAGGGAAGCTCCCTTTGTTCCCAAGTTTGATAGCACTAAATGAAGTTTAAATCCAGGCTGGAGAAACAAAAAATCCAGGCTGGGACTAAATTGATTGGGGCAGGGTGTGTGTGTGGGGGGGGGGGGCGGTGGCGTGGCCTGAGTGGCGCAACCGTGGAAAATAAGGTTTTTGAAACTGGGTTCTGCAGCAAAACTAGATGTGGAAGTCGTTTGAAGATACTCAAATGGTTGGTGTTTTAAGATTATTAAGGAGTAATGTATGTAAAGTATCACCCTTAAAGTACTGAGAATTACTGTTGCTGAAAGCAAAGAACCTTGGTTTATGTCAGTGGGTATTCAATGGTGTCATTTGTGTACAACTCTTTTGCAGCCCCCCAAGAACTGTAACCCATTATGCTCCTCTGTCCATGGGATTTCCCAGCCAAGGATACTGGAGTAGGGAGCCATTTCCTTCTCCAGAGGATGGAACCCCCACTCTTCTGCTTTGGCAAGTAGATTCTTAACCACTGAGCAACCTGGGGAAGTCCACATTCAACTTCATTTCTGCATTTACACTTTTCAAACATGTGTCTTGTAATTTCTTCTTGCAACTGAGTTGATATGCAGACTGGTATTTTTCTCCTTCTAACACGGATAGTAAGCAATGCTAAATGACACTACATGACTGGGAATGCCTCATATATTCTGCTTTTATTTTAGCCCCACAACTTAATTAGCATTAAATAGATGGTCAGTAAATACCTGATTTTATTTTCATATACACTTTACATTGGTGGGATGATGGGTAATATCCATTTACTACAGTTGGTTTTTTTTTTTCCGGCTGCACTCTGCACACACGTGGGATCTTAGTGCCCCAACCAGGGATTGAATTTGGCACCCCCTACATTGGAAGGTGGAGTTGTAACCACTGGGGAAATTACTCGAATAAACTTTACAAACAAGAGCAATAGACGCTCCACTGCTTCCCCTTCACCCCACCATCCTAGTCTACTTGGTAACACACAATCACTGTTCGTAGAGGTATAAAATTGTAAACACCTAGGTTCATGATCCACTCTCGAGTCCACTGCTGGTAACTGCTCTGATTGGCTCAGATATAAAGAAACCCACCAGTACACTGGCAATATTATTTTGAGACTATAGCCTTAGAGGCTGGCTTATAAGATGACTCATTTGAAAAGAATTCACCAAAATATCCCAGTTATCAAAAGCTTTTCTCTAACCTGGGTCTTCAACTTTGGGTGCAAACAAGGAGAAATAACGAGCTGAAGCTCCAAAAAGGACCAAGAAAAAACAAGGACTCTGGGTGGTACCCATTTACCACACTTCCAGGCAACCTCTTCAGTTTAGCTCAATGAGTGAAGAAATGCTAATAGGAAACCAAAGATCTTTTATACCTTACCATGTTTAACTTTAGTCTAATATACAAAACTAGAGGTAAAAATAAAGGAATTGAGAACCCAAAACAATGACCTACATAAAAGTTACATGACAAGTTACCACAGCTGTGTTAGAGTGACATGTTAGTACTTAGAGGAAACCCTGGATAACTCTGAAGTTACCATCTTATATTTCTGTGTCACTAGACCCTAACGAAAGAGGGAGTAAAAATTGTTTTTATGACTTAAATCATTATTTTTAAAGTGATCCACTCATCTAATAGATTTTATACGTTAGTTTTTTTTAATATTAGAAACTCACAACCTAATATGGAAAAATAATTTTCTATTTAAAAAAATTCATGATGCAATGAAATAGGGGAAAGGTGCTGTGTAAATATTTAATAATTTCAAATGTCCTGTAAGGGAAACTTTTTTTTTTTTGCCTAATTAAGTTCTCAAGATCACAGAACTAGGAGCATATGACATAAAACTAAGTTGACTGTCTCAAATTTTAGGCCCAAGATATTAACTTGATATTATGCATATTTATACTATGAAAATATCATAGTGGACAGATTTTCAAAATGTTATAATTCTACTTTTAAAACTAATATATAAGAAAACAGCAATACTAGTATTTGAATTAGCAACTCCATTTCTGGTGCATATTTCTCCAATCTTCAATTCAAATATCCTAATCTGTACTTAAAAAGGATGGAGGAAAAGAGCCTGACTTTTTCACTTGTTTAAGGGAAAAATATTTCGACATTAAGAAGCACACCATGAAATTTTAGAAATACGTATATCCTAAAATATCTCCATTCCAAAGCTGTATCAAGAATAAATACTGAGCTCTTCTTCTAAAGATCCTTAATTTTTCTTGAAGGATTTAAATTTTATATCTAATTTTAATGCTTAAGGATAGTCCTTCAAAACAGTTGTCTCTTACATTAAATATACAGAAGCAATTGAATATTACTGTTGTTCTTAATATATATGTATATATTCCTTTAGCAATTGTCTTGTGATCATATGGATTTGAGAGTCTTTAAAACTTCAGTTCCAGTGTTCAAAAGCAAGAGAAGTATGCCTCACAACTTTTATAACTACATCCAATTGAAACACCTTATTATGAGCCCAATATTTGATCTTCATAAGAGAGACCTTTTGATTTCATCTAGACAGTCAGATTATATTCATGTTTAAAATTATACGTAGAATAAAGGTTTCTATTTCTCCTTTACATACAGAATATATTATGTATTTTAATATTCATGCTAAATTGAAAGATGTAAAGAGCACTAGTATCTCCTAATGCACAAGTCAGGTGCATTAACTTCCATCATACATATAAATTAATATGATAAAAAATTTAGAGTAATCTTGTTTTGAAATTTCATATAACTGAAATACTCTAAACGATTTTGACAGGTGTCTAGATTCATTGCCTCAAAAAAGGGACAATTATGTTAATCAGACAGTCAAGAAAGAAGAAATTAAGTCCCCTTTCTGAGAAATGTACTTTTTCAATCTCTAAGCATTCTATACATATTTCATTAGCTGTAGTCATGACCACTAGTCCTTAGCATAGTATTACTTTCAAGGGCAAGTGATGTTAATTATTCCTTAAACTGTAATTTAGCCTCATCCTGAACTCAAGCACTTTTTCCATTGTTATTTGACTATGGCTGATCTAACATCTGCTAAAGGGTTCCCATGAGTTATTGAGTTACCAACTTCAGCTGACCTTGGAAACATGAATGGCTACTTTAGTGGCTTTTTATCTCAAGCAATATTTGGATCTAGTAAATTTGAGAAGACAAAATTGAAAGCACTCAAGAGTTTTACAAATTACTTTTCAAAATAACAGAAAATGAAGTATCTACATAGATTGATGTTAGTGTTATACCAAGTTAGGAGAGGTCAGGCTATAGGATCAAAGAGATTACCACTGGCATTTTTCTGCTCCTTTAGAAACTAATCTCTTTTAAAATGAGGTCTAAAATGAGTCAAACTAATACCAAACTGCACTTAAAGAAAGACCCATTATACTTTGTATACTTTGAAGTTAGAGCAAGGGATAAACACTCAATAAAGAACAAAAGGTTAATAGAATGAGTATTATTTTGGTAAAAACTCAGGTGAAATGTCACTCTAAGGCTACTAATTACCTGACTCTCTTAATTCCAAGGTAACTTGTCAAATATTTATGCGATGCTATCTGCAGTCAATGAAATATCCTTAATGCTTCTTTGCTGAAAACTTTCCACTCTGGCAACAGTACTGAAAAACTCAAGTTATGTTCACCTTTCAGAGTGTAAGGAACAATTACCTTTAAAAAAAAAAATGTTATTTTGAAGCAATTTTACAACTGCCTCCCCCCACCCAAATAAGACCTGTTAAAAGAAAAAATTTGTATGTACAGTCAGCTCTTATATGAGAGGACTGTGACCAAAGCTCAATATTTTTGGGCTATTTTGTTCTCTAGTTTTTATATTTCAAAAATTTCTCTCTCTGCATGATATGGAAGAGTCCACTACTAAGTTTAAAATTAGCTTCTATATGTCACTGTTATGAACAACATAAAGTAAATCTACATCACTCGGAAGGAGATATTAAATTATCTGTATGGTAAAAACATTAGATTAACTATGCATTTTCCAATCAGCTTTACTGAATTTCTTCCAAATTCTCCTTAAAGAGAATAAGTCAGTACAAAGCAGATGAGTCAGTCCACTAAAATATAAACATGAACCCCCTTCTTCCAAGGATGTGGATTTTTAAAGCTTAAGCCCAGGACAGTGGATTTCAAAGGATTATATTTCTATCTGCAACAATCTCAAATTGGAAATTATTGGAAAATGAACAAGTTGCATATTGACAAAATACAGGACTATCTTGCAGTTTATCTTTTAAGAAATATATTCTAGTGATTTAAGGCAGGTATTGAAAAAGCACTATGATCGTCAAATCAGAACAACAAAAAAACTATTATCTTCCTTTACCATCCAAGTAATTGAAGTGCTGAAAACATATCCTTCTTTAATTTGCCATATGCCCAGAATCTGAACTGTTTTACTAGAAAAAGTTAACATAAGTTTGACTGAATTTGGACTCAATAGTAAGTGGCTTTAATGTTTGTCTGTTAGATCTTGTTTCAGACACCTGTATGCAGCAGAAAGCAAACTTGTTTCATATTATGTTAGGCTATTTTCAGAAGACAACTCCTTTTGTTTACAGAAAGAATCTTTTTATACTTAACCCTGGAATATAGCTTGTATTTTGCTGGAATATTCAGGTGGATATTCACTTGAACATTTATGCCAACTCTGGTTTCTGTATTAAAAGGAAGGTAAAGTTTACCCAGATCTTCTCCCCTTAAGTTGCTGGTAATTCAAAGCAGGAAACTCATCTGAGAATTAGATAAGACTGAGTTAAACAAATTTCACCTTATACTAATACTTAAAAGACCCACACATGGGTAAAACAGTAAGAAAACAAAATTGAAAACTCCAAGACAGTAATTTTTAGATCAATTTCAGCTTTTTACTTTTAAATCTGTATTTATGCGTTTGCAAAAAGTATGCCTTTCCTTAACATTACTGCAATGTTCACTTTTCTCTTAAAGTAATACATACAAATAAACAATTCAAGCTTCTATGTATTTTATTATTTCCAAACTTCTACAGAACCTGTGTGAAAACTTCGTTTTCCATCTCAAATCTCCATGCACAAACTAAGCTAACCAAAAAACGTTCAAGTCAGCAAACAAGCAAAATGCATTAAAGAGATACCTCAAATAATGTTTCTAACAATCTAACTTTAGAACTAATCTCTTATCATTAAACTAAGTTGTTGCACCTTTCCTTTCATATGCATACACCGGTTAAACACTTCCAATAATAGATCTCGTATTTGGCACAAGGACATTTCAAAGAAGAAACAGAAACAAAAGGAAAAAGAAAATAGAAAGGAAAAGAGGTTTTTACGCAGACTCGAGTGCGGGTTTAGTCCACTTCCTCGATGGTCGGTCCCCCGGATGCTCCAGAACCGCCGCCGCCGCCAGGGCCGCCTTGGTATAGTTTGCTGATGATGGGGTTGCACACCCTTTCGAGCTCTTTCTGCTTGTGTTCATATTCATCTTTTTCCGCCATCTGGTTCCGGTCGAGCCAGTTGATCACCTCCTGACACTTGTCGAGAATCTTGTTTTTGTCCTGATCGCTAATCTTGCCCCTCAGTTTCTCGTCTTCCACCGTCTGCTTGATGTTGTAGGTATACGACTCCACAGCGTTTTTGGCGGCTACTCGGTCGCGATTGGCCTCATCTTCCGACTTGTACCGCTCCGCCTCCTGCACCATCCGGTCAATGTCGTCCTTGCTCAGACGACCCTTGTCGTTGGTAATGGTGATTTTGTTTTCTTTACCGGTGCTCTTGTCGGCGGCGGTGACGTTGAGGATGCCATTGGCGTCGATGTCGAAGGTGACTTCGATCTGGGGGACCCCGCGGGGCGCTGGGGGGATCCCAGTCAGGTCGAACTTGCCCAACAGGTTATTGTCCTTGGTCATGGCCCGTTCGCCCTCGTACACCTGCACCAGCACGCTGCTCTGGTTGTCTGAGTAGGTGGTGAAGGTCTGCGTCTGCTTGGTGGGGATCGTGGTGTTCCTTTTGATGAGAGGAGTCATGACGCCGCCAGCCGTCTCGATGCCCAGGGACAACGGTGTCACGTCGAGTAGCAGCAAGTCCTGTACGTTCTCTGACTTGTCCCCGATGAGAATGGCCGCCTGTACCGCGGCTCCGTAGGCCACCGCCTCGTCGGGGTTGATGCTCTTGTTCAGCTCCTTGCCATTGAAGAAATCCTGCAGCAGCTTCTGGATCTTGGGGATGCGAGTGGAGCCGCCCACCAGCACGATCTCCTGGATCTGGCCCTTGTCCAGCTTGGCATCGCGCAGCGCCTTCTCCACCGGCTCCAGGGTCCCGCGGAAAAGGTCGGCGTTGAGCTCCTCGAAGCGGGCGCGGGTGATGGACGTGTAGAAATCCACGCCCTCGTAGAGCGAGTCGATCTCGATGCTGGCCTGCGTGGACGAGCTCAGGGTGCGCTTGGCGCGCTCGCAGGCGGTGCGGAGTCGCCGCACCGCGCGCTTGTTGGGTGCAATGTCCTTTTTGTGCTTGCGTTTGAACTCCTCCGCCAGGTGGCTCACCATGCGGTTATCGAAGTCCTCGCCGCCCAGATGAGTGTCGCCAGCCGTGGACTTCACCTCGAAGATGCCGTCCTCGATGGTCAGGATGGACACGTCGAAAGTGCCGCCGCCCAGGTCGAAGATGAGCACGTTCTTCTCGCCGCCCGCGCAGCCCTTCTTGTCCAGGCCGTAGGCAATGGCCGCCGCCGTGGGCTCGTTGATGATGCGCAGCACGTTGAGGCCCGTGATGGTGCCCGCGTCCTTGGTGGCCTGGCGCTGCGAGTCATTGAAATAGGCCGGGACGGTGATGACCGCGCTCTGTACCTTGCCCCCCAGGTAGGCTTCGGCGATCTCCTTCATTTTAGTGAGGACCATGGAGGAGATCTCCTCGGGGAAGAAGGTCTTGATCTCTCCTTTGTACTCCACCTGCACTTTGGGCTTCCCTCCCTCGCTCACCACCCGGAACGGCCAGTGCTTCATGTCCGACTGCACTGTGGCGTCCTCGAACTTCCGACCAATCAGCCTCTTGGCGTCGAAGATGGTGTTGGTGGGGTTCATGGCCACCTGGTTCTTGGCTGCATCGCCGATGAGGCGCTCGGTGTCGGTGAAGGCCACGTAGCTGGGGGTGGTACGGTTGCCCTGGTCGTTGGCGATGATCTCCACCTTGCCATGTTGGAAGACCCCCACGCACGAGTAGGTGGTGCCCAGGTCGATGCCAATAGCCGGGCCGCGGGCAGACATCCTGACTGAAAGACAGGCAAGCGACGTTAGACGAGAACACCTGGGGCACAAAATCTGCGGCCTCAACTAACGGTCGCCTAGCACCAGATTCCGCGAACGCCACCAGCGTCTCACTCCCCTAGCTCGGCTCCCCACTCTTATAGTCGCCTCCCCGCCGCCTTTTGGAAACTCTCAGAGCCAATCCGCTCTCGGGACCGCCCGCCACAGGCTTGCCGGGATCGGAGTGACGGGCCTGAGGCCCAACAGACTTCCAGATGGATGAGGGGCGGGACTCTGGGCCGCGCTAGGACGCCCGGGGAGGCCGTTATGCAAATGAGACCCTTCCCACGTGTCCCAGGCGGCCCGCAGTCTCAGCGGCCCCAGATCAGCCTGCAGCTTGGGGCGTTAGGCTCGCGCCTCAGGCCAGGTGTACGCGCTTTTTCTCGAGCTTCACCTTCCCTGAGGCGGGATTCGTCGACGTCCGTTGGATTGGCAGGGCACGCGGCCAATGAATAGCGCGGACTCCAGAGTAGGGCGGGGAGGAAAGGATTGGGGCGTGGGGCTGGGAGGAGTCGCGGAAGCAAAGCCGGGAGAAGGGAACCCCTAGACGGTTCGCTCATTTCTTTAAATCCTGAAAGGTCGATCTAGTGTCTCGGCCAACCTAGCTCGCTGCGGCGGGGCAATTCATCCTGAGTTGGTGGCACCAAAGAACGAGGGCCAGAGCTGGCTTTTTTCTTCTGCCCGCTTGTGGGCGTTGGCTTGGCGTGGCCTGGGCTTGAGGGCGGCTGCGGCCCCGGGTGGAGGAGCTGGGTGGGGTGGGGGGCAGAGGAAGGAAGATGAAGTTTCTAGGACAGGCCGTCGGCCTCCTGTGATTTCATTTTGCGTGCTTCGCAGCGTCGTGGTGTGAGCTCTGGATAGCTTATCTGGCGGGCGGGGGCCCCAGGAGACCGGGGAACTACCGGAGAGGTTGACCATTTTTCCCTGCGCGCGGCGGCCTGTGCCGAGTGGGAGGGAGGCATGGGCGTGGTTGCAACTCGTCCCATTTCTTGACCTCACTTTCCGCTTCCCCTGCTTGTCTTACCGCTTTAAGCTTACTAGTTCCATCTCCCCTTTTCTCTCTTCACTGCTTTTGTTATTTTCTGTTTCAAGTGCTTTATCCGCCGCTTTGAGTTCTCCGGGAAGTCTGTAGTCAAACCCACATGTTGAAGTATCATAAAATAACCCGGTCTCACACCTCTCACGATTCTCGTAACCCAGGCGATCGTAAATTCAGCTGAGTGAGAACCCTCAGACGAGGTAGTCAGAAAGGAGCGCAATTCACTCTGTCGTGTTTAAGAGGAATATGGGATAAGTGATAGAAGCAGGGTCCTATAAATGGGCTCCGGAAGGAAGACAGTAACAAAACAGCGGTAACACTTCACCTTATGTGGGGAAGCTGGAGACATTCATTCAGCTTTAACAAGTCCCAGGATGTGAGATTAAGACGACGAGTGCAATAGTGTGTCTTTATAAGGTTGACATCTCAATAAAGAGCTAAAAATAGCTCAAGAGAAGTGCTATGGGGAACACGGAAGGAGCACATCCACATGGGGAAACCAATGTTCCCGAGGGCTTCCTGTAAGAGGCGACACGCCTGAGCCAGCCTCTGACCTTTTCTCATTCTTCGCATGGGTTGTAGCCTGGGCAAAGATGAGAGCAGTGTGTGCTGGGGGCAACTACAAGTTGAAGGTGTCAGTACATGAGGGATACAAACAGGAAATAGTCTTTTCAGGTGGACAGGGTTTGCCACGATCTTTTCCCTGAGGCTGTGGGGTCGCGGAGAGAAACATCTTTTGAAGGAAGTTAATGTATGGTTCATATCCAAGTTCTTTGAGAAAAGTTTTTGAGAGAAACAAAAGTTATCTATAATTTAAAAAATAACGTTGACAGAATTCTATAAAGTTAACCAATGGGTATTTGTTTAACTAGTTGTGTAATTTCAAATTTTTAAAAGTACATTTGCTATTAATTTGTTAATCTCATTTCACAATTCCCATCTCTTTTTCCATTAAAGAAGTTAAGGAAAAAATTTGAACCAGGAAAACTGTTTTTTAAAAAATTGGGAATACAAGGATCAAACCAAAAATTTCTGTTGATGTTGCCTTAAATGGTAAGTACAGATTTCTTGATTTTATTCTTAGAATAAAATCTTGTCTTTTGTGCAGTTAAAAGAGGGAGTTCAGGGAATTAGTGGGCTGGAGAGCAATACACAGTCTTTATAGAACTAATGCTGTGTGATTTAGAGATAGGGCCCAACTACAACTGAAAGCAGAAGAGAACTGTGAGAAACACTGACTCTTCAGATCTGTTGTATTCAGTCTTCACACACTTACCTCAAAGAAAGAAAGATTGCGAAAAAGCAGACATGCCGATCAATTCTTACACACAAAAACCAAAATTAGAGCTTCAGAAGGGAGCGGTTCTTTTGTATAGTAACTATGTACTTTCTCTCTGCACAGTTATTACATTTTGCCATCTAACTACCACATTCATCCTTAATACAGCTTTCTGAAACCACAGTAGCAATTTAATCTAACTTTTCACCCAGTAAATTGATGTTTCATAAGTTTCATACTTTAAATGGCATCCTGAGCTTGTCCCAAAAAGACACAGTGTATGCACTTTTATTTGATATGAAATAAAGTTTTGCAGTTCTGGAACATTATCATATACTGACCTTTCTTGGATTTTTAAAATATTTTCCCTCATTTGTATTGATTAAATATTTTTTCTATTTTATGATTGTGGCTCATAATTCCTTAAACTTGTGACACATTAAAAATGATCAAATTAGCAAACTTAAGATGAAATGATATTCATCAACGTCAGTAATGGTGCGGCAAAACAGGTAAAGCCCTGCCGGTGGGAATGCAAATTAGTACAGTCTTTCTGGAGGATTATGTGAGAATATTTTTTATTTACCTTAAATATGATCGTACCCTTCATTTAGCATTACTCTGTGGGATTTATCTTAAGGAAATAATAGAGCATGCAGGTATATTTTTTATGATAACAGTGATAAAGGGGAAATGGCTTAAATATCTGACAATAAGAAATAATTATTTGACCTATAGTCATGGATTAAAAATTGTTTACAGGATTTTTAATGACACAGGAAAATGTTCTTGGTATAATTAAGTGCAAAAATTAGATACAACAGTTTTGTATCATCTTATCCTATATGTAGGATAATCATATATATGAGAATTGCATCAAAATTGTTTATCTGTAGAGGGTAGGATTATCAGTAATTTTTCTAAATTTTCTTTTTTACAGATGATTTTTAAAGCTTGGCTATCAGCATTCAACTGAAATACAATTCACTAATCCTATTGTTTACATAGAAATTACTACTGATTTTCAACAGGTGAGATCTGTTTGGCAGATTATAATTACTAGGGTGTTTCAAAATATTTTTAAAATCCAAAGACTGAGATTTTACACAGTCTGGATAAAACAAAAACTTTAATATGTGTCAAATTTTCTCTGATGAACTCCCCAAACCCAGAAGAGTACCTGGAACATAGTAGTAATTCACTTGCTCAGTGTTTATTAAAAGTGACCTGAGACATTAAAAACTGGAAATAATAAGTTCACTTTTTCCCTGTATAAGAGGAAGATTGTTTGCTTGCTTCTTACATTTCTGTACTAAACAATACTGCAGAGACCAAAAATTGAAACAAATTCACATCTGAAAATACTTGTACCTAGAGATACAAAGATGAATACTGCTGCTGCTGCTAAGTCGCTCCAGTCGTGTCCGACTCTGTGCGACCCCATAGACGGCAGCCCATGAGGCTCCCCCGTCCCTGGGATTCTCCAGACAAGAACACTGGAGTGGGTTGCCATTTCCTTCTCCAATACAAAGATGAATGAAATGAGGTCTAAAACTGTGTGCATGTGGTAGTAGGGCCCTACCCTAAGGAGATTACCTGAGCAAGAATACATTTTTTCCAGAATTACTAGTAAAGAAATTTACCGATTTTCTGAAACTCTCTCATTCCCTACCCAGACACAACCTTCATAAAGGTTGTGGATTGAAGAGGTAATGTTGCCCTAAAGAAAGGGGTGGAGTCAGTAGCAGCCTATAATTTGAGAACTGGAGTTCAACTTATTATATTTAAGATCTCTATGAATACTGCCATTTTATAATTCTTTGCATATACCTGGTCCCAAAACATTTCTCCAATCACCTGTTACTAAAATTTCACCATCTGTTTCTTTGAATCTTGAAAAACTCAGTCTTTAAAAGTCCCATTTCAATTGTAGATACACAATAATTGGAGTAGGACACTACCTTGCCTTGTATGGAAGAGAGACTTTTCTGGAAAAGTGAATCTGTGTAATAGCAGACAAATTGTACCTTCTTCAGTTTTGTACAGTGCTAACCACGAAGACAAGACTCTTGTGGAATAGTCTGAAATAATTTAAAAGAAATAAAAGTCGCTCAGTTGTGTCTGGCTCTTTGTGACCCCATGGACTATACAGTCCATAGAATTCTCTAGGCCAGGATACTAGTGTGGATAGCCTTTCCCTTCCCCCGGGGATCTTCCCAACCCAGGGGTCGAACCCAGGTGTCCTGCATTGCAGGCGAATGTATAGTCCATATATAGTCTTAAATATGGAGAATCAGATTCATTATGCCATCATTGCTAATACTTTTTAATTTCTGTGAAATTATGGCATTTATCTTTCAGAACTTACCTGAAATGAAGAGAAAACTCATTGCTGATCACATGAAAAAAGAAAAACAATTTTTTAAACTCTCAAACAGAAATTTAACAAAATGAACTACATTGATAAAGTAGCTCTTTCTCTGAATAAATTGTTATTTTGAGAAATAGATTAACCCTCTAAAAGAACTAAATGCTATGTCAGTGAATTTTTATAGATAGTTATCTATTTTTATATTATGAGGAAACCTAATTTGTTACCATCTGTTTGCCATGAGATAGTACTTTTCTAGTCATGCTGTATTGAAAGAAACCAGGATTTGGAAATAAGAATTTTAGTTAATTCTTTGTGCACTTCTTAAGGTGCTCAGGAATACCATAATTAGCTGTGTCAGATACTTTATTATTCTGGTATTATAGAATGAAAGGAACAGATAACTTTTCAGCCAAATAATTTTTTAAAAAGAGCCAGGTTAGAAAAGTACAGTATAAAAATAGTAATATAAAGACATTTTAAATTCTGAACATAGAGGAGAAAATTTTATTAGATAAAACGTGGATTTAAAAATGTAACAAAAATTGTCTATGTAACCCAATACTCCATTTTATACTAATATACAGAAAGTAGTCACATTATAGAATGCATTTATATAATTTATTACATTTGTAGTTTAGTACAGTCAAAATTTAAGTCAGATTTCTTTAGTAAATCTAATTCCACCAGTAATCAAAAATTGTTGAGTTTCTACTATATTGATCTGGCACCTTGAGTTATTAATAGTATTCATCTTTAGTGTTTCCTATTTACTTGTTAGAAGTCTGCAGTTCTATATGCTTGTTCATATTTCTAGAAGAAAATGGCTATAGTTTTTGTTTTTTAGACTATAACACTTCTCTAAGTTTACTGGTTTTGTTTCTCTTAAAGTAGATGAATTCATATGAATTTGAAGTCTTTAGTGGATTTATCTCCCTTCTCACCCCTGTACCCAGTATTACATTTTAATTACTTTTTCTGACTTTGTTAGTCTTAATTATTAGAATATTTATGTTGTTATCCTGCTTTATATCTAGAGATTTTAAATGACTTAAATTCTGCATCTGCTCTTAAATATACTCTTAAGTTAGATCTCTGTGCAGCTCCCTATTTGAAGGCATTGGCATTAAAAACAAAATAACCGTTTCTGAATATATATATCTTGATATTGCAGATGAAACAATAATGATGATGATGATATTGAGTTGACTACGCAGTTAACCAAAACTACAAATATATTCACAATATGCAAATAATACGGGTGTAATATTCATATGGTTGAGAAATGTATGTATATCTATCTTCAGGTTAAAATATCATCAAATATTTCATTTTCCCATGAAAACTTTTTTAAGCATGTTAACAGTTGTTTCATTCAATACTTAGTTGAATTTTGTCTTGAAATTTGAAAACTGAGAAGCGTAGTATTATATATTAATATCAAGAATAAATGTTTAATAGAAGCTTATTTTGCCTATTACATTGCTAAGTTGAGAAGAAAATGTGACTTGATACATTCTTCTTGGTTGTCTGTGATCTGTGAATATATACCACTGTGGAAGTAATACCACTTCTGTTTTTTCTTAAAGTAACAAACTTAAAAGAGAGCCTCATTAATATTAATAAATCAAGATTTGTGACTGGTATATACAGTGAAAAAAAAAGAAAGGCAAGTGTCACATTACAGTAAGCAATAACTAGATTATCTTGTTAAAATATTGGTGTTACACGTTTTCTTCTTTGTACCCACATCTTTTTATTTATAACCTAAACTACAGATTTTGGATGTAATTTTTGAAACTAACTACATTTCATGATATATAAACTGTAATTCCAATTATTTTAAGTTTAGAATTACATGTGTTTATACAGATATGTGATTATCTTACTTTATAATGTATTTCTAGTAGCCTAACAAGCCCTTTTATTTTAGGAGGGACTCTTGAAGATAATTAGCATATAAAGTTTCATTTCAGTGTAGCTTTAATCACTGATGTTGTTTTCTTTAGCAGTTGGAGAGTCACTGTGAATCGATTTTGTCACAACAGTGATTCCAAAGTGATCTTTACTGAGTTTTCTTGGATTCTTGCAACTGGAACTTTTGGGGTTGATGAGGTTTGTCAGAAGACAGAAAAGATGGTGTCACTTCAGATCTGATATTCCTGGGTCTGGACTTAAAGATTATCTGTTGATGATTGATTCTTCCCCATGTCCTCTCCAAATTCAGATCTCACTTCTCCAGAGGTTTAGAAGGCCCTATTTGACCACTGCCACACAGAAAAAGACAAAACTCAAGAAAAATAATATTACAAGTTGACTGCTCTACAAGATACAACATCAATCTTAGGTCAGAATTTCATGACTTTTGGCATCAGGCCAACACACTGTTAATTAACAAAAAATGGGAACGAAAGCACAGATCCTAAAACTTAGATTTAATTTCTTCCCCAATATAATTCACTGTACCCTTCAAATATAAGGTATTCTTTTCACCAATATAATTTTTCAGCTATTGGGGCAACTTTTTCTTACAAGGGCTAACATAGAATGGGTAGGACTCATAAATATGAAACAAAGAGGAGAGTCAGGTAAAGTAGGGAGGAAGGAAACAGTTTAAAAGTATTTTCCTTCAAATAAAATAATTTTACAATGTACTTGTTAATAGCAAATCTCTGAATGAAACATACATCTAACAAGTTCATGTTCTTTTTATGAGTGCCTTCAGCCATCAGGCTAACATTGTTCTCTTCAAATATTGTTTTACACTCTGCAAATGGAAATAAAGTACACCCATACACAAAAAGAAGGAGCGTTCCTTCAAATTCCTAAGTTCATAGCACTGCTAACCTGCCCCAGTCATTCTGGGTAGAATTTTATATTTTGCAGCAATAATTTGTAATAATTAATTGCAGCAATAATTTTGTAATAAAAGAAATTCTCTTTATTTTTTCCACATCAAGGAACACATAAGTATTTGAAAGAAACAATGACTTTCATAATCGAGACGTTTATATTTCTGTTGTCTTAAAAATGAGCTCTGCTCCTTCTGCTATAAGCAGTTGGTTTAAGTAGAATAAAAACAACATAGTAACTTTCAAAACAAAGCTTAACTGGGATTTCATGAAATGTCTACCGATTCTTTTCTCAAATAGGTAAGTACAAAGTTATTCAAATGTTTCCACATAAAATTATTACTATTCCTGACTCATGAAGTCATGTTTTTTACATTTTTGCCATCCTTCAGCCCTGGAGTTTCCTGTGATTTTTTACTTGTTACAGTGGTGATTAGTACGTTGGTACATTTAATTCAGAGGCAAGTACTGAATTATAATCTTCATACAGTCTTTTTCTTGCCAGCAAGTAAGATGATAAAAAAAATTCTAGATGGCTTCCTGCCCACTAGTCATCTGTGGTGGAATTTGATAGAAAGGATGAACAATTTTGTCACTAATAATGGACCTTCGTGATTTGGTTCTCCTAAATATAGTAAGGGAGCAACTTAAATGTATTTAACTTCTTAATGCTAAGTCAACTAAGCATATGCATATAAATGTTATTAAATTGGTTTAAAATTAGCATGAATTTATAAACTGCTATTGTTATTTAGTTTATATTTACCAATATTTAGAGACACAAACATTCTAAATCCTTGCACTTTCGCCTCTTGCCAGAATATAAATTTATAAGTAGCTAAATTTCACTTGGTCTAGACTCGACCCATATGTTGGGGCTTTCCTGGTGGCTCAGTAGTAAAGAATCCACCTGCCAATGCAAGAAACACAGGCTCAATTGCTGGTTCAGGAAGATCCCCTGGAGAAGGAAATGGCAACCCCTCCAGTATTCTTGCCTGGGAAATCCCATGGACAGAGGAACCGGGAGGGCTACAGTCCATGGGATCACACGAGAGTCATGACTTAAGGACTAAACAGCAACAACCCTTATGTTACCAAGGAATATGTCCTTGAGTTTGATAGAAGGCAATGAAAGTGGGCCACCTAAAAGAATATAGAAATTTTGTATGGAATCTTCACCATCTTTCTCTTCTAGTCTCACTTTTTAAAAAAAATAACATTTGGCAAATGGTAGATCATTAAAGTAGTAGGCTTTGTTAAGTAACAGTAAAACCTATTGTATAGGTTTTAGAAATCAGGCAATAGACGCATGAAATTAAAATTCGATTAGATGGGGAGGGATGCTGTTTTACTTAAACCAGTAGACTATTCAATTTCTTAGAAGTTTGCTGCTAGATTAGGGTGGATATACAATTGTTTCCTGAAATTATCTTTCATTTCTTTTACAAGTAAGATTGTAAGTTTACACTAGAAATACATAGATATTTTTGGTAAATTAATTACAAATGGCTAGAATAACTTGTTTTTAGACAGACTTAGATTGCTCTGTAAACTTTAATCCTTACAAAATGGTAATTAGGGATCTTATTTTGTTTTTTATCCAAATAAATGAATTTCTTATCCACATCACCTGCTAAAGCAAAAAGAGGAAAACATTCTGGGGTCCTGATTTGAGGGGGGCACAATGGGGGTTTTCAAATGATTTATCACATAACCAATAAAAGGAAATGGTGACTGGTCACAGAGGTTAAAATATAACAATCAGGAATAGGGAAAACAGAGGCAAAACAGCACAGAGGTAGAAATATAAAGGAAAATTAAAACATAAGAGAATTTAATATTCATTTCTAAAACATTCTGAATGATCTACTCAAAAATGTTTTGCTTCTGACTGATAAGATTTTCACATTATTCAACATGTTCATTTAGGTACCACTATTACCAGCTATCTTAGTAGGCACAGTACATGACAGATGAACAAGGAGCACAGAAGCTCATAGGAACTTTGTCATACGTGTTACCTGAACTGAAAAGGCTTTTCTTTGTACTTCTTGGTTGGCAAAGTATGTTGCTTAATGGTTAAGTACAGGAATGTAGGAATCAAATAGGCCTAGTTTCAAATTTCAGTGCTGGTATTTAGTTTCTGTATGATCTTAGGAAAAAGACTCAGTCTCACTGAACCTCAGTCCCCCATCTGGAAAATTACTGATAGAATACTTACCTCATAAGGCTGTGAGGATTCATTAAAATTACATCTGTATCAAGTGTTTAGCAGAGTACAAAGAGTGTTAATGAAATGGATGATGAGATTACTGAGAGCCCTCGGATGGGTAGTTCACAGATTTCCAAATCTGGGCCACAAGTTCTTAACATCAAATCTAACTTTACTTGCTTCAGTTCCCTGGCATTCATTCTATCACCTTGTTTACTGCATCTCAGATATCAGGAGATGGGAGACATTCCACAAAGGTATGTTCCCACCGAGCCTTTTGGTACCCTGGGATCTTAGGCATTGTCAAAGCCTTCAGAGTACTTACTTCTAACACTGAGAAGCATATGTCACAAAGGAGGTAGGGGTGGTGACGAATGATGCGGAGCAAAGTAGATTAATGGCAAAAAAAAAAAAGGTAACTCATAAAACCCATTTAGAATTAAGAAATATACCAAACTGCTTTATTCTCAACTATGTATGCATATACATATTCAAGTTTTCCTCTTCTGGTTGGTACTAATTTAGCATTTTATTAACAAGTTTTATGTTTAACTTAAACTGTTACACTGGTTCTTTGGGGAATTTTCCACAGATCTATTAAATATAGAAGTTCTTTAACTAGTGATATATAGGAACATGTATTAACCAGAGAAAGTTACAAACCACCACCAGCTTCTCTTCCCACTTTTTATAAACGTTGGACTATTATCTCATGTTTATGCATATCCTTGGCATGTTCATAAAAGCTGTTTCACTAGGCATTCTGTAGCTCTAATGGAATTAATCAGATTATTTTAGCCTATCAAATTCTATTTTTACTCACTTTTTCTTTTTACTCAATGTTTCTACCTGGCTCATATTTTTGTTCTCAGCTACAATACTTGTGATTTTTACTTAGTCTATTATTTTTTCTTTTAATTGGTGCTGACTGCTCTAAAAAACTGTCCTTATTTTAATTCTTTAATTTTTTTATCTAGCCCTTGGAGTGCTCCTTTATGTTTATACTGAAACTTTAAACACTAGCCATTTTACTCATGTAAGTCATTTCTCTGAATGTTCTTACTTTAAAAATACAGGATTAAGACAAATTTCTGAGTCCTAATCCACTAATGTCTGAGATTCTTAGTCCTGTTTACTAAAAACTAAACATCTGAGCTGCACTGGAATTGATGGCAAGCTTGCTAAGTACTGACTCCATACCTCCAAGATTTTTTGCTGGATAACAAAAGGCCCTTTAAGAAAGACAGTATTTGTAAGACAAGATTCCATATATACTTATCTAGATTTCCCCTTCATTTTCACACTTGGAGCCTAATCACGTAAAATACAAAGACAGTAGAAGGAGGCAACATCCACTACCTTGATTCACTGTCTTCATAGCACTGGAGGGCAAGAAGTGGTATTAAGTAGGCACGGCTCTGTAGCTCCACTCCGGGAGAGGGAAGAGGTGAGCTAGAGAGGTGTCAGATAGTTTTCACTCCCCCTAGTTTTAAAAGGAGGCATGTAGTCACTAACTGAACTCTTTCTGAATGAGGAAAATTGTACATATACTCAAAGCTTGTACTGCTGTAGCTAGCTGCAAAACAAAAGGCATGTGTCCTGTGTAACACACGAGGAAAACATCCAAACATATCCTGAGGTGTGGCTTTGTGAAACTATAAACATCTCAGTTATGTAAAATTAGAGATTATGTTTAATGTTTATATATTTGCTTGCTAGTTGGCTGTTAGTACGTGTCTAAAACTAAACCCCTTTCCCAATGGGTTAGAAATCATTTTTTACAGTGGTAGTATTTAGAAAGGCTTCTGTTCTTTAAAGGCTTCCCAGGTGGCTCAGTGGTAAAGAATTCACCTGCCAATGCAAGAGACATGGGTTCAATCCCTGGGTCAGGAAGATCCCCTGGAAAAGGAAATGGCAACCCACTCTGGTATTCTTGCCTGGAAAACCCCATGGACATAGGAACCTGGCTGGCTACAGTCCATGGGGTTGCAAAAGGAGTCGAACACAACCTAGGGACTAAACAACAAACTTGTTCTTTAATGGTGGAAAGCCATTGCAATAGAGGCTTTGAAAACGGTCATGGGAAAAAGTGGTTCCAAAGAAAGTGATGTCTACTAAGATACTATATGCTTTGGAAATTTGGTTTGAGATCTTCTCTCTACACTGTTCTCTGATGGTCTCTGGGTTTGTTACAGAACATTTATCAGGTTTTCTATCAGTAATGTATATACCTTTTTCAAGTTGCATTTCAGATTTAATAATTTGATAAACTAGTGTATCCAAGAACTAAGATGAATCATTTTACTTGCTTTTTCTGCTATATGCCTTTTTAAAAAAATCCTGATTTTTCATTTGTCTTTTTGTGTATTTTCCCATCTCTACTTCCCATTATTTTGTTCAAATACTGTATGGCTCCTGTACTATTTTAATTCTTAATTAACTCCTCAACATGTCCCCACAAATCTCTGAGCACACACTGTGGTCTTCTTCTCTTTCAACTAAATCTATGCTAGTCAATATGTCTCTCAGTTCTCTTGGCAAACTTGTTCTTTTATGCAAATTGTATACAAAAATATGACTTTAAAATGTGATGTAAACAGAACAATACTGTTAAATTACTGTTGGTAATCACAAAATTATACTTTTAAACATAGGAGTTATTTAAAATCCCTTTCATTATGAAAAGGGTTATTACTATGCAAGTAATTTACATTAAAACGCATTCTGTCCAACAGATGTGTTGATTTGTGGGCCGGTTTTGCCAATTTTAATTCACATGTAATTCATGTAGACCTTGTGTCAGCAACAACTAACAGTAATACTACTTTATCTAAAAAATGATAAACTATTTCCATTTATATGTTCTGTTATTATTTTATAGTCCTCAAATTTTAGTCTTTTACAGAAAAAAAAAAGCATGTTGATAAACTGTAATTTTCCGTAACACATTTTCTCCAAATCTTAGTATAAAACACACGACATGTTTTTTTTGCACACTCTACTTTTATAGAACAACCAGATTTGTGATTGATTTCTTTATTTTATTAGATTTATCAATATACATGGCAGCTTTCTCAAATCTCAAAGTTCCAAAGTATGTCATTTTTAGGTGAAAAATCATTTTCCTTTAGATGTCATCTTTCTAGAAAGCTATTAAAGTCTATTTATAAACAAAAATAATTGATAAACTAACACACTTTAGAAATCAAAATATTTTAAATTATTTTAAATGAATACAAGATATGCCTTTTTAATTAACTATCATAGTTAAATTTAATATCACAAAACAAAATGACTTGTCCCCACTAATTTGTCAAGTGGAGTAAAGTCATTGGGTTTTTACACTTAATATAAGTTTTAAATGTGATTATTAATGATAATATTTTATCAATTATAGGAAATATTCATTTATAGGAATTTCCTTAGGTCCATCAATCTTTTTAGGCCAAGTTTGAGCCCATGTCAACCTTCAAGGTTAGATTCAGCACACCTAACCTGCCTACTAAAGTTTTCAATTTAAGAATATGAATTTCACTGGTAAGACAGGGAAATAAACAGTGGCTAAATCATTGTTCAACTTACAAAAAAAAAAAAGCTAAAGTAAATGGGATAGTTTTAAATAACTACTTAAAAATTTTTTTTAATTTAAACAGGAATGGCCAATGATATTGGGTTTAAAATTTCACAAGGTAGCCTTAAAAAACAAAATTAAATAAAAATTGTGACATCATCACCTTATTGATTAAAAAAAAAACAACCTAAGCTTCAATAGTCACTGAAGGGGTAACAACCACTTGTAATCTACATTTAAATCATAGCTAAAACAAACTAAAAGCAAAGAATTCTATTAAGAAATAACAAAAGTGATAAACATTTAATAACACCTAAAATGTAGATACTTAAGATCCTAAACAAAAATATTAAAGGTAAAAGGGCCTTGAAAAATTTTTTCAACAATTCATCTTATAAAATCATTTTCTAAATAGCTCATATCCTTTGCTTTGGTGTTTTGTGTCCTATCAGCTAAACATTATACAGCAGAAAATCGCTTATGTTCTTTTCAAATGCTTGGCATTATAATGTGATCTCATATCTTTCCTCAAGTTAAATTTTGCTCCACATATTCCACATGTATACAGATGAATATCCATGTGCTGTTCCAACTGTTCATTATTTGGAAATATCTGAAAGCAGACCTGGCATATAGTCTCACCAGCAGATAAATGAGAAATCATATGCCGTACATGGTCATGTTTTCTGAAGTTGCCTTGATCACAAATGGAACAGACATACCTGGCCATGCCTTTGTGCATGTCATTGTGCAGTCGCAACTGACGTTCTCTTAAAAACTGCTTCCCACATGTCTGACAAACAAACTGTTTTTCCTTCGTATGAACAGTATAGTGTTCTCTTAAGTGACACCGCTGATAAAATCCTTTCCCACACAGGTTACAAAAATGCTTTCGTCTGTGATCTCTTTCATTCTCTTCCATGATGGCACTCTTAAACATGTCTTGGTCTAGGCAGCTAGACATATGTTCAACCACTAGATTTTCAGTTTCAAATCGCTGGCCACAATTAGGACATCGAAAAGGACAGGCAGAATGTTTAAATAACTGCTTTTTTTGGATACTGTTTATCTGGAAATGATTGTCTCTAAAATCGTCCAACATTTCAACAAACATATCCCTTATTTCTGACTGTTCATCAGGATTCTCTTCCATGTCCATTTTCTCCTCGGCATTTCCCAACCCATTCATTGTCAGATCTTGGGGCTCTCCACATCTCTGGGCATGCTCCTGAAGCTGTCTACCTTTCACAAGTATTTGTCCACATTTGCCACATGCACAGATATTTTCGATGTGTTTGGCCAAGTAATGAGATGACAGGTCCTCCTCGGTTATCGTGAGCCCACACAACTCACAGGAAGCATTTTCAGTATCCTCTTGTACAGGACTGCTATTGTTCGGGGGCCTCATATTTTCTAAACCACCTCTTTCATCAGCATTTATTGACATCCGAGGCTTTAGAGTTTTCCTCCCACTTTTTTTAATACTGACATCTTCTTCAACATAGTATCTATAAAATGGCTCTTCAGGTTCGTCTTCTAACTCATCATTGTCAGTGGACTCATTACAGTCTTTATCAGTAACTTTAATAATGTTAAAGTCTTTCAGTTCTTCTGTAGGAATATCCTCTGGTTCCATCTTAATGATGATTCTTTTCCTCTCAGCGGCTCTGCTCTTTTCTTCACTGGCTAGTTCAGACTCCACTGTGCTACTTTTTCTGCTTCCAGTTGTTGAAGCTGAATCATCAGCAGCCTGGCTTGTGTCTCCTCGGTATTTGTCTGTTTGTGCAGAAAAGGTTTTAGAAGAATCTTTCTCACCAAATTCAGCTTTGATATTACTGTCTTTTCCATCTCTAATATCCACTAATCTATGATAGGATCTTGTGTTTTGGTATGAATGTCTGTTAGTACAGGTTAGCACGTGCTCATCTAATAATTTTTCACAGCTAAAGCCAAATCCACAACTATCACAGGTAAAACTCCGTCCAAAGCGTCGTGATACACGTTCTTTTGGAGTAGATAATTTGGACACAGAACTCTTTTTACATACATCAAATAATGGCTCAGGAAAATTACCTAATTGCAACGACTCTTCATCAGGCTCTCTATTATGTGGCGTATTCACTGTTGAACTTGGCTCTGCACACCACCTATTAGCTTCACTGCCATTTCTAGCCACAGTGTCTTCATACATTCTCACCCCAAATATCATTTTGCTGTTCTGTTTGCTAGAAGCAGAAGATGAACATTTTGAACTAGAACAATCTGCATCCTGTATGTCTTCTAAGCAGTCAGGAACATTGTACAGCTGTAGGTAGTTCATGGCCACTTTAAACTGTTCAAAACTGGAAGGAGCTGTCATAATTTTTCCTAAATACATGAACTGCAAAATGAGATCAAAACACTCAGCACTAATTTTCATGTTGCTGAGATTCAGTTGTGCAGTACTATGCTGATGGTTCATGAAAAACATTCTAAAATAGGAGCTACAAGCAGCTAGAACTGCTTTGTGTGCTTGAAAGTAAATGTCATCAATTGCAATACAACAGTCACAGAGAAAACCCCATTCCCTTTGGTTGTTTAGCTGCTGAAGGACGTAGCTGCTGTGGCTGGGCTTTGCCATCTTCTATTAATTAGACACCTATGTAAAACAAAAACATTAAAGTCAGACAAGAAATCAGAAAAGCACTTAAAAAAAAAAAAGCTGTCCATTCTAATGTAGTAAAACTCAATTAATATATACCTGAATCATTTTTAAAACTTAAAGGTGAAGATACCCAGCCATTTATTCAAGCTTCTCATTTTTATTTTAAGAAATACAAGCAAAGGTATCAAAAGCAAAACCCATCATTTTGGTTTCATTACAACTCTAGGAGGAAACATGCAATTTCAAACTAAATTTGAAAGGAAAAAAGACACTAGTTTTAAAGTACTTGAAGAATACAAACAGTGAAAGCAAATAAAATAGCAATTTGAATTGAAAGTAATTCAATTGCAGAATATTAAAAACTCTTCAGGTGATTGATACAAAGGAATTATTGCTCATCCTTAAGTGTGATGCAGGTATTTTGGTTGTGTTAAAAGCATCCTATCTTTTAGATACACATACTGCTGTGTTTACTGATGAAATGATACATCTAAGATATGCTTGAAAATAATCCAGTGGGGTGGGTATGGGGATATAAATGATATAACATTGGTCCTGTGGTGATAACTATTAAAGCTAGGTGGTAGGTATAATTCTATTTTTGTATGTTTCAAAATTTCCTTAGAAAAATCCTACTCACTAAAGTTTACTAGATTACATGCAAATGGCACCAAGCAAATAGGTCTGGTCAATGCCTGTCTCTCAATTTACTGGAGAAGGAATAATTCTATATAAAGAAACAGGGGACTTATTTGGGAAGGAGGTATCTGTCCTTAGGTTGTAAATTTTTCTTCATTTTTCAATCATTAAAAAAAAGGTATACAAAAGTAACACATGCTTATTGAAAAAAATTAAAACATAATAGTACATAGAATAAAAACACACCTTAGGTCACATACCTCTTTCCAGAGATAACCTCTCCAATTATTTATCTTCAAATCTGTTTATATGTATACATACAGAGTCAATAGCTATTGAGTACCCACTACATGCCAGACAAATAGTTTTGCTTTGGTTTTTAAAAAAAAATTTTTTTTAACCTAAATGATATTGTACTGTATATGCCTTTCTGCAACTAGTTTTCTTCATTTATCAACATATAAATATTTTTAATGTACAGAGCTGATACTGAATAGAGGAGCAGTGTAAGTCCAATTATATTACAAAGCTAAAATAAGAGCCAATTTTAGCCTTAATTTTTAACCTGTATAAATAAAACTTCAGAATCTATCTTCTACTTGAAAACAAGTTCCTACGCAATTTGACTAAACATAAAAAGAACAACCAAGCAAGCTGTTCATAGAAATAAAACATTCACATCTCCAAACCTCTTAATCCATGCAGGGATAATTAGAAATTATCTAAATTTACTTACTTCTACTTGCTTTTTATCTGTTTGTCACAAATCACATGTGGGTCACATACCCTTTCTCCCACTGCCTAAAGATCACTCTGCTTGCTTTTTTCCTGCCTGAAATCAGAGTTACACAGTAGGGATGTGCCCCTGGTGAAATGAAGGTGGCTTATGAGACCTACTGCCTTCTTTAAATTGAAATGTCTGGGCCTTTTCTGTAAGCCAGATCAAGTAGTAGTACAAGTAGGTATAATATTTCAACCTTGTGTAACTCAGGTATCTGTACCAGAATTGAGTCATGTTCGGTATGTAGCTATATACAAAATGCAATGTATGCTCAGATATTTATCAATGTGTTATTAACTTGAAATGCCTGGTAATAAGGGAGCTGTACGTAAACCAAGGTAAATCCACTTCCTAAAATTCACTGTCATGTGGCCTTTATGAAAATTATATTTATGAATGAAGGCTATGAAAGAAAATGAGAAAAGTTTTCAGGATGGAAAGTAAATAATCATAGACTATGAAGTTATATAAAAATTACAATAACATAAAACAACAACAAAACCTTATTTAAAGAGTTAAAACACACACTCACTCACAAATATTGACCCCCTCCAAGCCCATTTTATGTAGGATGAGATTTCTAGGTCTAGAGACAATTTATAGCAAGGGTCCCCAACCTTCAGGATCTAATGCCTAATGATCTGAGGTGGAGCTGATGAAGTGCATAATAAGTGCATAATCAATGTAATGCGCTTGACTCATCCCAAAACTACCCCCCTGGCCCCAGACCTTGGAAAACTTGCCTTCCACGAAACCGGTCCCTGGTGCCAAAAAGATTGGGGACACCACTGTTCTACAGGATTCAGAGAGACCTTTAATGAATAAAGAGGTAGAAGGATAGATATTATCTCAAATTTTCTTCTAATAAGTTGTTAAAAAATGAAACAAACTCATTTAGAGGATAATGACTATCCCATCTAGAAGCAGGTAAGAAATTTTGTTGAGGACAGTACAGTGAAAAGGGCACAGGCTTTGGGTCAGACAGGCCTGAGTTCCAACTTAGCTTTGCCACCTTAGATAACTTGTTTGTCCTCACTGACCCCAAGTTTCCTGAACTGTCAAAGTGGGGATAATTATACCTCAAAAATCATATCAAACATGAGGCTTCACAGGAGCCATGTGTGAAATGTTTAGTGCCTGGCATGTGATAACTAATGAAATAGTGGCAGTTGTGATGGTGGTGATGCTTCCTTAAGCACAGGAGGGAAGTTTGACTAGACAGTCTTAAAAATTTCCTTCCAAATAAAAGCCCACCAGTATGAAAGCCAGCAGTTTATCTGTCAAAACTTTCAGGTTTAAATGTCTTGTGCTTGAAATAATGACATTAAGAGCTTAAAAGTTCCAAAGACCTTTCTAATCTAAAGGAAAAGCAGTTTTATGGTCAGCAACCAAAATGAATGCAGCCACACAGACCAATATGACAGGCACATCTGTAGCTACAGTTATAATTTACTTAAATTAGGGAGCATACATTCTATGTTAAACACTAACACAAGAGAATCAACAGCATTTTAACACACATTAATTAAAAAATCTGTTGAGCATTTTTGTGTACCAGGCACTGTATAAAAGAACTGACAATCAGCAACAACATAAGTACCCTATAATCTCAAGTATATATCACTGAGGGCAACTTATTGTTCTAGATGAGTTACTTCTCTCAACACATACTCAAGTACTATGCACAAAGGCCATGTGCTGTGATGGACAGAACAAGGACTCAGGGTCCAACAGACCTGAGTATGAATCCCACCACCACCACGTCTCTCTGTATTTCTATCTTCCCCTCATACAGCTGGAAGCTGAACAAATACCTTTTTGTCAAAAATTAATGCTAACACTACAGCTCTTAGGCTGATCTAAACTAGTTTCTACAACATTACTATGCAAAGCCCAAGTTCTGAGTAAAGCTGATTTTAGGGAGAGTAACCTTTAATGGCAATCATTCACACATTAACATGAACAACTCTCTTCTTGTTACACCTCATTCAGAAAAGGTTTAAGGCGGCTTAATAACACCAAAACAAAAACAGAAAGGCAGGAGATGGAATCATGGGTGAAGGATCTAAATTCTTGTGAGACTTTTAGCTTCTTATGTCTTGAGAGTAATCTTTGCATTAAAATCTTTATTTACACTCACTTTTATTAAACAATAGTTTCACTTGGAGGTGGAGAGGGGGACAAGTTTCACTCAAATTCCAAAAGAAGTTTGCTCTTTTTTAATATCCTTAATAATGCTACTCAAAAAAAGTAGTGAATTTTGTTATAGTAAAGCGTGTTACCTGTTTTTAATAAATGTTTAGATTTCAATTGTTTTTATAATGATATTCTGTGATTGCTTTTGTTTGTATATTACTAGCTGCATCACTGGTAGAGCAAGTTTGTACAGCTACAAGTTAAGGGCTGGGGTTAAGAGCAGAAACTTCCAAGTTGATCCAAAGCCAAGGGTTCTCCCAAGGCAAGAAGGAAACCCAGTGTGGATGCAGTTCTCTAGAGGAATAAGGAGTTACGTGACACAATGGATTTTTAAAATTTTAGTTTGAAAAAGTTTAACCAACTTTCTCAAATTCAAAACCAGCTACCAAGCATATTAAGAATATTCAGTAATTTAGATATTCAGAGACTTTTAGAGCTTAGAGATCTAATCTGGTCCAACAGGCTTATTTCATAAAGGACAATGATGTCGTGCTGTTAAAACAGTGTATCAAGGAGGGTTAACTGTGGTAAAGTAGGAACTGGGATTCCTGACCATCCAGATGGTACTAACCACTAAACAGTGATTACTACATACTCCTTGAAGTGTGCCCTTCTGCAAAGAAAAGTCAGCAAGGACTGAGCGTGAGTCCTTAACACGAGATTTATTAAGATCCTTGCACAAGAAACCACCCGATCTGAACTCCATCTGTAATGTGGTTGTGTCTGTATATGTGCATCTAGTCTTATTCAATAGATGTGTTCCCTAAATTATACTTCAAGCTATTTTCAGTAAATTTCTCACTGACACAGTAAGGTTTCAGAAATACTTATCCTTCATCGCTAAATCTCTTAAATGGAAAAAACCAGTTTTGCTGGATGTTTCTGTTGCCCTAGCCTTAGTCAAATGATAATTTAAGGGTCTATAAATAAGCATATAAAGTAAATGAAGAAGTAACTTAAAGGAATTTTGGAGTGACTCCTTTCATAAGGCGAATAACCACCCTCTAATCTGTGCATTACTAGGAACACTCCTCTGAGAACCATTTGCATAGCTCAGGGCTTCCCAGGTGGCTCAGTGGTAAAGAATCTTCCTGTCAATGCAGGAAAGGTGGGTTCAAACCCGGGGTTGGGAAGATCCCTGGAAAAGGAAATGACAACACATTCCAGTCTTCTTGCATGGAAAAATCCCATGGACAGAGGAGCAAGGGGGGCTACAGTCCACAGGGTCACAGAGTCAGACAAGACTGAGCACACACACGCAGCTGAGTTTACAGTTCAGCATCCCCAACTCTGAACTACTAACAGTTACCTCTGGGTCTCAAAGGTAATTTTAAGTACATACATTCATTTCCTCATATCTATCTCTATGTCTTACATGATAAATGTATGCGGATTTAACTTGAGGGCTACAGACTAGATGCTTAAGAAGCCTGAAATACAGTGAAAGGATTCTCTTCTACTTATAAACCAGAACATCAGAATGTATTAAACACCCACCATGTTCCTAACCCAGCATAAAGCACTGAGATGGAGGGTGGAGAAGGGTGGTATACAGTAGAGCTAACTACATATGAGAGATTACATTTTATTTTTTTATTTTGCTGAGCAGTGCAGCTTGTGGGATCTTAGTTCCTCGACCACAGATTGAACCTGTGCCCCCAGCAATGAATGTGCAGGGTCCTCATCACTTGACCACCAGGGAATTTCCTGAGGGGTTACATTTTAAAACCAAGAAACAATTTGAGAAAAATTAAATTTATTCAATAAAGTTCAGTAAGAGTTTAGAAAGAGAAAATCATGAATTGTACTAGAACAGTGGCCTTTAGGAAGGATTTGACTGAAGTCTCCATAAGTGAGGATAAGAAAGAAAAGTAGAAAGCGAGGGGAAAGACATCTCAGATACCTGCATTGGTGTGTATGTAAACAACTGGGGAGAGGTACCCATCGGCAAAAATGAAAGCTTGAAAATGTAATAGGAGGGAAGATAAATTTGTTTCACTGGCCTTACTATCAAGCGGATGTGTGTGTATGTGTGTGTGTAACATATACCTGCTTAAACTGGAGCCTGGCATGTCAATAGTAAGATATACAGTATTATATATAGAACATTTATATGTGCATGTAAATACATATATCATTTTATCATTTAAATCCTCATAACAATCCTACAAAGTATGTTCTAAGACCCATTTCCAGATAATAAATCAGAACACAATGTTGTATAACCCTCCTAAGGCCACAGAGAACTTGGTGAGATTAGAACACAAGCAATATGACTCTTGAGCCTGAGATCATGGCCTTAATGACTTTGCCACCTATAAAAATAAGGTCACCTTGGCAAAATTCTTCCTAGAATGCCATTTTCCAGGGTATACAGTGCTCCAATCTCTAAATTTAAACTCAGGAAAATTCTTTAGGTTTTATCCTTGAGATTTCCAGGAAGAACTGGTTATACAGGTTTGTTTCCTAAAGAGAACAGGTTTTTATTCAAGGTACTGAAATTGGACAGTCATGATCAAGTTTAGAAAATTTTATTCACTTTTTAGGATAGGTATACTGACTGGTTATTAGACTGCAAATTCAGTACTTAGTACAGGAAGTTCTGAAATTATACTGGGTTATGTTCCAAAACTTTATTTTTAAGTTATTTGGAATTTGAAACATATTCCCATAGAAACAAAGCTATAAATGGTGGCTCCATTCTGTCCTCACACCATAAAGTCTTAAAAAACCCCAATGAGGCTGTGTATTAATTCGTCCTAACTGTGCTGTGCAGTGCATGCTATGCTAAGTCAATTCAATCTTGACCGACTCTGTGTGACCCTATGGACTGTAGCCTGCCAGGCTCCTCTGTCGATGGGATTCTCCAGGCAAGAACACTGGAGGGGGTTGCCGTGCTGGGTTCCAGCGGATCTTTCCCACCCGGGGATCGAACCTGTGTCTCTTAAGTCTCCAGGGTTAGTAGGCAGGCTCTTTACCCTAGCGCCAACCGTTTTGTAGTAATATTAATACTGGCACCTTTAGCACTAACAGAGGAACTATACAGCGATGCCTACTACACTCAGCTCTCCAGGACAGGGACAAGGCATCATGGACTTTGTGTTCCCTGTGCCTAGCACAGTTTCCATGGAGCTGGCACTTAATGTATGCTTGTTAAATGAAAATATTAAATAAGAGCCCAAGAAGCAGACATTAATAGAGTTGAATACCAGCTCTACTACTTACCTAACTACAAATTTTCTCCACCTCTCTGAGCCTGCTTTCTCAACTATAAAATAGAGATAACCATACTCCTCATGGAACTCTCATATAAATTAGAGATGAAAACTGTCTTTCCAATCCAAGAGCAATACAATTTTTCTTAAACATTAATGTCATCATGTGAACAAAATGCACAGAATTTTAGCAAGTGATCAAGTTCAACCTGCTGTTTTAGAGATGAGAAAATGAACTGAGGCCCTGAGAAATTAAGTCATATACTCAAAGTCATACCTAATTTTTGTAGATGACAGGATAGGACGTTGGTCTCTTTAATTCTGGTCTGGGGCTCCTCCTACAATTCTAACAGCTGCCCCCAACATACAGCAACACCTGGCTGTCTACTAGCTCCTCTGCATCAGTTTTGTTTTTCTGAAAAATAGGAACTGTTCAACTCTGCAGGGTTGTTTGCACCTACACAAAACGGCCTGAGGCTGTTATACTTTTGGAAGGTAGTTTGTGGGGTGGTTAGTATTTTTCTGTCTCCTTATTTATCTAGGCCAACTGCTGTCACTTCTAAAAGGTCTGCTGATCTCCTGTAGCCCAGCACTTCTGTTATGGGTTATGAAAATCAACAAAAACTCATTGAAACTGAGTCTACATAAACAATTTAATTTTCTGTGCGGACCCAGGGAAGTGTTCTACGAGTATGACAAGGTTTTAACTTGTGTACTTTGTTTAACCTATCTTAGCTTGTGATAGGCAACGAACTGCCTTACTCTTTGCTGAGGTTGTCAACCAAATAACATCTGAATACCTGAAGTGTTACTGTGGTCAAGGTGCTAGGTCTAGGAAATGAATTTATTCACACAGAATGCAAAGGAAACATAGTGACTCCCGAAGGATTCTCTCTCCAGGAGTGGAAGAGGAAAAGCGTTTAATTCAGTCTACATTTTGGTCTGTTCATCCTGAGGAGGCAACATGGCATCTTCTGACCACCAGAGGGCACTGGGTGAACAGCAGGCTTGTCTCAGCCAAAGGCAGCTTCACCAGGAAGTCCCTTTTTGCACGTGGCATTCATATTCTTAGGGTTCATTTTGTGGAGCCCTATTCTTCAACGTACTCACTCTGTGACTTTGTCTGGGACCCACCTAAAACTGCTCTTCCCCCGCCTCCATCATGCACTAACTACCCAGGATACTTGTGAGTTACCTGGGACTTCGGCCTCACAGTTAACTAAGTCTGGCCAATTTTCTCACTAAATATTTCTCAAATTTGCCCCTCTATCCCATCCTTACCTTTCCTGTTCTCTGAAGCATCTATCTTTATTCCTAAATTATTACAATAAGATCCTTAACTGGTCCCTCAAATCTATCCTTCATCCTCAGATGATTCATAAAGAAAATTAGACCCTGTCATTCTGTTTCTCTGAGTCCTTTCACATACCCTCAGACTGAAAAGCAAACTCCTTAAGGAAAGCATACAGTAGCCCTTCCTGTCCACCCATCTAGTCTCCTATGTGGTTATTTACCGCTTCAAACTTCAGACAAGCAGCATCAAACTGCTTGCCACCTCCCCATCCTCCAACTCCATATACTTTATGTATTTACCTTCATTTTTATTCATGCTAACTGGTTTTTAGCTGTCTGTTTTCAGCTGTCTGAACCCACCACATATCTTAAGAATCAGTTAATCACCTTCTCCAGAAAGTCCTCTGTAAGACCTCCCTCTCCCACTGTTACAGGTTTTGATATTACTGTGTATTATCTCCTTATTTTTAAATCATCGGAACAGCAACATAAAGACGTTAATGCACAGACTAACCTGACTGCCTGGATTCAAATTCTGGCTCTGTCACTTAGTAGATGTATGAACTCGAGCAGGTTATATCTAAATCTGTGCCTCAATTCTCTCATCTGAGAATGGGGATGATAATCCTAAGGCTTCCTTGGTGGCTCTGGTAGTGAAGAATCTGTCTGCAATGCAGGAGACCTGGGTTTCATCCCTAGGTCGGGAAGATCCCCTGGAGAAGGGAATGACAACTCACTGTAGTATTCTTGGCTGGAGAATTCCATGGACTAAGAAGCAAGGAGGGTCACAGTCCATGGGGTTACAAAGAATTGGACACAACTGAGCAACTAACACACAGTCTTCCCTAGGAAAGTTTAAGGTTACTGTAAGGAGGTGAGTCATGGAGCAACTGCTAAATAAGAATCAGTTACCACAATAATCCATATGAGCAATTTGAAGGCCAGGTACTTTGGCTTGTTTGATGCTCTGCAGCACAGTGTGTACTCAGTAAATGTTGCTGGATGAAAATTGGTGAGGCAGCTCTAAGATGATGGGAGGGACTACCCAGCTTCCTTCTTTCAGCAAGTCCACATGTATTTTTTAATTGTATTGTTTTCAACTGTGTAGCTCCAAGTGTTAAACTTTTAATTCTAACCAAAATCCTGAAAACTTCACACACCTTGAAACCAATAAAAAGAGTATCATAAAAAGTATATTCAGGGGCTTCCCTGGTGGCTCAGTAGTAAAGAATCTGCCTGCCAGTGCAGGAGACTGGTTCAGTCCCTGACCTGAGAAGATCCCACATGCTGCAAAGCAGCTAAGACCACGTGCCACAACTATTGAGCCTGTGCTCTAGAGCCCAGGAGCTGCAACTACTGAGCCCACGTGTCCTAGTGCCTGTGCTCCACAACACGAGAAACCACCCCAATGAGAAGCCCGTGCACCACTACTAGGCAGGAACCCCTGCTTGCCACAACTAGAAAAAAGCCTGTGCAGCAATGAAGACCCAACACACCCAAAAATAAATAAATTAAATCATTAAAAACAACAACAAAAAGCACCTAGCCTCCAGAATTTTGTAAAGAAAAAAAAAGGTAGGTTCATTCTAAGAAGCTTAACTCCCTTTTTAAGTCTTGAGTCTATTTAATATTTCCCCTCATCCCAAACTAACACAGCAAACGCCTTTATGCTTTCATACAAATAATGTATCATCCAAACTGGGATGCTCTATCACCACACTCAACGGCAGCGATTATTATGATGTGGTTCCCCTGCTTCACTGTAAGCTCTCTGAGATCAGGGCACTGTCTTAGTCATCTTTGTATCCCAAGCCTCTAACAGTTGCTTGACATTTAGTTGGTATTTGATCAGTTTTTGAATGAATAAGTGTTGAAGGCAAGTTTTATTTTGCTCATCAACTTTTTGCATTATTTCAATTATGGCTACTTTTATATAACAGTCAAAAATTACAATGCGATTTCCCATACATTATACAACTGATTTTTACAACCCTGAGGTAGGTATTTTTACTATCCTCATTTTGTGAATGAAGAAACAGGTTCAGTGGTTGATACTGAAGTGCTCATCTTGTAAGATGGGACTCAAACTCTAACTCTTTTGATTCAGAGCCCTAGGTTTCAGTGTTTTTAACAAGAAAACACTCTTTCTGGCAATGACTATTAACTGAGTGTCCCTTTGGACACTCTAAGCCTCCCAGAATTACCCCATTCTTATAAAGCCCCATACTGCAGGCAGAATGCCCTGCCCTCCCCATTTCCTCTTCCATCTGCTGAGTCCCACTGCCCATCAAAGCAAGCCCTCCTTTAATACAAAAGATTTAAAGTGAGGATGGAGAGCTCTTCAATTATCTCTAAAAATGATAACATCTCAAACAGACAACAGACAATCTGATTGGAGATTTAATTATTTTAATTTTCCGATTTTATTTTGAAAGAGATTTTAAATTCAAATCACAGAAAAAGAAAAAAAAAACCCTCATGTCCTCAACACTCTCAACCAATGTTGTAATTTAACTTCTATGTACTATTTCGGCAATTTGTTTTCAGAACATCAACTACTGCACAGCTTACTCTTCTTGAAAATACCAGGCTAAGAACTAAGTAATTCTGTACTCTTAAGACTTAATATATGCCACAATATGAGTATACTTAGAAATCTAACTTAAATATGTACCGTCTCCTTCTAGGCCACATCTGAAGCCCACAGTCATTAATCTTTTTTCCTCTAGTTTCCTTTCCTTGATGTTTGGCATCTTACCTCTGGATACAGATCCAGACGGACCTCTCACTCCATATCAGCACAGTGATATCTTGGCAGTGGTCTTGATGTAAGTATATCTACTCCTCCCCAACTATAAATTATGAAACTCTTTACAAATGTGAGGGTTTGATTTTGCTTTAATGAGTTTGGCCAGTATAAATCAACCTATCAAAGGCTTGACACCAACATTAACGTTACAAGTGTGAGAACTAGCCTGCCAAGCTACATTAAGTACTTCATAAGGAAAAACCTAAAATGGCAGCTCAGTTATATTTAAACTCTCATGTCTGTTATTTAATCATAGAATTTTAAATCACTCTAATGCAAAACTTTCCCTTTTTCTCTACCTCGCCAATTCTCACCAACCAGAGTAGTGAACAGAGAGCATGAGTTCATGAGTCCATGAATCATCACAGCTGTCCCTAGCCAGGGTGAGGTACACATAGCAGCACAATATGACCAAATGTTGCCTTCTTTCATTTTAAACAAGGAATTGACTGTTAACAGTGATTATCTCTAAGGAGTGGGAGTCAAAATTACTTTCGTTTTTGTTTTTCATGTACTTCGGTATAGGTTGAGTTTTTATTAAGAAAATGAATTTTATATTTTAAAAAAGCATTTCTGAGAGAAAAATTCATGAATCGCTTTTAATTTGGTTCCCATAAGAGTATTAGACTAATTTCCATTTTTATGGTGAGAGATAACAGCACAAGAGAATGTCAGGAGACAAGATCCTACAGGGACCAAGCAAATTTTTCTGTTTTCAAATGTATCTCGATTTTTGGGGGGCAGGGCAGAGGGGAAGGCAACAGACTGTAGCGTAAAAATAAAATTTTGGAAAATTTTCTATATTTTTATCTCAAATGGATCTCTCCCCTCTGGACCAGAGCTTAACAGCAAAGGCTTATTAGCACTTCTCTTGGGCGGAGGAGAGGCCTCAAAGCAGGCACTTCTTTTCTCTTGCACATTAGAATGGTTATTCTGCAAGGAACAAAGAGATACCCTTAAAAAGCTCCATGAACTATATCTTCCCCAGAGCCTGGAAAAAGAGGAGAATGAGGAAACAGTACAAAAATTTAGCTGCATTAAAGCGAAATCAAACACAAGGTCAAGAGCAAGTGTCTGAGACTGTGCTCTGCCCTGCTAGGGTCCTGGTTAAATACGGTTTCTCTTTTCTCTGACAACGATGCATCAGGGCTCCCCTCTGCCTCCAATTTAGGCCATATTGGGGTATGAAGAATAGAAAGGGTTCAGGTAAGATTGCTTAACCTGAGCAGTTATTATTCTATACCATGAAAATTTGGTTGTAATGGAGAAACCTGCTTTTAAAATGAATGTAAGATGTTGACTGAAGGCTCTACTTGCAGACTATCATTATTTTATCAATCTCTGGGAAAGTATTTCACCATCACTGTGGTTCAATTTTTTTCTGTTTAAGATAAGGAAGGCCCATCTAGCTTTTTCCAAATCCATTCAGTTATTACTGAGACTTTATTAGATATCTAGCAAGTGACTCAAAAGTTTTGAGGTTTTGATTGGGCGAGCCATCATTCAAGCTTCATCGTTTCGTATTCCAAATCTCATCATATCCATTTGCAATGACAAAATTTCCTAATTTCAAAGGAAAATGTGGTGATCGTTTAGTAGTTATCATGAGAACGGCATCCTTCATCAAATCTGCTCTGAAGTGCCTCGAACTTGAGCTCAAACGACTGATTCTAAGTCTCAAAGAGCCTGGGACCACATCTTGGGATCGAGTGTCAAAGGGGAAATATTTCGTTCCTGGCATAGTTTTCCTGCCGTGATACATGCTGCATGGGAATATACTTAGGCCAGTAAAGAACCTGCGCGTACCTACCAGTTTGATTTAGAAATATTATTACATACAAACGCCGTACTGTCCCCAGACTTTCATCATCTCCCTGACGCTCCCAGCTTGGAAAATGTCATGTCAGCCTTTCAGATCACGCAGATGCGCTGCTTAGGTACGAAGGGAGACGGGGTGAGCGGCTGAGCTCAGACCCAAACCTACATATTTTAGTGGTAACGGCTCCCGATCTACATCCAACATATTTACCGAACACTAACAGAACTCTAGTAAGCGCCCACCTCTGGAAAGGAAAGCACTTTCTTCCCAGGAAACAGATCTTTCCACTAAAAATCCCCTAACCCGAGACCTACCACTTTTTACTGAACAAAAAAGCGAGTGTGCCGGCAAGAGGGGGTGGGAAAAAGCGTGGCAAGAATTTGCACGGCTCTTACGCCTCCTCCCTCGGAGCGCGCCCAAGTCTGCGGCCTCGGGCTCCGGGACACTTCCCCTCCCACCCGCCTAGGAGCCGCGGCTGTAAGTTGAGAGAAGCGGGCTCTGGGCACGTCAATCAACCGGCTCCTCCCGCCTCCCGTCTACACCTCCCCTCCCCTCCCCCCTCAAAAAAATAAAGGCAGAGAAAGAAAAGGAAAAGAAGGTAACTAATTTGGGAACTAGTCTCCGTGGGGGCTTCGCCTCCGACCCGAGGAGGCCGCACGTCCCCGACTGGGCGAGCTGGCGGGCGGCGGGATCAAGCAGCCGGCCCGGCAAGCCACCCGTCAACGGGTCCTTGCCGCGCGCCCGCCGCGCTCCGGCGGGGATCCCCGCACGGGTCGATGCCGCTCCGGTCCCGCACTCCGCCAAGCCCGCCGCCCCCCGCTCTGCGGCCCGGGCCAAAGTTGCGCAAATAGCCCCACAACTAGCAAATACTCACCGGCCACAGCAGGAACCGGGGCTGCGGAGATTTTAGGGAGTTTAAGGCAAATCGGCAGCGGGAAAGGCGGGCGGAGGCGAAGGGGCCGAGAGCTGCAGTGGCGGCGGCGCGCGGCGCTCGGGCTGGGCTGCGCGGAGAGGCTCTGGCTCTGCCAGGGACTGCGCTGCAACAAAGGACTTCCGCTGCCGCACAGCCGCGCCTGCTGCACCGCACTGAGCCGGCCCCGCTTACGCGGCGACTCCGGGTCTGCCCACCAGTTCGCTGCGGCGTCCGCCAGCCTTCCCCTCCCTCTCGACCGCCCACCCACTCCGCCGCTGGCTGCTAGGGGCACCCGCGGTCGCCTGTTTGTTGCAACAAGTTTCTGCGTCGGGCTCCGAGGAGGCTGGCGCAACCCGCACCGCGGGGGCCGGCGCGGCTGCGGCCTGACCACCCCTCTCGCCCCTTTCCCAAGGGTAGGCTTGGGACCTCCTCCTCCTCCTGTTTGCACAGCTGGCCGGGACTGGGCTCCTCCCGGCTCCCCAAGGGCAGGCTGCTGCTTTCCCACTCCGTCCAGATGTCGGAGCCCGGCCCCAGCGGGCCCGGCAGCCGCGACCCTCCCTCACGGTCCGTCCCTAGCGTTCGGGGGACGCCGGCACCCTCGTCCCGTCCGGTGCGCCGCCAGTCGGTTCGGGGTCGCCCATTCCCCGCACCTCCCCCACGCTCGCCTTCCGTGGGCCTGTCCGCCTCTGGCCTTGAGTCACTTCCCCCGCCATGCCCCACCCCGCCCAGCCCGCCTCCCCTCCCAGGCTCCCGGGGCTTAAGCTTCCCTGGCCCCGCGCCCGCACGCCTCTTCCCGCGAACACGCGGGTGCACCCTTTCCCGCCCCCATCTCTGAATTGAGGTGGTGCCTGTGTTTTTGCACACCCTGAGGAAAGTCCCCGGGTCACGCGGTTGTGTGTGTGTGGGGGGGGGAGCCTGTGACGCTCAGGCTGGTCTCCACGCCTCCGCCTACAGAGTCACGACTAGCAACCGTGGCGAAGAACCCGGAGCGCGGGCCGACCCCCGCCAGGCCAGTTGAGCTGGCGAGCGGGCCGGCGCTCACGTATGCACGCACGCACGCACACTTCGGCCCCCGAGCCTCTGGTTCCTCGGCTACGGGGCGCGCGGTCACGTGGGACCCTTCGCGGGGCGGCTGGCGCGGGAAGCCGCGCGAGAGCGGGCCGCGGGGTGCGTGAGCCGGCGCCGCCGCGTGACGTACGCGGCGCGGGAGGCGCCCCTCCCGCACGGAGAAGTCGGCCGCCTGCCTGCCGCGGCGGCCTCTGGGTAAGCGACGCGGCCCGGCCCCTATGGGCTGCCCCGGGCTCAGTCCCTCCCGCCGCGAGCCGCCTGGGGCGGCGGCCTGCAGCTGCGCCGGTCGCGGGACAGATGCAAGTAGCTGGGGAGATGGGTGTTTCTGGTCCGTTTGAGATGTCAATCAGGGCACTGGAGGAAAATGGCAACCGCCAGTGAGCGCTGGGCGGAGGATATCCAGAGCGGCCTTTTTCTGCCCACACCAGGCGGCCGCCGGGCCCGACGCAGGCCGGGACTGGGCTCCGGGGCGCATCAAAGGGACGGAGACCTTCCGGCTGGGGGTCCCGGCGCGACCCGGCGCGGGAAGCCCCCACGGGCCTGCGGTATTCCCCAGGCTGCTGCACCCCCGACCCCTCTCGCCAGTGGGCGGGTCTCCAGGTGCCACTTGCGGGAGGCTGCAGGCACTGTTCTCCGTCTCCCCCCACACCACCGTTTGTGATTACCCCGTCTCTAGGGCCGGAGTTCCCCCTCATCTCCATAATTCTTTTTTCAGATTATGTTAATCTCATCCTAAGTCAGTTTTTCTTTTTAAAACCTGCTCCATCTATCGCTGCCTTCTTTAGCACTCTTTATTTGGAGAAATCAAGCTGTTGTCAAATTGCTTAGGCAGCGCCTAGCGCCGTACCTGGAAATTGACAGCAGCTAACACGCTTCATAAATTAACGCCCCGGTTCGCCCCAGTGGCATGCATTCTCTTGAGACTCCTCTTTGGCAAAGTTGTTATTCTCACAGGATTTTGTGAAGTATGTAGAGTACACCTTAGAATCAGAAGTCTTAAAGCCGAAAGGGGCCTAATAGAAAATGCAGTTCATCCCTCTCATTTTACAGATGAGGACACCAGGCCAAAAGACTAGCTTGATCGGAGTCCTGTACGTCTTCAGTAACTAGACTCCAGGGCTCTAGATGTCTTGGTCGCCACAGTCCTCACCACACCAGGAGTGTGATGCCAGTTTAACCCACTCACTGGAGAAACTTATCTGCTAGAGGTGATTATACTTGATTCCGGTTATTGAGAAATCAGACTTGGCTAGTGTGATGGCTCTGGCATCTTAAGGAATGTGGTTGGCACTATTTCTAGGTGGAATAGACTGTCTATTAATGTACTTTGAGCTCAAAGCTCGTCCCCCTCCCCCACACAAAAACATTTCAGCTCTGTTTTCTGCAAGAATAATCAAGATGTGCAGCATTAGTTGCTTCCTTAGGTAAAGGCACCAGAGATCTCTTTGGCAATCTGAATATGCAACTATTAATCCATTATCAGACATTAGCTCTCTAGTAGGAAACAAAACACTGATGGGATAGGAAGCAGAATAAATGAGTTCTGATGGCTGGGAGGTTTTCAGGAACCAATAGAACATCACAGGGATAATCAGCAAGAAGACAGGAGGGGACCTCACATAATTTGCTACACCTTTTCTCTGAATGTCTTATTTGGAGGTAGCAGAGATGGATTTGGTCCTTGTTTGTTGAGTAACCAGCCCAACAGCAACCTGCAGTGGCCCGCTGCTCTTTCATAGATGAATTGTGAATACTTAGCAAAATGGAGGTAGTATTGTCTCCATCTTACAAGCAAGGAAACAGGCTCAGAAAGATTTACCTATCTTCAATGATGCTGTCATTTGCAGTAGAATTCAAGGCTAAATCACTTTATCTCCCAAGTTTAGTCAGTGCTCTTATGCATTAGATCTTGCTACCACTTCAAGCCAGGATGGGGATGAGTGAATCGCCTGTGGCTGATTTATTGGCGCCTGTGGTTGCCCAGAGAGGCTGAGCGGGAGTTTCAGCTGCCCTCTATGCTTTAGAAAGTAGAGCTGTGTGCTTCCACCCTATCTCCTGAGGGGAGTGCGGAGGAGCCAGGCTGTCTAGCTGGGGAGGAGGGGCCCAAGTGCCTTGGCCATAAATTATCCTGGTCAGGGCTGTGCTGGGAAGTGTTGCATAATGCCCTCCCCAACACTGAACCAAAGTGATTTATTTACTATGGTCCCGTAGACTGTGCTTGACCATCTTGTTAAAGAAAAACTTGTACATTTTAATAATAAAGGCCAGAAAATCGTCGAGGGTTTTATATTACTGCAGGTTTTTTCCTTGTCTTAAAAAACAGTGCAGGTGCTCTTATCTTGATAAATTATAAAGTACTTCTATACCACTTCCTGTGCCCCCTTTCTGCTTATTTATTACAAATTGAATGTGAACTTCAGTCTCTTGAGAGAAGAATGCTAAGAAAAATACTGTTCCAGTTTATAGTTACCAGCACAGGCTGTGGAGTCAAATATAGCTTTTGATCCCCACTTTGTACTATTTGCTGGTTGTATGTCCTAAGCCTAGGCTTTTTCTTATCTGTAAAGTAGAAATAGAAATAATACATATAATCATGTGAGGATTAAAAGAGATAGTGTACATAGAGCATTTAGCACAAGGCCTTACACATACTATTTACTCTATAATAATAGCTATTAATAACTATAACAATATTTCCTCTAGGCTAGAAAAGATATTACTGCTTGAATTTGCTTAGGGAGAGTGGAGGAAGAGGAAAGAAAGTGTTTGAAGCAAACAGTAGTTTCAAGATTATTGGTTGAATTTATTAACCCGTCTGCTTTCCTTTTCTTGCAGGAATTCTTTTTTCTTTTTTTTTTTAAAATCTTACCTGGAGAAAAAGTGTTTATAGTGTTAAGTTAGTTATTTTTGAATATTTTTCTAATTCATTATTTCCCTGGTTACAAATCAATCATACAATGGCTCTTTAATTCCTCCTGAGAAATCCTAGGCACTTTAAGCAAAGGGTTTCATTAACCCATGTGGATAATGTGTTTGTGGAACATTCCATGACAAAGAAAGCATTGGTTCACCTATATTCAGAAGTTATAATCATTCTTGTTTGTACTGTATTCCAGGCCTGTACCAGCATTGTTGTTTTCCAGTTTTCTCCTGCCCTGTCAGTGGTTTGGTTTTTCTTTCAGAAATGCAGACTTAATTTTTTTAGTGGAGCAAGAGGAAACTTCCTTTCCTTTATAGGGTTCTGATACTTTTAAGATCCAGTAGCAGTTTTCATTCACTGGTGTTAGCTTTCATGTTTGCCTGGCATTGTGGCTTTATCAGGCATCCCACGTGTTGGTTAGATGGGGGTTGAGATGTAGTAGGCTGGCTCTGTCTTACCAACAGGCAGCAGGCCCCAAACTAACGTTTCCCCTGTTCCGTTAAAGGTTTCTAGAACTTAACTGCTCTTCCTGTATCATCTACCACGTCTGCTCCTTACCCTCTTCTCTTACATTCTCAGAGATATTTTCATTAGCAAATGCCTAGAATTACTGCAGGTTTTACCTCACACAATAATTTTCAGGTTTTGAATTTTCGTGTCATTTTCAGATATAAAAATAGATAAAATTGTGTCTGAGAGAGTAAATATATCTCTTTTTCCTAAGTACTTTTTAAAAAGAAGTTTGAAAATGGTGTGTTCTTCATCTGCCCCAAAGACCCGTATTACTTTCGGAATATTTCTGTTTCTTGATCTGGCAAATATTTAGTTTAAAGTTAAAGTTAGAATTACAGTGGTTGATTTTGGTTCATTTAATGTAATTTGTATAATTCCCACATTTTAAGCCCTTCTTGTGAAATAGCTTTTCTCTGTAATTTTAGTGTGTGAAATAGTATCTTGGATTTCCTGGGTCCCTTGTCCCTTATTCTTCTAATGCTGCTGCTAAGTCGCTTCAGTCGCATCCGACTCTTTGCCACCCCATAGACGGCAGCCCACCAGGCTCCCCTGCCCCTGGGATTCTCCAGGCAAGAACACTGGAGTGGGGTGCCATTTCCTTCTCCAGTGCATGAAAGTGAAAAGTGAAAGTGAATTTGCTCAGTCGTGTCAGACTCTTAGCGACCCCACGGACCGCAGCCCACCAGGCTCCTCCATCCGTGGGATTCTCCAGGCCAGAGTACGAGAGTGGGGTCCACTGCCTTCTCTGAAGTCCTTCTAATGCAGTGGTCTTAACTGAACCCTTGTATTAGAATCACCTGTATGTTAGTCGCTCAGTCGTGCCCAGCTCTTTGTTATCCCATGGGCTGTAGCCTGCCAGGCTCCCCTGTCCATGAAATTCTCCAGGCAAGAGATACTGGATTCGGTTGCTGTTACCTTCTCCAGGAATCACCTGAGGAAGTTAAAAAAAAGGAGTTAAAAACTCACCCTCAGCAGTTCTGTTTCGGTTAATCTGGAAAAGGACTCAGACATCAGTACAGCTCTGCATGGAAGATTTTACAGTGCAGTTAGAGCCACTATTCTGGGGTAAAATGATTTTGGCAAACATTCTTTCTCTTGGTTATGAAACATGACACTGTCACAATCATGTGAAGGTAGATTAAAAAGTTAAAATCATTGTATAAAGTCTTAGTAAGTAGCACTTTGGATATTTCTGCTTTTACCTTTGTATTTACAGCCATGAGTAAGTATCTCAAAAAAGCTGTACATATTCCTAGGCCAGCTTTCCTGTCTCCATGTCTTAATAATTAATAAAGTTACAGTGGTGGAAACCACAAAGAAAATATGTGTTTTCCAGAGAAATGGATGTCTTACTCCTTTTGTTTATCCTTTTATTGAAGAGTCTTGTAGCCTGTCAGAATGAAAAGTTGCATATTGTAGGACATTATTCTTGCTGTCATAGATCTGAGAGTCCAGGCTATTATAAAATATTTTTTAAAATAAATTCAAAGATGTTGGATATCAAGCTAACTTTGAAGCTGTTCTAATTTACTTAGATTGAGCTAATCCAGAGTTATTACAATCTAGGAAGTAAACAATTTTTTGTAGTCTCTTAAATATCAGGGCTATTATTATAAATATCGCTTTGATAACAGAAACCATTTTAAGATGTAGCACCATTACATTGGCTATAGCATTTGTAAATATAATGGTAAGTTATTTTATTGCAACCTCTCTCACATTTTAAATCTCCACCAAAATTTCTCACATGTAACTTCTAAGATGTTTTTGTACACATAGGGAACTTTGACTATTCCACATACTAAAGAAAACAAAATGAGTAGACAGAAAATGATGAGCAAAGGCTATATTAAAAGCCTCTCTAATAATTTGTAAAGTAAGTTGTATTAGAAAACGCTCTGAGTTAACTATGTGATGTTTTGGTTCTATTAACATGAGGTAAAGTCTGGTTGTGCTGCCTTAAAACATGGAATGTCTATAATGCAAACAAGTTTGAATGAACTTATATATGTATATATATGACTTTTTATTTAACAGATTTGAGTTTATTTCATTTTCTAAACTTGAAACATTTATCCTCTTATTTGATTCAATATATTTGCAAAATCTGCCATCAGTATATATGTTGATGGTTTTAGATGGGGATTTTGAAGAAAGGGTACTGAGTTTGAAGTCAGACTTGAAGTTCAGCCAGTACCATTTAATAGGTAGTTATCTGACTTTGGGTACCTTTCCTGCCTTCTCTGAGCTTATGGTTTCTTAATCTGAAAATGGAAATACAGGATCTGCTTTACTACCTCATAGGATCAAAAAAAGACAGTGTAGGAGAGAGGTTCTCAAAGTGTGGTCCACGGACATCTTGAAGTTTCCTGAATTTCTTTCAGTGGGTTTACAAGTATCTCCCTTTTGCCAAGGCGATTTCTCTTAATACATTTAAACGAAAACAACATGTGGAAACAGATTGATTGAAAAGGCAGAGAAAAGAACCCAGCTAGGTTTTTAAAGCCAGGTATTAAAGAAGGTTACAAAATATAAGTGCCACCTTTCACAGTGAATAAGAATCCACCTACCCAGTGCAGGGGACACGGGTTCCATCCCTGGTCTTGGAAGATTCCATGTGCTGCAGAGTATCTAAGTGCACACGCCACAGCTACTAAACCTGTGCTCTAGAGCCCTTAAGCTGCAACTACTGAGCCTGTGTGCCAAACTACTGAAGCCCACATGCCCCAGAGCCCATGAGCCGCAACTTCTGAGCCCACATGCTGCAGATACTGAGGCCCAAGTGCCTAGTCTGTGTTCCACAACAAGAGAAGCCCCCGCACCGCAACGAAGAGCAGCCCCGGCTTGCTGCCACTAGGGAAAGCCCACACAATACACAAAAAGCAGTGGAGACTCACTGCAGCCAAAAATAAATAAATATTTTAAAAAACCGATGCCACCCATCTCACTTTAGGAAGTTATGTTTTAGAATATATGTGCTATTTATATTAATATGTAATGGGTTTATTGTTATTTCAAACATTAAAATTTAAAAAATTTCTCACTGTAATTCTGAATATGATAAATAGTGATGAACATAACCCACATAACAGCGCTTAGTACTTTTCTTAAGAGTGTAAATGGATCTGGAGAGCAAAACTTTAGAACAGCTGATAAAGGGTAATGACTGAGTAGTTCTAACAGGAAAATTCTACAAATGAAAATTGTAAACTTGAAAAAAAGTTTGAAAGTGACCATATGGCATTAGAGAGTGACAAAAGACAAGCAGAAACTGGAATGAGGTCTACACTTGGAAGAATGGAACAGTTGTGAATAATTTTCCATTTTTATGGCTTTTATCCTGAAAAAGGCCTGAGCTGGGGACACGAGGGCACGCTTAAAACTGTGATAGTAATCTGTAGTCTTGCTGGAAGAAAAGAGGACAGAGTTCAGTGACCTCATAGGTAGAAAGTAGAGAGGAAAATCTTGGAAAGGTTGTTGAGGGGACCCCCAAATATTAAATCTCTTGCCAACCCTGAAATGTGTATGTGTCTTGGGCAGCTTCCGAACAGCACACCTAACACAAGAAAACTCCAAACCATAATGGAGGCAGAACTTGGGAGTTTAAGTTCAGCCTAGTTAATTTGCAAAAATAAAACATCGGCACTGTTTGGAAGAATATTATAGTACCTAGAGTCTTTAGTAATGACAGTGTCTGAGATATTATCCAAAATGATGAGACACATGAAGAAACAGGAAACTATCATCCTAATTGAGATTGACCCCGAGATGACCCAGAGGTTGGATTTAGCTGAGAGGATTTTAAAGCAAGTACTGTAATTGCTGAAGGGTATAAAGGAAAATAAGATCATAATATGTGAATAAACTGGAAATCTCAGCAGAGAAATAGAAACTTAGAAAAAATGAGATGAAAATTTTAGTCCTGAGACTATGTCTGAGATAAAAAATGGGTTAACAGGAATGATGGTGAACTTGAAGATAGGTCAGTGGAAATGATCTTATCTGAATCAGGAAGAGAAATTACTGTGTGCGAAAGTTCTCTATAAACTTCAACACTCTATGTTAACATCAAGGATTAATGGGTTTCTTTCAAGGCCTAAACTCGCCTCTTTCCTCTGCATATGGACTGACTTCATAGTTTGTAAATCCATGCCATCTAAGAATACTCTGAGATTCTCTCTCCTTACCTCAACCATATACTTTCCACTATCAAAAAAAAAAAAAAAAAAATCCTTTTTTTTCCTCCACAGCTCGATGCTTCGATTATACTTTTGATTCTATTCTTTCCAGCTTCTAGAGATTCCACCTCTCTTCAGCCTGGAAGTCTTTGATCTGCCATTGCCTCAATATCCTCTTCTATCTGTTCCTACCCTCAATGGCCTCTGCTTTCTAACATCCCCCTGCAATCAGATACTTGGCTCTTTCCCAGAGTGTTGAGAGAGGTCACCAGAAACCTCTTGGTCAGCACACTTGGGGGGTGTTTGTAATAGGCCTCACCCCCATGTTTCTCTGCCACTCCGCCCATCAAGGTTCTTGCCTTTTCTTGTGTTAGTTGCTGTGTCGTGTCTGACTCCTTGCCACCCCATGGTCTGTAGCCCTCCAGGCTCCAGGCAAGAATACTGAAGTGGGTTGCCATTCCCTTCTCCAGAGGATCCACCTTTTCTTTACCTCCCTCAATAACAATATATTTTCTTATTTCTCTTCATCTGTCTAGTTGTATCTGTGTTTCCCAAGGATTCCTTTTTAGCTTTTTTTTTCCTACTTTTTTCTTATTTTGCTTGGTAATCCCATCCATTCCTGGTGACTTCAGCCCAGTCATTTCCGAGGACCTCCTCTTGAGTGCTGCCTGTTGTCTCCACTGGTAACTAAACATTTCTCCTCAGATGTCCTAGGGTGGACACCTCAAACTCATTGTATCCAAAATGAAGCTTCCCTCTTACCAAGCCAGCTTCTGTGCCTCTCCTCTGGCATTCTGCTATACTACCTGTATATCAACAACTTGCACGTGGCAGTTACTCTGCAAACATGATCCTGAGGAATGAATGAATTCTTCCCGGTGCCCAAGCTGGAATTCTGAAACTCACTTTTGACTTGATCTTCTCTGTGACTGACCACATCCAGTTCTCTGCCAGTGCATGTCAGTTCTCCATCTGGTGTATCTTCTCGTATTCCTTTCTTCATTCCCACTGCCATTATTTGGATGTTACAAAAGACTACTTGCTGGTCTTTATTGCTCCATGCCTTTTCCTTGTTAATCTTTGATATTTGGTGCTACTAGAGCAGTCTTGATTCTCAGGCCTAATGATGGTGGTTTTACTCATTCTGGTTTTTTTCTGCCTGGAATGCTATGTTCACCGTCTCCATTTTCATCTAAATCCAGTTCAGATGGCTTATTTCTTCTTGGGTTTCTTGTCATTTAGCTCCCCCCTCATGCCCTCCAATTCCTCTTATGGCACTTACCACTTTTGATTCAGGTCATTGTTACTCTGTTTTATGTTTTGTCTCTCCTATTAGCTTATTGACTGCAACATCATTGTAACTTTCTTTCTGTCCCTGTGCCTTGTACAGTGCATGCTTTCAAATACTTTGCTTTATTAAATTTCTCTTCACAAAGTATTTGATAAGTGAATTTAACTGTTACTCATAGACCATTAACCACAGATTTTTATATATGTGGCTTTTTAGTGTATGCTATTTTCATTTCTACATGGTTCAATAGTTCACTATACTAATGCACTATTTATATACACTATATATATATATATGTATATATATATATATATAGAGAGAGAGAGAGAGAGAACTGTTGAAAATGTTTATGATCCAAGGGGGGTTTTTGGAGACAATTTGTAAGACTGGTTTAAGGTACTTCAACCTTAACTATTTTATTGAACCTAAGACATGTTTTTCACATACTGAAATCTCCAATATAGAGTTTTAATTTGGTTTTTTAATCTCCTTATAAATTGGTGGTATTTTAGAATCAGGGAAATGTGGTAAATACAATAAATAATCACTTTTGATTAAATGGCATTTTGGAACAATACCCACAGCTTGGAGTTTTGATTATGTTCTTAGAGGATAGGCTCAGGTCGCTGTAGTTTCTGTTATCTTAATTTCTTATTTTATTTCTTCTTAAAAGCTTTTAAAGTGAGATAGAAAGGGATATGGGTTTTGTTTTGTTACTGGAGGGAGGACCAGGGGAAACTATTATGTTTGAATTAGGAGAATTTTTTAAAGTAGTGTGTGAATATAGAGTTAAAAGAAGTTTCAAGATTCCTAAAGTATAATATTATTCATATAAAAACCTTCTTAAGGGATATATGGGACTTCCCTGGTGGCTTAAATGGTAAAGCGACTGCCTATAATGCAGGAGAACCGGGTTCAATCCCTGGGTTGGGAAGATCTACTGGAGAAGGAAATGGCAACCCACTCCAGTATTCTTGCCTGGAAAATCCCCAAAACAGAGGAACCTGGTAGGCTAACAGTCCTTGCTGTCCCAAAGAGTCGGACTTGACTAAGCGACTTCACTTTCACTTTCAAGGGATATATTCCAAGGGATATATACATATGCAGTAGAAATAAGATAAGGTACAGTAGAGTCATAAACACTTAATCAAGATGGTGGTTGCCTTTGGAGGCTAGGAGTGGGGGGTGGGTAGGGGATAGAATGAGGGAGAAATGCAGTGGTTTTCTACTCTATTTGTAATTGTTTACTTCCTGTGCCCAAGGCCAGGTGGATGGGAGGTGAGAGCTTGTTACATTGTTCTCTTTATCTACTCATCTCTGAAATTCTTCAGCATATTTAAGCAGGATAGTCCCCCGCCACCCTTAACTTCCTGCTCTCTAGTTTCCCTAGCAGAAACTGAAAGTGGTTTCTTTGAACCTTTCCAGATGTGTATACATAAATAAGAATATGCATAAATTCTTACCCCACTTTTAAAAATAAAATAACCATTCTACCACTTTTTCATAAATAGTAGTGTTCTCTACACAATTTTACATTTTGCTCTTTTTTACTTAATATGTATTGGAGATTATTCCATATTAATACATTAGATACATGGTTTTAACAAAAATAGCTCTAACCTGTTAGGTAGGTAGAATAGGAAATAGGAGTCCAAAATGGCGGTGGCTAGAAGACAAGGAATGGAAAAGCCTGTGAAAATAGAACGAGGAAGTTCCGAGGACCTGAGTGAGAACTGCAGGTAGAACAAGCACTCTTGTCTGAGCCCAATTTGCATAGGACAGGCCCAGGTGGCAGAAATAAACATAAAAGAGAAGCCAAAATGCTTTCACTGTCTCTCTCCTGTGCCTCAAGATGGACTCTCCCTCTCTCTCCCATGGGCTGCAGTGTTCTTCTCTTCACAGCCTTGAGTCTGCATGCCCTCACGCTTCGAGGATGAATTCTCTGGCTATCATCTTCTAAATAAAATAGAGCTGTAACACTGAGCTGTAACACTGATTTATTTAGGAGCTATAACACGGTCTGTCCAAGACCCGAGAGCTGTGGCCCGCTGAGGGCTTCAGTGTACATCACTCCAAATCTTTGTTGTGACGAGACAAGAACCGAGGAACATACCGAGTGACATCTACACTCGCCTGACAAACCTTTTATCAATAATAATTGCTTTTGTCTTTATCAGTTTTAAATGTTTATTTTGCTGCGTCACATTTGCTTAAGTAGCAGGAATCTGGGTTTCTCCCTGATTCTTCTTTCCAGGAGACTTCACAGGGTGCTTGGTGACTGTTCCCTCTGCTCCTTCAGTTGGTGGGTTGTGTGTTCCCCGAGGTGGAGAGGGAGAACCCTAGGGGTCTGGAGTCTAGTGCCCAGGTTTGAATCCCCAGCTCTGCATCTCACTAGCAGCGTGATCTTGGGTCAGTTAACTCTCTGTGCTGATTGTTTCCTCACCTGTAAAATGAATTGATTATTTCCTTTCTCATAGAATTGTATTAAAAATTAAATGAGTGAAAAATTCCTGACACATAGGAAACATTATAAGCTGTTGATGATTTTTATTATCCATCACTCAGCATTTTGCAGCCCAAGCTACTGCCGGTCTCCAGGCAGCTAACCCCTCCACTCTCATCACTGACCTCTTTAAGACTTTGATCTGTCTGGTTAGTGAGAAAGCTTCATTCTTTTTTTAGGACCTGCTCTTTTAGAGAAGGTTCTTCCAGACCCCAGTGATGCCCTTTATACCACAGCTGCCTTCTGTTTGAAGCACCAGGGCTCTCCGCACAGTTGAGGTGGAGAAGGTGGATGGAGAGGATGGCACAGCCTCCCGCTTCCAGGGTGCCCTCAAATGTTCTTGCTCTGCTCTCCATCAGAATTCTTTTGCATGTTCTTCCCAAGGCATGATTTTTTTTCCCCCTTTGAGAACAGTGGTCCCATCCAGCATTCTGCTTCTTTGGGAACCTCCATGCTTGTATGTGTCTGAGTCCAGTTAAGGTCAGGGCTTAGGTTCTTTCCCACTGGGCTCCAAGCCCCATGTGGCTTGACATCTATTTTAAGGGCTTCTGTGACTGATAAGTTTCCCAAAGTTTATATGATAGTTACGCAGCCAGTGTCCCCTGAGTACACAGAGGATCCCTAAGGAGCAGGGACAGCTCTTGCCTAGCCAGGACACACTGTAATGTTATTAACATTTATAGTCGACATTTGAACAGTAGTTTCCATTACAAGGTGCTTTTCACATCACTTATCTCATCTGGCCCTGAGGCAAAAATCAGTGCCTCATTCCCATTTTTGCCAGTGAGGAAACTGAGGACTAGAAACATTGTGGTCACATAGATAAAAAAGGACAAACTTCCCCTTTCATGTCTTTGGCACCCACGGCAAGTCACTTTCTTACCAGATTTTAAAAAGGCCATGTGTTACCTTTTCAGTACGGTTGATATCAGATATCATAATGGGGTATTTAGTGTTAGCTAAGTTTAGGGTTAGATTAACAGTATTGAAGACTGTTGAGTCATTTCATTTAGATTTCGGTCTCCCTGTCCTCTGTAGGTTTGTGTGAACTATAGCCAATTTGGTAAAAAAAATAAATCTATATTGTCCTTTTTCTCAGAGCCACAATGGACACAGCTAGCCATAGCCTTGTCCTTCTGCAGCAGCTGAACATGCAGCGAGAATTTGGTTTTCTGTGTGATTGCACCGTTGCTATTGGAGACGTCTACTTCAAAGCCCACAGAGCAGTGCTTGCTGCTTTTTCTAACTATTTCAAGATGATATTTATTCACCAAACAAGGTAAGGAGGCGCTTTTGTAAATCAGAAGAATGTTTAATACCGTGATATAGCTAAGCTTTTTTATAACATCATTTTGGGTATTCTTTTTTATGGGATCACCTTAGAAAATAATAAAAAATTATCATTTTTTTATACATCTGTAATTAAGCTCTGTATATACAGAATCCATGGTGGAAGATAAGAATGAAAACAATAATAGGTACAGTTTATTTATGTGCTTAATCCCATAACCAACCATTAAGCATTTATCTAATGTAAATTGTACCGTTATCCATACTTTTTTAGAGAAAAAGAAACTGTGATTGAGTTATTAAGTAACTTGTCCATCTAGGATTACACACATAGCTAATAAATGAAACTCAAACGCAGATCTGTGCTCCTAGTCACTAAGTTGTTGATTTCTGTTCCTTAACATTTTCATAGCAAGATTTCAGTGTCATAACTCCACCCGCCGGTGGGCGGGGCAGGCCGGTCCACCCTTCTTTCCTCTGCGGGCTCCGCCTCTCCGCCGGCGGTGGTGTCCTCAGCCCCAGTTTCTGCGTCCGCGCCACCGAATCAGACCCTGGATCGAACGGTCCCCACGGAGGGAGGGCCGATATTCCATGTTGTAATTCAAAGGTCATTTGTTTCAAAAAAATATTTTTTAATTTGGATTAACTCAACATGATAGGCGGAGAAGGCAACGGCAACCCATTCCAGTACTGTTGCCTGGAAACTCCCATGGACGAAGGAGCCTGGTGGGCTGCAGTCCACGGGGTCGCGAAGAGTCGGACACGACTGAGCGACTTCACTTTCACTTGTCACTTTCATGCATTGGAGAAGGAAATGGCAACCCGCTCCAGTACTCTTGCCTGGAGAATCCCAGGGACGGAAGAGCCTGGTAGGCTGCCGTCTATGGGTTGCACAGAGTAGGACACGACTGAAGCGGTTTAGCAGCAGCAGCAGCATGATAGGGAGAGGGGTATAAAGTGGTATCCAGATTCTGAGCTCTTGGTAAAGAATAGCTTTAATGCATCTTAGGTTAAAAGTGATGGAACACTATGCTTTTTTAGAAGACCTTACATTTGTCATTTCTCTGTGGCTACGAGTCCAGTGGTTAAGACTCTGTCCTTCCCCTGCAGGGGGCTCAGGTTCGATCTCTGGTCAGGGAACTAAGATCACAGGCCAAGTGGCTTGGCCAAAAATAGAAAAAAGACATTTATAGTCTAAGAGAGAGGTAATTCATGTAAGGAAAATAATTGCTGTGTAATTGATCTCTTAGTGCCTCAATTTCCTTCTCTGTAAAACACTAGAATAGTATATCCACTCCATGGTGTTGAGAAGATTAAATGGATTAATAATATTAAAATGTTTGAAACAGAGCTTTGCACTGTTAGTTGCTGCTATTAATAATTTCTGTGATGTCTATAGTCGAAGTGCTACACAAAATAGACTGGAGTGTCAGCAGCCTTATTTTGAGAGGATTAGAACAGGTTTTACAGAGGCTCTGAATTTTAAAGGATCAGGAGGAGTTTTTCAGATGTTATAAAGGAATGCCAATAATTGCAGTTATAGGCAGGAAAAAAATGGACAAAAACATATGCAGATATGAACCAGGCTAGCACATTCAAAAAATGGAGCCAATCAGAATGATTGGCATATGTGATAAAAAGGGGAGAGGAGATAGAGTCAGGGAGAGGTCATAGGTTGCCTTTTCGTCACACACAAGTTTCCTCTCCAACTTAAGCGTCAATGCAGAAACTAGATTAGGAGCGCTGCCTTCACACCGGCCTCATTTGAGAGCAGTGGGTTGGTTTAGCTCTTAAAGCACCTGTTGTGCGCCCAGCACCATGCTAAGCCAAATTCAGGAGATGCACAGGTACAGGCCTACTCTGTGATATTTCTGCTGAGTAACTAAAATTCCTCGTTTAAAAGACCTCTGTGCTGATATTAAAAAAAAAACCTGCCACAGACTATGGCAGTGAGTGGGTCAGAGGTAAGCGTGAAACCCAAGAGGTAATCTTAAGATATCACTACTAAAGAAATGGATTGCTGGCATACAGACTGCTTTCTGATGTGTTGAGACAAACTTTCATTTCAGGGAAGGTAAGTCCATCAACTGATTCCATTGTTCCTTGTTATCCAGCCTTTCCCTCAGGTTCTCTTTATCTTAATTTTAACAGAGTGTTTCCTGATTTCTTGTTACACAGTTTCCATCTATCTTTTGAATTCTAGAGTCATATGTGAAAAATTGGGCTTGAGATTAATTTAAAGCTTTTCAAAATTACACTTGTATTCATTTGTGATCTCAAGAGTAGATATATTAACATATTTGGAGGCCAAAATAAGGTATTTTAAATTCTATATGGTACTGACTCCAATAAGCCCTTTGAAACTTTTAAATTATTTTTTATTGTGGCAAAATATATATAAACATAAAGTTTACCATTTTAACCATTTTTAGTTGTATAGTTCAAGGGCATGAATCATATCCACAGTGTTGTGTAACTATCACCATTACTATTTCTAAGCTTTTCATCACCCCAGAAAGAAACTGTAACCATTACATAATAACCCCTCATCCTCTCCACTCTCAAGTTCCAGGTAACCTCTAATCTATGTTCTGTCTCTGAATTTTCCAAATCTAGATGTTTCTTATAAATGGCATCATATACAATTTGTCCTGTTGTGTTTGGCTTATTTCATTTAGCATGTTTTCAGGATTCATACATGTTGTAATATATATCAGAACCTGATTTCTTTTTATGGCTGAGTAACGTTCCAGTGTACATATATACTACATTTTGTTTCTCCATTCATCTATTGATGGATAGTTGGGTTGTTTTCTGCTTTCAGTTAATGTAAAATGCCATTGGTTTATGGGGTTTCCATTTGAGTCCTTGATTTCAGTTCTTTTGGTTATATACCCAATAGACTGTTAAGTTCCTTAAAGGGCAGGGTATCTATTTTATTCATTTTTCTATCCCCTGCATGCAGTTTAAGTGCGTATCACTTAGGAGTCACTAAATGTTGAACTAATCAGAATATCTGTGTTTCTTAACTTTAGGCAGTAGATTGAATATGTGAAGACTTGGTGCTGGGCCATAAAACTGGTATACAATGAAAATCTGAGCTTTTGTTGCTGTGTTTCATCAAGGCAGATTGTTAAATTAGAAGTTAGGAAGAAACTGCTTTAGCCTAAGACTGTATGCTGTTAACTAAAAGGCCAACTGGGTTGTTTCATTCTGTGTGGGTCTGTTTTTTTGTTTTTAACAGTGAATGCATAAAAATACAACCAACTGACATCCAGCCTGACATATTCAGCTATTTGTTGCACATTATGTACACGGGGAAAGGGCCAAAACAGATTGTGGACCATAGTCGTTTGGAGGAAGGGATTCGATTTCTTCACGCCGACTACCTTTCTCACATTGCGACTGAAATGAATCAAGTGTTCTCACCAGAGACTGTGCAGTCCTCAAATTTATATGGCATTCAGATCTCAACGACCCAAAAAACAGCTGTCAAACCAGGGCTGGAGGTCAAGGAAGCTCCTTCCAATAACAGTGGAAACAGAGCTGCTGTCCAGGGTGACCACCCCCAGCTGCAGCTCTCTCTCGCTATCGGGCTGGGTGATGGCACTGCAGACCAGCAGGGGGCCCATCCTGCCTCCCAGGCCCTGGAGGAGCACCAGAAGCCCCCAGTGTCCATCAAGCAGGAGAGATGTGACCCAGAATCTGTGATCTCCCAGAGTCGCCCCTCACCCTCATCAGAGGTGACAGGCCCCACTTTCACCGAAAGCGGTATCAAAATACACTTATGCCATTACTGTGGGGAACGTTTTGATTCCCGTGGTAATCTGAGACAACATCTCCACACCCACGTGTCTGGATCCCTCCCATTTGGTGTCCCTGCTTCCATTCTGGAGAGTAATGACCTTGGTGAAGTGCATCCACTTAATGAAAATAGCGAGGCTCTTGAATGCCACAGGCTCAGCTCCTTTATTGTCAAGGAGAATGAGCAGCAGCCCGACCTCTCAAACCGGGGTGCCACAGAGCCTTTGCAGATCAGTCAAGTGTCTTTGATCTCCAAAGACACTGAGCCAGTAGAATTAAACTGTAATTTTTCTTTTTCAAGGAAAAGAAAAATCAGCTGTACCATCTGTGGTCATAAGTTTCTCCGAAAGAGCCAATTGCTGGAGCACATGTACACACACAAAGGTAAATCTTATAGATATAACCGGTGCCAAAGGTTCGGTAATGCATTAGCCCAGAGATTTCCGCCATATTGTGACAGCTGGTCTGACATCCCCCTGAAAAGTTCTCGTTTGTCACAAGAACAGTTAGATTCATCTTGTGCCTTAGAGTCAGAACTCACACAAGAAAGTGTGGATACTATCCTAGTTGAGTAGCAGTTTCTCCTTCAGAATTTTTATATCAATTCTGAAAAAGAAAATCCACATGTGTTTTTTTATTCATAAATTATTTTCCTTCCCAAGTTCTTTACCATTTATCCATAGTTCTAGGGTTGTATATACTACATCTTTTTATTATAAAGATAGATCAATACATTGCTGCCAAAATGTAACCTTCCATTAGGGCTGTGTTTTCCTCAGCTAAATCACAATTTGGAAGTGAGAAATCAATGTGCAAGTATGGAAGTTTTTTCAGGTTGTAGAATCTGTAAAAGCAAACTGAATATGAAATAAGTGTAATCTTTTTAAAAGAATTTGGACTTCCCTGGTCGCTCAGATGTGCCTGCCTACAATGTGGGAGACCCAGGTTCAATCCCTGGGTTGGGAAGATCTCCTGGAGAAGGAAATGGCAACCCACTCCAATATTCTTGCCCGGAAAATCCCATGGATGGAGGAGCCTGGTAGACTACAGTCCATGGGGTTGCAAAGAGTCGGACATGACTGAGCGACTTCACTTTCTTTCTTTCTATAAACTATTACTTTTGGTTAATGTTCCACATGAATTAAGCCCCTATGAGGATTATTTTAAAATATTTTCTGCCATATAGGAAATTAATAATTATATTAGTGTATAAATATATGTTATAATGTATAAAACATTTGTTTGAGGGCATAACTATACCAAATCATGAGTAGTTTCTAATTACTGTTTATTTGCTAGTTCTGCAACATCTTGCATGCATGTGTGTGCATGCTCAGTCACTCAGTTAGATACGGGGGTGTGGTTCTTTGTGACCCCACAAAGTTTCTGACTGTGACCCCATGGTCTGTAGCCTGCCAGGCTTCTCTGTCCATTGGATTATCCAGGCAAGAAAACTGAAGTGGGTTGCCATTATGTGACTTCATTTATTTAACATTGAGCATACCTCATTTTCAATAAAAAATATTTAAAAGAGAGAAAAGGAGAAGAGTCAGAAACACACAAAAACTTAGAGTCAGTAAGATACATACATGCAGGTAAGTGCAGATGCCTCCAGTGTTAGAGACAGCAATTCAGACAGATCTGTGTGGACTGACACCCTGGTGTTGTTACCTTAATCTAGTGTTTTCTTAAAAAACTTAAGAGCAGTTTGAGATTTTTATGACAAGAGGTTTATATGAGCTTAAACGGAAAACGATAGAATACAAATTATCTTTCTATCCATAGTATCAGAAGATTTTATAGGCTGCTTGAATTGACATTAATTTTCTAACAAAAGCTTGAAAAGGTAATTTTTCAGTAGCACAGTTTTAACTTTTTTTCTGATACATAAAACCAGCAGAGTAGATATAGTCAGTATAACTAGAACTATGTTTAAAAATGGACTAGCCTTCCTTCTGTGAGTCACCTTAACTCCCCTTTCTAATAGTGAAACTTACAAAGCTGAAACTCCATCCAGAAAAGTTAAAATTGATGGACTGAATGACAGATTCTCCTGCTGTGTGTAGCTGGGGAAAAGCTGGTTAAACTTCACCACAGAGGATAGATCTAAATTGTTTCTGATATGTTTAAATTTTAAATACTACATAGTCAAGAATAACCAAAGAGAGAGGCTATAGAACACCCTCATCTTTTTTGTATGTTGCCCTGTTAAATTCTAACTCTCACAAGTATTTTAGTAAATTTGATAAATTTGGTTTTCTGCAGCTTAGAATTTAATTGCATACAAAAACTCTTTAATCTCCCTGATGACTGCACACTTCATGGTTCCTGACTTCAGAGTTCCTTAGTGTCTGAGTTTAGTCAGGAGGGAGCTCAGCGAGAAATCCATCTCATTTTAAGGGTGCAAGGGTTTCTCTGAGTTATCAGTGAGTTTAGGTAGATTATGAAGTGGTAAGTTTTTCTTAAGAAGTGAATGAAGAAAACCAATGGGCATTATCTAAGGTGGTTGAACTTCTGTCCTAGACAAGGATGTGAAGCCTCATGGGATCAGGATTAACGTGCTAAGAGCAAAATCTAAGTAGCTATTGATACAGTGTCAGTTGTATCAGTTGGTAGTTAAATGTATTGCTCTTTAGATTAAGAACTTCATCTAATCATATTCTTAAGTTATTTCAGCAATTATTCAAACTTACACTGTCCTCAAAGACAACATTGATTTCATGTATCTTAGGCCATTCTGGATATATTCCCTAGCCTCCTTCAAGTAAAATTTTATTTTTTCTTGTTTAGATAAAAATTTTCTTGATTTTTCTGTTCTGTTTTCTTTCCTACTTGCTCAGTCATTAGTCCTTGATATGAAATGTGTGTGTAGGTTAAAGGGTGGGATTTAGTGTGCATACGAGTTGTGAGCAGGACAGCAGTTCAAGGCGGAGTCTGGGTGAGGCAAGAGTTTGCTTTTGGCTGACTGTCCATAATAGACAGCATTAACTTAAAGCAGACATTTATCTACTTTGTTGAGTGTTAAGAAAGGAGTGATTAACTGTATTTTTATTCTTATTCATAAGGTTCCTTTTAATATTAGGAATTCAAGCGTTCTTTCCTTCATCTTCAGAGTAGTCTGTCTGTATTAGGAAGTGGGAAAATGAATACTCCATTTTATAGGAAAAAATCCCCAAACCTGGGTTCCAGAGAGCCAGTGAGTAAGTGGTGTGGGGAATGATTCCAGTTTTATCTTCATTTGTTCAACAGGAATATTTTTTAAATTATTTTATAACTAATATTGTGCCCTGAGTATTTTTTAAAGACATGATTCCTAAGAAAATCTACCTTGTATAAAAAAGTTCCTCAGATAAATGCTTTAATTTTGACTCCATCATTTATAAAATAGAACTTTTATCTTAGCCATATAGTATCGTCTGCATAATGATTGCCAAACTCTTAAAAACTGGAAATGCTGCGTGCACCAAGTACTAAACAGACATTTCCCCTTTGGATCAGCTTAGAATTTTCCCTTTTTTCTAGATCCAACATATAGTTGTTTTCTGGAGGAAAACAGACTGTTGCAGTATTTGTTCTTGTTAGCATTTTGTTAAACTCAGTATCTAATAAGTACAGTCTGCCTTATAAGAAAACCAACATTTCTGGATTTATCTCTTGAAATTATTATTTCTTTCTCTGAATTATTATTCACTTTCCCGTCTGTAAAGTGTATGTAAGTAATCCCTACCTCACAGGGGTGTTGTGAGGATTTGTTCTAAAATTGTGGTATGTTATATCAGTATTATTGATAAAAACCAACCATATAGGGACTTCAGTGTCCAGTGGTTAAGACTTCGCTTCCTAATGCCGGAGGGTCGCCGGTTCCATCCGTGGTCAGGGAGTTAAGATCCCACACACCTCATGGGTCAAGAAACCAAAATATAAGAGCAGAAGCAGTATTGTAACGAATTCAATAAAGACTTAAAAAAAAAAAAACAACAATGTAAAGAAAACTACATTCTGCATTTTTTATGTAGCTAAACCTTTAACTTTAGTATTCCAACTCATAAATTCTAGAATGTCTTCAGAAGCAGTCATGTACTATTTAATACTCAATAATTAATTGGCAAAGTTTTTACTTTTTATAAATACTCTAGAAACAGCAGAGTTGCTAGAGTTCCAATTCTACCTTAGTTTAGTCATAAGTATTTCTCTTTAGCCTTCAACAAGAAAGATAGTAATTCTTTGGCATTATCGGGAATGAAAACTTGCCAAATTCAATGTTACTGAAAGCTCCCCCAGACATATTGTTTACATATAGGAAAAGGAACAAAAGCATTGAAAAAAATACCGTTTTCATTTCTTTGATGTAGATAATCTAAAAAGTAGATAGAGACAAGGAATAGAGTAGGGATAATAACATAGTAATTTATTATGTTCTATCAAAATAGTATTGGACAAGGCTTAACTTAAAACTGAAGGAAATAATTATTAATCATGGGAAAAGATAGTCTGGAAAATGTATAATTCCACTGATGTTTATTTGCACAGGTGAATTCTTGATGTTGTAACTCAGATCCTTGAGAAGTATCCATTTTTTGTCTAATTGAGGTAAAAATAGGCCACGTGAAGAAATTTCATAAGGTAACTTGTATCTTTGTATGTTTTAAACTAAATGTAGCTCTGTGGTATTTTATTATAATTATTTTTTAAATTCCTAAGAATGAAATCTGTAAATTAATATTCTTTGCTGTACTTCTGTATTTGTATGGTTGGACTTTCTGAAGACTGGTGAGATTATACAGTCCTTAGCCTGTCTGTCTTAAATGTAAGGAATTACCAACTGTGATTTTTGTCTTCAAGACCTGAAGAATCCTTTGTGTTTCGGTGTGTACCTGTCCACACTTGATTACTTAGTAGATATTGCTCCAGTGCAATTGATGGACTGTCATCAACTCTTTTGTTTTGTGCCAAATAGTCATTTAGTCAGCTTAAATCCAATATCAACTTAAAATGCTTTCAAAGAATCTTGGATTTCAAAAACTTAAACCAAAAAAAAAAAGGAAAAGGGAAATTCCCTGGTTGTCCAGTGGTTAGGACTCTGTGCTTTCACTGCTGAGGGCCTGGGCTTGATCCCTGGTTGGGGAACTAAGATCCCACAAGCTATGTGGCACAGCCAAAAAACCCCAAAAACCTGTACAATGAAAAAGGCCCCCTGAAGAAATCTTCAAAGTACTACTAACACATAGTAACATATAATACAAGAGACTGAAATCAATAATATATTGTATGCTTAAACTCTTCCACCTAATGTATTGTGAGTTTGCTTCAGAAATATTCTTTCAGAAAGTTTTGTATTCTCCATTTGGAATGAAAACAGTGAATTTCATGTATTTTATCATGACAAATAAATTAATGTGGCTTGATCATGAACAAAACTTTTTATTAGCTCAGCTTATAGAATGTGTTCTTATTTTACAGCAGTGTCTGCCAAATGTCTTCCTAGTGTTGAGGTAAGTAGTCTCTGTATCAGGTAACATTTTGGATGTGTGATGCAAAAATGCATCAGTGGGTCCAGTTCTTATCAACCATAATCTGTGTTAATAGAAAAGTGGTGTCCTTATCAAGTGCTTCCCAGCTGCCATCTCTGGAAAGAAAGGTAGTATCTAGTAATTTCCTGGAAGTTTCTTGCTTTGCTCCTTTCTCTCTTCCCTTTTTACTATCCCTCCAGTAGCAGAATCTGCAACAGTGATTCTTAGCCAGGATGTATTAATCAGGGTTCTCCAGAGAAACAGAACCACACTGTGTATGTGTCTGTGCCTGTGTGAGAGAGGGAGAAAGGGAGAGAAAGAGATTGATTTATTGATTATAAAGAATTAGCATATGCAAATATGGAGGCCAAGTCCCAAGATCTGCAGGTGGCAAGCTGGAGACCCAGGGGAGTGGGTCAGGTAGTGCCACTCCAGACTTTGCAGCTTGAGACTCATAAAGGCAGGAAAAGACCACCATCCCAGCTTATTAGGCAGAACTTCCATTATTCTCAGGAGGGTCAGCCTTTTTGTTCAGTTCAGGCCTTCAGTTGATTGTATGAGGGCTACTCACATGAGAGAGGAAGTCTTCACTCAGCCTACTGAGTCAAATGTTAACTCATTCAGAAACAGCGACACGCCCATAATAATGTTTGACCAGATTTCTGGGTATCCCGTGGCCCTGTCAAGTTGACACATAAAGTTACTTATCACACTGGGTGATCCCCCCTCACCATAGTGACATTTAGCAGTGTGGCGGTATTTGTCACAACGGGGTGGGGCTAGGAGAAGGTTGCTGCTGGCATCTAGTGGGTAGGTAAATCAGGGGTGCTCTGAGCAGCCTACAGCACAGAGTATAGCCCCCACAACAAAGAATTGTCCAGCCAAAATGTCAGTAGTGCCAAGAATTAAATTTCTATTTGTATTAACTTTATCCCATCTTTTCAAAGATAAAAATGTGATTATTAAAAATCATAGATGTATTAAGCAACAGGACAGTCTAAAATCTACTCATGCAATCTTTGAACTAAACAATTGTGTCCCTAATAAGTTCTCTGTGAAATTAAAATGTGATCATAAGTTGTAATTTGTATAAATATTTAATTTGGCCAAAAGGTGGCACCAGTGTACCTTTTAAAAGTCTTTCACATAGCTTTAACTAGGCTGACAAAGGTGATGTGAGAGTTAGACTATAAAGAAAGCTGAGTGTCAAAGAGTTGATGCTTTTGAACTGTGGTGTTGGAGAAGACTCTTGAGAGTCCGTTGGACTGCGAGGAGATCCAACCAGTCCATCCTAAAGGAAATCAACCCTGAATATTCATTGGGAGGACTGATGCTGAAGCTGAAGCTCCAATACTTTGGCCACCTGATGCAAAGAACTGACTCAATGGAAAAGACCTTGATGCTGGGAAAGACAGAAGGCAGGAGGAGAAGGGGACAGAAGATGAGTTGGTTAGATGGCATCACTGACTCAATGGACATGAGTTTGAGCAAACTCTAGGAAATAGTGAAGGACGGGGAGGCCTGGTGTGCTGCATTCCGTGGGGTCGCAAAGAGTCGGACACGAATGAGTGACTGAATTGACTGAATTGAACTTTATGCTCAAATTTGGCATCACTATTTGTTTAATTCACGTTTATTTAGTACTTAGCTTCTTTGGGATTTTGTCTCACTTTATAGAATCATGATTAATGAGAAGCTTCCTAGCACTCCATAATATATTAGGTACTGAAATATATTGACATCCCGCTTTTATCAGGATGCTCCCAATTTACCTATATAGCAGCAGATAACTTGAAAATATCATTTAGTATGCTTCTTATATCAAGAATTTCTGAGGATTCTTGTAAGCCTTTAACATTAAGTGAAAGTGTTAGTCGCTCAGTCGTGTATGACTTTGCGATCCCATGGACTGTAGCCCACCAGGCTCCTCTGTCTATAGAATCCTCTAGGCAAGAAGACTGGAATGGGTTGCCATTTCCTTCTTCAGGGGATCTTCCCAAGCCAGGGATCAAACCCAGGTCTCCTGCATAGCAAGCAGGTTCTTTACCAATAAGGCTTAGGCATTGTAGTCTCAATCACATTTGTTCCTCTAATCAGGCATCAAACTCAGTTTTTAGTGTTCTGCTGGGTTATTAGATAAATCCAGGGACATATGAGTAAATACTCCCTAGTTTCTTACCTTTTGTTTCTTTCCTTCATATGCACAGCCAGTGAGGTTAGCCTGTATATTATTTTCTGGAACTTACTTTTTCTTTCAACTGTGATTTAACAACTGACTTTTTAAGCTGGTGTTCTTTTTCCATCTTCCTTTGCTTCCGTCCAGCCAGTTTCATTCTCTGAGTAGGCTGAGACGTTCTTTCATAGAGTCCTTCTGTCCAATGCTGAGTGAATGCAGGCTGCCCTATCCTCTCCATTGTTTCTGCTTGCAGTAGTACTATTAATATTATCCTCGGGCTTTTTGCCTCATCACTAAATACTTCTCTTACATTTATTTTACAACTGATGAACCTGAGTGGACAATGAACCTGCTTCCTCCCACATAAATTCTCTTCCAGTGTTTATATAATGTTGCAACTTTTCTGTTGAAACAACTTGGTTATATTGTATCAAAATAATGGAAATAAAGATCTTCCTTTAAGCTGCTAGAAATCTTTGGTGTCCTTTCATGTCAGAAATCTAAAGGAATAGCAGTGCTGTGAGAGGGCTGCTCTGTACAGCTGGCCCTTGCTCTCTCGGAAAGTGGAGGAGAGGCTTGTGCAAGGAGGACTTCATCATCTGAAGTCACCTGTTGTATGATCTATGTTATTTCTCAGTTTTGAGAAGGTTCATGTTAGATTCTTGTGGACCAAACAAGCCCTTGAGGAATGAGATCTTATGAATTTACCTCTGCCACATTTTTCCGTAAGGGAAGCCATATGGTACTTAGTCCAAACCATATGTAGGTAAGTATCTAATTTTTAAAAAAGCAGTTTTTTTTTTATAACTGGCATTTGTACCAAGTGCCTTATAGGGAGGAAAATCTAAAGAACCTCTGGTGTGGTTCTTTAGGAAAAGGATGCAACATTTGCAGAGATAAGAGAAAAAGTTTTGAAATGCAGACTAAAGGGTCCAGTGGAGTGCACCTCAGAAAGATTTTTTTACTGGACCAGTACTCATTTCCCACATTGCCCTTCTTTTACATATGTGCACAGTCCGTGCTATGAGCTCAGTGGTACCTGTCCTCTATCACAGCATTTTAAAAGGTGGGAGGAAAGGCATATAAATGGAGAACTGCTTTTTAAAATGTTGAATGTCTCCTGTTTCACTATTAACATAACCAGAGTTTTTCAGATTTCTCCAATGGGTGGTTAGCTTCAGACCAACCATGTAGAGCCATGCAAATTATGCACAATAACACTAGGGGGCGCCACTCACCAAATACATGCTTCTGGCGTTGGGCTCGCAGTTTGCACAGCTGCGCAGGGCAGTCCTGTTTTATCCCGGTTTAAATGTTGAATTTAAGAAGCCCTTAGTTTGAATTTCTGCAGCAAGTGGCAGCTTTCACTTATGTAACCAGGAAATTAAACTAAAATACACAGGTGGTATAAAGGACAATGAAGAAAAAATTGAATACTCCCTAGGTGACTCACCCATGTGTTTGCTAAAATTTGTAGAACTGTGCACTAAACAGGGTGGATTTTACTAAACAGGTAATAGTGTATGTAAATTACACCTTAATGAAGAAAAGATTAAGACCACCCAGATAAATATAGAAAAGTCTTGAAGTTTAATGAGCCATAATGATTATCATTCACTATTAATCCTTCCATAACACCATCTAGATATTAAGAGTACAGAGAAAAACTCATGAAACTAAAAAGGTAATTCTGAAATTCACTCTGAAATCAAACAAATTACTGATGAGGCTGTGGCACATGTGGATAAAAGATCAAAACTTCAGGTTGAGTTTTTCACCTGAATTGAACTGTGAGTGACCAATTATTTTGACATTTGGTGCATCTCAGCTTTACACAGGGTACAAAGACAATTCCAACTAGTTATTCTGCTCAGGGATATAGAAACACTAGTTTCAGTTGACCTGTTTAAAGGAGAGGTAATACTCTATGTTTTTATACTACATGATGGCTGTTCCACATGGAACCTCTGCAGTGTAATTTATATATGAAGATATTTGATTGACTTGAACATACATGCCTGTAGCTTCATTAGTCATGACTGTGATCACAGATGTGGTCCAGAGGCCCACTTGTCACCATACTGACCAGACCTTCCTGTGACCTGCAGATACAGTATGGATTTTGGATTCAGAGGTCTGAGTACAAGCATACAAGTGACTGCACCTGCTTTTGTCACTCCTAGGAGGAAGACATGGCTATCCACTCCAGTATTCTTGCCAGGAAAATGCTATGGATAGAAGAACCTGGCGGGCTATAGTCCATGGGGCTGCCAAGAATGGGACATGACTGAGCATGCACAGACATCTCCCAGGAGTACAAAATTGGAAGACCTGTTTGTTTTTTTTTTTGCCACAGTTACAGCTGAGAAAAGTATAGGAAAGGTTTAATCCTTGCCCCAGAATTGCACTGTCATAAAGATCAAGATAGAGCTTCCCAGGTGGTGCTAATGGTAAAGAACCCACCTACCAATGCAGGAGACGTGAGAGACGTGGGTTCAATCCCTGGGGTAGGAATATCCCCTGGAGGAGGACTCGGAAACCCACTCCAGTATTCTTGCCTGGAGAATCCCCATCGACAGAGGAGCCTGGCAGGCCACAGTCCATAGGGTTACAAAGAGTTGGATACGACTGAAGTGACTTAGCATGCAAAGATCAAGATAAGGCCAAAAGTCCTATTTGAGTTTAGCCAAGAAACAAATTGTGAAGAAAGTGCATCTGGTCTTGTAAAATGCAGAAATTGCTAGACACCGCTACCATTGCTGTTATGATAAGTTAGAGACAGTTTTAAGTTAAGGAGTTGTCTGTCCACCCTAGGAGGCATCCTCCCCTCACCTAGGTTTTCCTTAACTGTTTGTGGTATCTGTGCCCAGCTTTGCTGAGGATTTTCTGTGAATGTGTAGTGTGCTCATGTACAGATGCATATTTACTCACTCCTTTTCCTAAGTTCAGAAACTTAGCCTCCAATGATCTCAAGCTTCAGGGAAAAAAAGAAAGGTATGTACTTCACAAAGTGATTGGGACTCCAGACTTCAGCATAAAGGGCAGAATTGCCTGTGAGGATAAGTGTTACAAAAGGTTATGTACTTTTCTCTTAAATTTAAGATGTGACTTAATAAAAAATTTTAATTCCACAAAGTGTGAAATATTAAATACCCTATGTAAGGCTATGGTTTTTCCAGTGGTCATGATTGGATGTGAGAGTTGGACGGTGAAGAAAGCTGAGAGCCGAAGAATCGATGCTTTTGAACTGCAGTGTTGGAGAAGACTCTTGAGAGTCCCTTGGACTGCAAGGAGATCCAACCAGTCCATCCTAAAGGGTAGTCATTGGAAGGACTGATGTTGAAGGTGAAGCTCCAGTACTTTGGCCACCTCATGCGAAGAGTTGACTCATTGGAAAAGACCCTGATGCTGGGAAGGATTGGGGGCAGGAGAAGAAGCGGACAACAGAGGATGAGGTGGCTGAATGGCATCACCGACTCGATGGACATGGGTTTGAGTAGACTCCAGGAGTTGGTGATAGACAGGGAGGCCTGGCGTGCTGCAATTCATGGGGTCGCAAAGAGTCGGACACGACTGAGCGACTGAACTGAACTGAACTGTACCTCAGAATAAAGTTTAGTTTTAGGACTTTTAAGATGCTATCAACTTTAAATTGATCCCACGGTTTGGAAAGCACATTCTTTCCTAGAGCCTAATTATTGTCATTGGTCTGTGCTTCGGAAAAACAGGGTTGTCAATGTTTAGGGAAGAAAACTGGTGTCTTAGTAAACACAGAACTTTTGAAACATCCAGCTTTAGCAGACACCATCTGAATAAGCATTTTTTGCATCAAGGTTGCTTAGTTATTTGGTAACCATATAGATTATTAACAATGTGTAGGTTAATACAGAAAAAACAACTTGAGAACAGCAAGAGACGATGAAAACAAGTGCACTTCTGTCAGGTTCATAGATGGCATTAAAATCAGAATTGCCCTTTAGGTGGAATTATTTCAGTGAAATTGAATTCAAGTTCAAGGTATTTTCTGTCTCTTTCCTGGAGGTGGGCTTTTTTAGTCATGTCATCATAAAATCTGGCCAACACTCAGCAGAGCAAAACTTTTGGTGGTGCTAACTCAGTTTCAATCTGTGATCTTTATGGTTCTAGGAAATTAATGTAATATACCATGTTTCTCTTAAAGACCTGGGTAAATAAACATGAACCAGTATAACATTTATTTTATATTAATATTCAGTACATATATTAATTCAGATGAGAACTTTTTTACAGAGTATTATTTCTTTAATTTTTGCATCTGATCCACAGTAATATAGTACCAATTTTAATGAGAAATACAAATTAGAACTTTTGCTTTCATAATAGCTCATCCAATTAACATTTTTACAGACAAAGAACTACTATAAATATTTAACATTATGCAGGCTTTTTTTCTGCACCTGTTCACAAATCAGAAGGAATATACTTTAAAACTACTTAGAAACCAAATGCTATCAAGCTGCCCCTGTATTTATATGACCATCTCCCCACACCCGACAAAATGAATTCCTCTCTCATCTCCCCACCAGTGCATCACAGTGCTGCGTCCCTGTGGCTCTTTGCTTAACCCCTGACCCAGTTTCAGTTGCTGCTGTTTCCCAGGTTGAGCTTTTCAAGGGCAGAGAGCCTGTCCCCTTTATCAGTGTTTGGGATGTGTCATACCCAAAACATTGAATAAACTGAATTCAACCTAAATTTAAGTAGTTGCTTTATTTTTTGTAACTAAGGATTACAAAAAAATCTTTTCAAAAATGTACCATAAAATGTACTATATATTGAAAATTTGAATTCTGTATAGTAAGAAATTTTAAGTTACACAATAAAACATCACAGGAATTTGAACTTAAGGAACTCTAAACCTTAAATAAAGATCTTTAAAAATGCAGAAATGGCAGGCAGAGAAGTCCACCCCAATGTATTGAGTATCAGGTGAAATTAAAAAGCAGACTTCACACATCTGAATAAAGTTGACATTAAAAGGATCTCTTCAAACAATGGGATTCTAAAACCTAACAATTATGTTAAAAATTCTGCTGTAAACCGTCCCCCCTCCCATTCTTAACTATAAAAAAATAAGGCAACTTGAAGTTAGAAACTTATGGATGAAGTTAACTCTGGATTTTTTGCAGAAGCCAGATTGGACTGGTGCCCTCTCACAATCCGTATTTCTAAAAGCCTTCAGCAGGAAGGTGAGTCACACATACCCGTGAAATAACGTATTCTCTCAGAAACACATCCGTCGAGTGTCAGGCTTTACTCAATAGTAGACGGATTAAGATCACAAACTTCATGCTGTCACATAGATTATCTGCAAAGAAAATTGTGCAGACAATTTTTCTGAAGAACTCCATTTGTGCCACATGCTTATTGTTCTTTGAGTTGGAGGAGGTGGCAGGGAACCTAATTTCTAGTTGAATGTTCTTTTGTTTCCTGCTGCCTTTACATAAATGTTACCAGGGACTATTTTTATACCCTATAAAGTACTTTGAGAAAATGCTAAGTGGCTAGTGCTACACAAAATAGAGGAGGATTTTCTTATTCGCTTGTTGTAAAGCAAACTGAGTAACGCGACTCTCTAAAGGGGGAATATAATGGGCTGAAAAAATCACCTGATAAACCAACTACCCTTGTAAAATTCTGGGTTCAAGAGAAACTGAATCCCAGCTAATTAATGAATGTTCATTAAAAGCAGCATTTATACCACAGCAAATTTAAAGGAAAATTAATGTGGTGTTATTGCCTTTTCAGTGATGTTTTAATATTGTCAAGTGGATGTGAATTGAATAAGAACCTATTTACATTCACTTGATGTCTTACATATAAGGTCAAATTGCTTAAAATAAAAAATGTCTTACGAGAGACTCTTCACTCATCTGATTCTTGATTATTTCTATAACAGCAAAACAATTTTGATCATCTTAGAATTCACAGTAGTAGAATTTGGCCATGTAGCAGAAATAACCAGATTGAGACCAGCGCAGTTCTGGATTCCTTTTTCAAACTGGAATCCTACTTACTTAATTCACCAGATATTCTCAACAGAAAAGATTGAGGATAAAAAAAAAGAAAAGACTGAGGAGAAACCATTTAAGAATGAATGCAAATAGAGTATACATTTCATCACAAAAACACTCAATTATAATACATTCTAACCAAATATGTACCACACCACAAAGGGAAAAAAAACCAGTAGAAACCTAGGACTACTTAGTCTTAAAAACTATTCATTAGACATATTTATCTCATATGTTTTTAAAACTCCCAAATAAATATACCTAAACATTTGAAAATATTTTCAATAACTGGTAAGTGCTATACTTTTTGCTCATTCATGAGGAATTACTAAAAACTTACAATCAAGTATATTGGCTTGAGCCATCTTTGCAGTAAATGAAGGCAGAATTCTTCAAAACTCTGTAAAACGCACCAACTTTAGTCAGTTTTTAAAAAAATTGCTCACTTTTAAATATGTAGTTGCTGGTAGCTGTCCAAGTCCGTTAGCACCACATATAGTGAATTTAAAAGTATTTTTAGGGAGGATGACTTAGCAGTCTTTTAAGAATTATATAATTAAAAGAAATTGATTTCTTGGGTCATGTTTTGAAAGATCCACTTTTCATCTTGCTAAATTGAAGGATTGTTAGTTTCCTTCCCTGCGCTCCCCTCCCCGCAAGGTTATAAGCATGAAGGGAGGAAAATCTGGGGAAATACTTTTGCACTTCAACAAAGAATCTTGCTAATAATATCCGTTATCTGGTTCAGTTCCAAAGTCACGTTCTTATGCCAGAGGTCTCAATATGTACTCAAAGGAAGAAACAAAATTCTATGGGACAAATTAGCACATACTTTCTGTATGCAACCCATAAATAATGCAGGAAGTCACCAGATCATTTGAAATCATCTAACGTACATTCTTTTCTTTAAGAACATATGAATACCTTTAACAAATACCTTACAACTCAAGCAAAAGTTCTTTGCTATTTCATCTACTTTCAGAGTGACACTGTCATTCAATAGAAGACTGTACAACGTGAACCCTGACCTGTGAGGTAGGGAAGTGTTTTGCAGTCTTAGGGCCATTTCACACAAGGAAAGGTTGAAACAATTACTTTTTCAAAAAATATGGCAATCACTGAGATCGATGATTTAAATAACTAAATAAAACGCTAGCCCTTCTTGTTATATTAAGTTCATTTTTTGTGTGTAAGGGATTAGCTGGACTAGAAGTACTGATGAAAAAGTAAATTTTCAATATCCATGTAAAATGTTTACTAGTGTCTCTCAATACATAGGCACAATGAAAGAAAACTAGCATTTAAAATATAATGTACTTTTAAAATATAATAACTTTTCACTTTCTATTCAGCAATGTATTTGGCTCATTCTTGAGCAAGAATGAATAATATTTTCATTAAATTATTGTGATTTCCTAATAAATCACAATCCAACCAGTCCATCCTAGAGGGAATCAGTCCTGAATATTCATTGGAAGGACTGATGTTGAAGCCGAAACTCCAATACTTTGGCCACCTGATTCGAAGAGCTGACTCATTTGAAAAGACCCTGTTGCTGGGAAAGATTGAGGGCAGGAGGAGACGAGGACGACAGAGGATGAGATGGTTGGATGGCATCACCAACTCAATGGACATGAGTTTGAGTAAGCTCTGGGAGTTGGTGATGGACAGGGAGGCCTGGCGTGCTGCAGTCCATAGGGTCACAAAGAGTCAGACATGACTGAGCGACTGAATTGAACTGAATTGATTGTGATTTCCTAGGACTTTTACTGCCAGGTTGGCTTTGAATCCACTCTTCCCTCTTTGAGGAGAGATTGATGAATATAGTCTCCAGAGATTTAATCTTGCAAGATGAATCTTGTGTTACCTGTGATCACTTGTTACTTGGGAAGTTTGTCTTCTTCTGGATGGAAAATAATATTCCACTTTTTGTTTTTGTTGTTGCTTTTTTTTTTTAAGTTTTTAGCAGGTGATCCCGGGCACAAGTGGATTTACACAGGTCTATCTGGGGTAGAAGAAAGATGGAGAGGGAAAATGCACTCCTTGTTTCCACACCTTTGCACTTGATAATTATTTGCTTGTTTGAAGTAATTTGTGAATGGCTTTTGTAAGGAACTTGAGCAAGACTAGAAAACTACTCATGTTTAATCAAACTATATATACATATATATTTTGGTTTGCAGTATTTTTTTGAGGTAAGGCTACTGCCTAGGAGTGGAAGTTCTAGGCAGTAGTCTTACTACTATAAACCCCACATTCACAGAAACAGTTTACCATATTCATTATTTCAAACAACATAAAAGTACGCTGTAAAAAAAAAGCTGAAAACAGAATGCAATGTTAACCTATACACAGTGTTGAACTATCAAAAGGAAACCAGGTTTTGTGACATCAGAGGACACAAAAGAGCTTATGGCATACTGCAGGACTCATTAAATATATCTTCTCCTCCCAAGCACTCTAATCTCCAGAAACCATTTTAGCAACCCCCCTGATGTCACTTTTCATTGCAGTTTGTACTGACTTCCTCCAATCCAGAAGTGGCTGCATTTCAGTGGTAGGGAGGGTTTTATAACTTGATTCTTTAGCACTTCTGGGTTGGAATTGTTGGGTTAAATTCCACAGATGCTAAATCTCTCATTTGTTGCTGAAAAAAGAAATGCCACGAACATGTGAAATAATTAACCATTAAGCTTTTGTTTTTCCCTCCAATGATCTAGAAATTGTCACTGTAGACGATTGTTTATTGTATTATCAGAGGCCATTTCATTAACAAGTTGTTCTATAGACAACTGTATAGCATTCTTGACAAGAGAAGAAGCTGTTTCTATTAAGAGTGTTTCATACTGTTCTGAAGTTCTACCCTCAAAACCACTGTCATTAGCAAAAACCCCTACTTGCTCATTTTCAATTGAAATTAAGAATGGCTTAGGGACATTTTTAGATTTCTCAACATCAAATTCACTGATTTCAGTGTCTGTGATAATAATAGCAATTGGCTCCATTCTTTTGCTGTCTTCTGGTTTGGGTTTTTCTGCAGTGATCTCATTTTCTTGAAAATCCGATTCCTGGCTCAATTCAGTATCTTTTGGCTTACTCTCCTCAACAACAATCTCTCTAGTTTCATGCTCCTTCCAATCTGGTCCACTTTCTAGGACACCGTTTCTGGCTTCTAGAATTTGTTGATCTGGGACTGCAGGCAAGGGAGGAATCTCAGAGCCCACTGGGAGCTCATGTTCTGTGTCTGAAGCTTCCAATGGGCTCACTTGCTGAGGCTGAATGGTTTGTTTTTCCTCAAGCGTTTCAGTATCTTTTTCGAGAATTAGAGTTCCTGTTTGAATAGCAGAATAACCCATATCTAACTCAAGTTCTACTGAAATCACTTTCTCTCCAGGAGAAGTTATGCTGTTGTTCACATTTGATTCACAGACCTCATCACTCCCTTTCTGTGAGACATCTTCCCTTACATCCTGGGGCGACTTGCTCTTTGTTGCCTGGTCATCTGATTGGGTCAGATATTTCGTAACCAGATTTTCAGCCTCTTGGACTTTGACACTGCGGTCTGAGTCTTCTATGATTTTGGAGTGATTACTTCTTTTCTCTCCTTTTGAGAATTTTATACAAGGAATCTTGAGTCTGGATTTTGCCCTTTTTTTAGAAGGATTAGCATCCTCAGCATTGATTTCAGATTGCAGTTTAGCCTCAAAGGGCTTTTGCTGCTTTGAAGACTCTGACCTTTTCCTGTGTGTTACAAGGCGTTTGATTGAGGCCCAGGCCCCTCTGGGGCGCTGTAACTGATCAGAAGCTCCTGCTTCTGGAGGACACTTCCTTGCTGCATCAGCAGCTTTAGAGCTGGCTTCGGGCTTCATTGCTTTGGCTGCTTTTTTTCTTCTCTTGAAGCAGAGCATTGATGCTTTTTCCTCCTGCCTCTCATCCTGAGGTCTAACTTCTGCTGATTTTGCCTCCTCTTTGCTTTCTACTTGTATTTCAGAAACTGTGATCTCCATTTTCACTTACACTCTTTCTTCCTCTAGAAAACTATATCGTCTCTTCCTTAGCAGCCTACTATGACAAAAAAGTGGGCAAAAATATCACAGAGTAAAATTTCTTCCAGATGTAATCATTCCTTTCGTCTTACTCCATACAGTCATTTTAGGTGGTTTCTCCAGTTATACAAATGCCTACATTCTCTATTACTTGTAATTTCGCTAATTTCTTCATGAAAGCCCTTTTACTGGATAGATTTTTGTTTTATTTAAGGAGCAACCTGATAAGAGAAAAGAGGGATATTTTATTTCACCATCAGTCTATTGTTTTCTATAGAGAATATTTCAGTTGAATGCATATGATTCTACCTGGCATATTTCCCATATACTAATTTACTGAAGTGACTGGAGAATAAAAATTGGGGTTTATTTTTGCCCTATCCAAAAGACTTCAGTGTGAATTTATTTTACTCTCTTTTCTTTGATAAAATTTCATTTGGGATTACTCTGCAGATCTGTTAAGTGAATGGCAAAATGAAGTCACTCAGTCGTGTCCGACTCTTTGCGACCCCATGGACTGTAGCCTACCAGGCTCCTCCGTCCATGGGATTTTCCAGGCAAGAATACTGGAGTGGGTTGCCATTTCCTTCTCCAGGGGATCTTCCCGACCCAAGGATCAAACCTGGGTCTCCCGCATTGTAGGCAGACGCTTTACTGTCTGAGCTACCATCTATTGTTATTTTATCAATTCTGGAGTTGTGCTGTTTCTATGAATTGTTTATGTAATTCCCTGAATTGCAAATTAACAAACAAAAATCACCACCACCACCAAAAACAACAAAAGACAATGAAGAGCAGGGTGATAAGCAAGCTAATGTAATTTTTTATTACATGCAATAAAGAGTTCTGAAGTTGCAAAGATCTTAAAGATTATTTGAGATTATTCAAGGCGAGTCAGGTGAAAAACTCCAGTGTGGGCAGCTGGTCTGCTGAAGGTCTCACAGTTAGATAAAGTCAGAGCCAGAGTTAGAGCTGAAGACTGTGACTCTCTAATGTTCTTTCCAGTACACCATAAGGTTTCTATTCTAAAAATGTATGTTCCATGAAGGAGGTGCTACTTTTCATACATGCTCGTGGGAAATTTAACAGTACTGTCATTCTCTACTTGTAAATTTGTTTGTATAATTTTAACATTTTTTTCTAAGTATCTGCTGTTCAAACATTTTCTATAATGAGCACATAGTTGAAGGTCAGCGTGAATGATAATAATAGCTGACATTTATTGAGCAACTCCTATGTATTAGGAAGTGCTAAGCACTTTTATATACATCTCTAATCCTCCCACATTACAGAGGAGGTGGTGCTATCACCATCTACAGATGAAGAAATCGAGGCCTAGATAGGTTAAGTAACTTGCTCTAGATTACACAGCTAGTTGATAACAGAGCTCAGATTCAACCCCAGATTGCCTATTTGCAAAGCTTGTCCTCTGAAACTAGACTTTAAGAATTCCATTAGAAAAATGAATTGTTTGGAGATGCTCACCTGCACTAGACTCACTAGTCAAAAAATTTAAAAACTGCTTAATGGTCATGTAACCATATGTAACCTATAGACTCATAACCGAACCAAGACTCAGAATGAGTTCTTGCTATTTAAAATCAAGCTTTTGAAATTCTTTGTATTTTATTATCGTGGCTCTGGAACTAATTTGAAAGCCAAAAATAAGTTGATAAGATATGCAATTGGAAAACTAATTAGTGACATAAATATAAAGGTATATTTTAAAATCACTCCACAGAGTGGTATGAGGGTACCAATGAACAGAGATGTGAGGTGGTCACCTAACAAAAATCCTATTAATTTTAGATGGATGTCCTACAATAAACAAAGAGACTCTTTCTTTGTACTGTTTTTTGTTTTGTTTTTTTTTTTTAATGTAAATCTTTCACTGTTGAAGGTTTATTTGGGTAGCCCTTGATTCCATGAACCACAGAAGGAACTGGAACTCTGAAAATCAGTTCATCATCTAAGTAAATATGAGTCTTACATACTCCATTCCTCTGACAGAAAGACAAAGTCATCCTAGAACAATGACGAAACTAAAATATGAACATTTTTAGTGTCCCTCCTCATATACTTCCATAACACAAGAACCACAGCTGATTATAGCTCTTTAAGTCTCCTCCCTTCTTGTGAATTCTCAGCGCCTGAGTTTTTATTAACCAGACGATGTAGAGCCAATAGAAATACTGAAATTAAACCATGTTTAGAAATGTATCATTTGAAATTATCCTAGATTGCCCAAAGACAACTGCTTGAGAAGCTCACTTCAATGTATATCAGATGAAGAAATACAACAAATATCCAAATAAAACCTAACTGAAATGGGGAAGGTGCAGGGTCCCCCCACACTAAAACTTTGCATAACACTAAACTGCAAATGATTCGTGCTTAACCTGCGCAGATAGTTTTATCGCCTCGGCAGTCTTAAAGTCCCTGTTGTAATTTCCTGATAGAACCGCAAGTTTGCTGCCACAGAAAATACCCCTTCCCATATTCCCGTGAGCAGAGAAGCACGGAGGCAAAGAGCAGCCGCTCTCTGGGGAAAGTAGTGAATCTCTCCCATCTCCTCCCGGTGCGGACCGCGAAGCCTCCTCCTGGAGGAAGGCGTCTCTCCTTCGGCTTGATGTGCGTTTGGCAGAAGCAAGAGCGCAGGAGAAAGGAAAATGCTCGGGCGTGGAACAGGTAACCCAGCTTCAAGTTCTCTGCACAATGATAACGGCCAGGAACCCCACACCATATTTCCCCCCAAAAGGGCAAGGAATGAAAAAAGGCTACCAGCAACACCTGCTCCTAGGAGAAGATGTAACTCGGAGAGGTGGGTGAACAGAGCCGATGAGGGTCGCTGTGGCTGGAGATGCCTGCGGACAAACGACCTTCCGGATTCTCACCCCGGCCACCTTGGGTGGTCCAGCGGGCACCTCCCGCCTACTCTGCCGCACAGGCGATCAGCGGACCGGACACCTGCCCGCACCCTCTCCCCGGCAACCTCCTCGTCCTCCTCACTTACCGCGGGGTCCCTGGCCGACGCAGGGCCGGACGCCCGGGCACGCGGGAAGCCACGGTCGCACCGGGAGCGAGCAGCCCTCTGCAGAGGGACCGCAGCCCCACGACGCCCCCTCCCCAGAGCGCGGGGACCGACAGGCGGCGGCACCAATGCGCGCGGAGGGGGCGGGCGCGGGGCGGGGCCGGGCTGGGGGCGGAGGGCGGAGGGGTAGGAGATCCAGAAGTCTCTCCATCTAGCCGCTGCCTGGCCGCCGAGACCCCGGCCGTCGCGCTTCCAGCCTGGCGGCAGTCCCCGCCGAGCGACCTCATCGGGGGCCAACGAGAGCGAGCCGGCAGATGGGGAAGGGACCAGGGTCGAAAGCCTCCTCTATTTTTTCCCTCAGAAGCAAAGTAGTTAAATCCAATTTTAAATGCCAGACATCCCATTAAAAATCCCCCCACTGAATATTTAAGTCACATCACACAAAAAGTAGGATTCAAAACTTTGCAGTGAACCTTGTTTGGAGAGAAAATGACATTATATGAATTGAGAGAGAGAAGTAAAAAAATAAAAAACTTCCTTACACCCAAACCTACTCCTGAGAAAGTTTTGGATATCAAGGTTCACGGCCAGAGGGTTTCAGAACCCCAAGACATAGGAGGCTCTTCTCTCCCTAAGTGTCTAGAAGGCGGGTAGAAATGATGCAACCTATGTGCTGTGGAGTTCAGAACACAGGAACCCAGCTCCACCCATCCTTTATACCTTGTGTAGATTTCCAAGATTAAGTGGCTTACAAGTTACCCAAGTTTCCCTCTTCAGGATGTTCCTAGGTGCCTGCTTAACCTTGTCCCTCTCAGTTAAGTAAGGGGTGGAGAACTGGAGACGTGTTCCTCACAACTCCAGTCCTGATCAGAGCAAGGGTACTGGCATTATCTACTCTCCTGCCAGACTGGAGGGTAGATGCAGCTTAGCTATTATGTATTTTCACACATTTTGAGTCTTTATTTACAGATTCTTAAGCTTTAGTGAAAAGCACCGTAATCATTTATTTGTACACGTAATCCATTGTGTGCAATATATTAACATCAATGAAAGGTGTTGCAGTGAGTGACTTGCTTTGGGTTTAATGTGACCTACAAGGGCACTCCAGGGAGCTCCAGAGGTGAGGTCCTCCAGGATGCTTGGCTCCTTTCTCCTCCTCTGGCCCCTCGCATGCACACCACCCAGATGAAGAACTCATTAAGATGGGGGGAAGAACTTCTTGAAAAGTAGTTGTACTTATCTCTTTCTTCTATAGGATCATGATACTTTGTAGGTAAACCTCAGTTACCCATTTGGGGATGTTTTTCCAGGAATATATTTTACCTTTGTTAAGATTCTATAGCTTTATCTGAGATTTATTAAGCAAAGAACTATTAGCACACAAAAGTAAAGGTGAATCTAATCTGTCAAGATCTTAGAGACAAAAGCTGTAAAACAGGAAAATCCATAAGCATCCAATTCATAGTAGCTATAATTAAGAATTCGTTTATTCAGCAGATATATGTGAAGATGTCTCAGATGGGTTATTGACCTGCTGTCAGTTTTGAACTTTAAACAAATCAAAAGAAATCCATGCCATTCATAACCAACTGAGATGATATTATTGAGATACAAATTTCCTCAAAATCTAGCAGATTTGGGAGTTTGCAGCAATTTCAAGCAAAAATAAGATGAGCTTATCTAGATGAAGACAGGGTAGAATAGCTGTCTTATTAGGAAGTAATTGGAAACGAAATAAGCAACAGATTAAAACAATAAAGGCCATCTTAATGACAGATCTTATTCCATCTCCTTTTCTTAAAAAAAGACTACTGAAAGGTGGTTTGAGGTAAGAGGTGAACTGATTTTGTATTTGGAGGGCAGATATCTTTAAGGTGTATTACATATAACTCATTTCCAACCTCCAAGACACACATAGTATAGAATTAAAATACTGTAGTGTGGTTTTTCTTTAGGATATAACTAGAACCCACTAAATCAGAGTTTCAAAAAATATATCCAGTACCTCATACATGAAAGAAACCTGTCATCCTCGAACCCATTTAAGTGACAGTAAGCTATTACCCATATCATTGTCTACTATTCCATTAGTAGCTTATTATATAATGAGAAACAGGCTCTAAATATATCTTCAATCTTATGAGAAATTACCCTACCTACAGCTTGTTAATATCACTAGATACAGTGTGCCAATAAAATCACATGCTTATTTATCTATCTCTACAGATGTAACATTTCTCCCATTCTAGTCCCTATCCACCCACAGCCTGGGTCTGCAGTTACCAAAAATGGTTTATAACTCCTTGGTAATAATTCTTACATGTTATGAGCCCTCCTGGGAATAAAAGCCTTCCACTTCCCTTCCCTGGTACACCATTAAATGAATGTGGCTCCAGCTTTCTGCTGGTTTGATCTGTTTCCGGGCACCACCAGGGTTGCCCCAGCCAATGTAAACTTGATACTAATTCTGCAGCAATCTGCTTTACTTGACAGCAGATAAACATTTTCTTCCTTGAAATGAGAGCGTATACCCATCTTCATTGCACAGCAAGCCTCTGAGATGCAGATCCGAGCAGATGCGATCTGTTTATGTAACATTACAAATAGAGAGAGGGAAGCCATTAACCATTCAGGGTCAGAGCAGGGACAGGGAGGCAGGTGATCTTGAAGGATGCCTAGGCCCAAAGAAAAGGCACTAGTCCTTCTCTGGCCACACACACTAGTCCAAAGCCACTAATGCTTGGCAGTAAGTCTTGAGTTCAGGTCTTCAGATAGCCTGCAGTTATTTTTTGTTCTTTATGCCTTCTCTTGAGCTTCGAATACCGGGTAAAAACAATTTATTTATTGTATTGAAAGTGAGTCGCTCAGTCATGTCCTACTCTTTGCAACCCCACGGACTATACAGTCAATGGCATTCTCCAGGCCAGAATACTGGAGTGGGTGGCCATTCCCTTCTCCAGGGGATCTTCCCAACCCAGGGATCAAACCCAGTTCTCCCACATTGCAGGGGAATTCTTAACCAGCTGAGCCACCAGGGAAGCCCATTTATGTATTAGGGCTTTGTTTATAGTCTTTGTCTTTCCACCAGCTGTGTTCAGTATTTTTAGAAATATTAAAGATTAAGCCCACTACGACTCTGTGGCCTCCACTGCAGGGAGGCACGAGTTTGATCTCTGGTCTGGGAACTAAGACCGCACAAGCTGTGTAGCACAGCCAAAACACATACAACAAATAAAACCCACATGGCTTTTGGTGACACGAGAAAGCCTAGATTTTTTAACATGATCTTCAGGTCACCTAGAACAATACACTGCTTCACTCTCCTGTGTGCAAACTGAATTCCCAGCAGGTCCCATTCCAGATGAGGTTTTATAGGACATAAAAAAAACCCCACTGGAAATAGTGAACTCTGTGCAGACGGCCCCAATGATGCTTTCGAACAGGAACTGACAACGTCACTGAGTGTGTCCGATGTGCCAGGAAGCGTACAAAGCACGGTGGAGCTGGGGCTCTGGGCTTTGACCCCTTCTGCCATATGCCCACTGCTGTCATTTCTTTAGACTGTGAGACTGACAGTATTACAACACTGATATGAACAACCTAGGGGACTGAAAATAATAAAACCAAGGACACCAGGAAAAACACTGCTCTGCAATGCCAACTGTGCAGCACCGGCACCAGCGTGGGTGTGACATCTTCTGGGAAGACCCAACGCAGGAAGAGGAAGGGGAAAGAAAAGGAAGAACGGCAGAAGAGCAGAGATGGACGATAAACAAAGACAGAAGGGAAGACATTTGAGGGGAAAAAAACATCCTATAGGGAGGGCTAGAGAGCTCACGCACAGGGTAGAAGCTAAATAATCATTCGCTGAACCAACAGAGCCAAAAGAGCCATCCTAGGGTTAATACTGTATAACCATCCTTCCTGAGGACTTTTAAAAATGAATGGTGCTGGGGACTTCCCTGGTGGTCCAGTGGCTAGGACTCTGAGCTCCCAATGCAGGGGGCCCAGGTTTGATACCTGGTCGGGAAACTAGATCCCACATGCTGCAACTAAGACCTGGCACAGCTAAGTAAATAAATAAAATATTAAAAAAAAAAAAAAAAAAAGAATGGTGCTGAAGCTGTGACAGCAATGGGAATTCTAAAGAAGTTCAGGATAAAAACCTATATAAGCAATACTTTCTCAGAGTCAAAAAAAAGCGCAATATTTTGGGCTTCCCTGGTGGTCCAGTGGTTAAGACTCCAAGCTTCCAAAGCAGAAGGCATGGGTTCAATCCCTAGTTGGGGAAGTTTCACGTGCACGCAGTGTGGCAAAGAAAAAAAAAATAGCCCCCCCAAAACCAGACTTACTTACTGATCAAGGCAATGAGGCCAAGAAAGCATTAAAAAACCCCACAAAACTATATATATATATATATATATACACACACACACACACACACACATATACATGACAAAAAGGCATGGTCTCCAAATTCTATTTCTCCCTCAGCCCTCTAAGGAGGTCTCCTTATTATGTGTCCTCCCAGAAACACACAAGCACGCACTCATCATTCCCCCTTTAAACACAACGAATCAAAAAGTACACACTAGGACTTGCTTCTTCTGCTGTGGGAGAGGTCTCCCAGATCACATGGGAAAGCAAAGCTAAGGCAACACAGCCTGTTAATGCTACAATTTACATTTGAACACAGAGACTGAAAAATTATTTACTTTTATTCTATGAATTCAGTAAGGTAATTAGATGTGTACATGATTCGGGTTAATTTATACACAATGATGCGAATTAAGACTGAAGAAAGGCTTCTGGGGAAACTCTCACTGCTCATTTCAGAAGACCTTTGGGGCAGGGACTGACTTCTCTTGATTGCCCCACACTTCCTGACAGGACGCCTGAATAAACACCAGCCAAATTTTCAAATCAGCTTCTTGAAGATGGACAATCTAGAAAGACAGAGAGACAAGAAACAGTTTTCTCTAAGCGCTGAAATATCTCCTCTTCCTGTCCATGCCACACCATCACCTTCTACCGCTGCTGAAGTTGTTAACATTTACCTCCTTCCTCACCATCAACACTTCTGTCCACAGACTTGAAAACAATGCACAAGATTTACACCGTGGCTGTGTGAATAATGTTTAAGTCCAGACCAAGCATGTGCCATGATGACATTTCCAAGGTCACATATGCCTCCTGAAGAACAGTGCTTCCCCAGCACCAAGCACAAGTGTCTCTGCTGTGTAAGCAGACGTGCTTCTGTGACAATCATCCATACAGTTGCCTAGATGATAGCCATGGTTGACTTCCACTGGACCCTGACTTTCTTAGACAATGTCAGAGCCTTTCTTTTGCATAATTACCCTTTTGACACCCTTGTCTTAGCTCTCTCCAGTCTTTCCTCCCTCCTTCTATTCCGTGTGGGACTTGTAACTCTGGATCCTTTGCAGTTCTCAGGACTCCACTTCATTACCGTGGATTAAGATTTGATTTTCTGAAAACCATGTCATCCTTTTTCCTGGTTTGGTCCTCATTTTGCTGGAGTAAACTGCTAAATCCCTTCCAAGGAAGAGACGTGGCAGCAGCAAATCTGTACATGTGTCTGAAAACATCTGGACAGTTTTGGTGGAGTGTAAATACAGGTGGAAAGTCATCTTTCCTTGTGAGTGCGGAGGGCTTTCCTCCACCATCTAAAAGCCTCTTACTACTGCGAAGGCAGGGATTCAGTCTAATTCTCACTTCTTTCACAGGCCAGCCATTTTTTCTTCTCTGGAGAAGGGTTTTCAGGATTTTCATCTTTAATCTTTTTGAAATTTCACTTGGTATGTTCAGGGGTGGCTCACTCATTGTGAGGAGTACTTAGGGGCCCTTCATTTAAGACTACAAGAATTCCTGGACTGCTCCTGCTTCCTTCTCTCATCTACTTTCTAGGACATTTACTCATTCCTGCCTGCTGTCCATTCAGAGTATACAGACCTTCAGCTGCTCCTGCCCCTCCAATGTGCCATCAGCTCCAAGCCCATAGTCCCCTGGGGCTCCAGAGAGGTCTAACCTTCACTGGGGTCCCTCCACTATTCATCAGATGGTGCCTCTCCCCTTGAAGCTGCCAATCTGTGATGAACCCTGCTCTTCTTCCAAAAATATATGGAAATAAAATTATTTCACTCACTGGGTACTGCCAATGTTCACTACTACTGCCTCTCCTCTCACTGATGTCTGGAAAGGAATCTTAAAATTATGAAATCTGTGTTTTCATAGCTTTAGATAGAATCCGATAATTCATAAATATGCCTCATAAGGAAAAAGCAAAACTTCTACCAGTAATGACTTACCTGTTTAGAACAGCCCATTCACCTGCTCAGTTTCAGGGTCCAAATCAATATCATAGAAACAGGGGCGGGTAGGGAGTCCAGGCATGGTGCTCATCTAGGAGATATGAAATAGCATTAAAAACAAACTAAACCAGGTCTTTTCCTTCATGTTCCTTTCAGTTAGAAAGCCCAAGACACAATATTATTTTACAGCTGTCAATAAAGTGGCACTCTTCGTGTTACAAATTAAAAACCAGGTCACTGATCCTGTTACGACCTCAAGAGAAAACCCTCGAGTCCTCCAGCAAACCAATCACCAGTCTTCCCTCTGGGCTCCCACACAGACAGCTGCAACAGGAGGCTGAGGGGGTGCTCGTACCTCTGTCCCACAATGGCAGGTGCTGGGAGGCTAAGCCAGTTATTCACCCCCTTGGTTCTCACACTGAAAGACCAAAAGGAAGTAGAGGGCTTGTCTGCTATTTAATTTTGTTTTAATGAGTCTTGAGAAGATACTCATATTATTTTTGCTTTAGTAACAAAAGATTAGCAATCAGTATCCTTTAACTTAGGCCAAGATGTTGCTGGACACAATCCAGATGGTTTAAGATCACTGTTATTACTAGTCCAATCTGGCTTTCTAAAACTGAATTTGCAATGCTTATGGATTTTACTTATACTTGTTTCTTCTAAAGGGTTGGCTTTGACAAATACCTACTTAGATACATGTAAAGTCTTGTCAATGAAAACCCTGTATATTTTAACCTGTAACAAAATCCTTTACATACATACAAGATTCAAATCAGATCTAGACAGGAGGCGAGACTAAATGGAACTTCTACAACTTTACTATAACAGTGTCACAGAAAAGGATGAGTCACCTTCCATAACACAAAGTACATATACTTTAGAAAACCTGATTCTGACATCTGAGTGCCAGTCAACACTCCTGAGAACACACTATATGGAGCTCATGTTGGTCTTAAGTCTCAAATTCTGTAAGAGAAGCAATTGCTGAGTGTGGGGAAGAGGAAGAAAAAGGGAGCCTGAAGATGACATTATAAAGATGAAGGACAGGTGCCCACTGATGTAAACACGCATGTACAAGTTGGCAGAAAATTCTGAAGATGTTCCTCCAAATAGTAATCAGCAGGATTTTCATTATGTTTATTCTTTTCCAAGTAGGACTTTTTTCCCTTAGACACTAGTCATACTGATAATCAGAAAACATTTTAAAATAAGATGATATATATACATCTAGAAACTCCGATTAAAAAAAAACCAAAAAACTCCAAAACGAAGCCACCACCCAGTGAATTAGTACATAAAATGCTCAAATCCTGTGAGCCTCATTCAGGCCCCAACAGCAATTAGAAAGCAGGAAGAACAATAATCATCAAGCCATCTAGATTTTGTGTGGAAATGTGTCGGTCCAAGTGGGCTTCTAATGTGAGTTTGTTCTAGATGAGACGGTCTTGGACCTGGGCAGGCTGTGTTTCTCTCCGAACTACAGGCCTGACACTTTCAGTTTTGCTTTTGTCTCCACAGCCACCGCTCTGCACACACACATCAGGGTGACAATACTGTTCTGCTCCTCCAGAATCAAAGTACGTTCTACAATATCGACAAACCCTGACACTGATGAACGCTGTCACGGGTGAGGCCTCCTGCCTCTGGAGGGGCTGAGGGGCACTGGCTTGCAGGCCTGTCTGACCACTGCTGTGATGTGATGATACTGCTCCAGAGCACTGCGAGGAGCAGGGCTCACACCTCTTGTTGTTTAGTTGCTCAGTTGTGTCCGACTCTTTGTGACCCCACGGATTGTGGCCTTCCAGGCTCCTTTGCCCATGGAATTTCCCAGGCAAGAATACTGGAGTGGGCTGCCATTTCCTCCTCCAGGGGATCTTCCCAATCCAGGGATCCAACCAGTGTCTCCTGCTTGGCAGGCAGATTCTTTACCACTGAGACACCTGAACTTTCCTGAGGCCAAAACCAGCAGAGTTGAAAGTCGATTTGGCTTTAACATTTTGTACTTCCAACTGTAATACCGCCTTCCTACCGCATTCTTTCTAAACTGAAAGAAGCTCCAAAAGGAGATGTATTGATTTCTTTAACTTGGGTACTGGCTTAGTTCACTATTTCAATCCTGTTATTGCAGAAGAAAAAGCTGCAGATATACTGGTTGGCCAGAAAGTTCATTTGGGTTTTTCTGTACATCTCAAACAAATTGTCTGGCCAACCAAATAGGCTACTGGGCAGATCTGTGGGGGAGACCTGGGCACAGGATCAATGCAGACTCTGGGACAGAGTCCAAACTAACTAACAGAGTCAGTCCCAATCATGCCCGTAAACTTTCCTTTACTTCCCAATTAGCAATTTTCCTCCTAAAACATGTATGAAACCTGTAAGACAAGGAAGGATGTGGAAAGTAATTCATCTCAAAGTGTAAGTAATCAGCCATAAAAAGGAATGCATTTGAGTTAGTTCTAATGAAGTGGATAAACCTAGAACCTATTATACAGAGTGAAGTAAGTCAGAAAGAGAAAGATACTGTATTCTAATGCACATATACAGAATCTAGAAAAATGGTACAGAAGAATTTATTTACAGGGCAGCAATGGAAAAACAGACATACAGAACAGACTTATGGACATGGGGAGAGGGGAGGAGAGGGTGAGATGTAAGGAAAGAGTAACATGGAAACTTACATTACCATATGTAAAATAGGTAGCCAATGGGAATTTGATATATGGCTCAGGAAACTCAAACAGGGGCGTATCAACCTACAGGGGTTGGATGAGGAGGGAGATGGGAGGAAGGTCCAAAAGGGAGGGGATATATGTATACCTATGGCTGATTCATGTTGAGGTTTGACAGAAAACAACAAAATTCTGTAAAGCAATTATCCTTCAATAAAAAATTAATTAATTAAAAAAATTTTAAAAAAGCATAAATAAACCACCTTATCTTTCTTATTTATAGGTTTCATTTACACTTTAAGGGGCAAATTCTTTACTCAAGAATGATAAATTCCCTGAATATCAGGCATATGCTCCAGGCATGTTGATAAGACCCAGGAGGTGCAGAGCCTCAAACAGGCTGTTGGGAGGACTAAGTTAGTCGGTAAAAGATGCCCAATAAAAGTCAGCTGTGATTATATACAACAGTACCGTACATAGCCTATGAATTAGGCCCATCTGAGATTCAGACAAGGTCACACTGCCACCGGGAAAGATTATTATTCAGTACAAGCAGTCATGGCATCATCCCTGAACTGAGACCAAGATTGGTCCACAGCAAGACAACTGATCGTAATGGGTCCGACTCCAGCTTTCTCCTTAGCAATGAACTCTGCTAATTCGGCATTTGTGTAATGACTGCAGTAATCAATTTAAGAAGCACAGATGAACAAGCGGCCCTCCCTGCTTGCAGCACTCACTCACCGTTCCCACCAGAGGGTACAGAAAGCCAGCCCCGACACTGGCGCGGATGTCGCGAATAGGCAGGACGAAGCCAGTGGGCACGCCTTTTAGCTCTGGGTTGTGAGACAAGGACAAGTGTGTCTTGGCCATGCAGATGGGCAGATTCCCAAAGCCCTGGGGAAAGACGGGAACAGAAGTGGGACAAGTGAAAGGCTGGCAATGCAACGAAGAACATCTGGGCACTGTGCTTCTGCAATTTACCTGAAACACCCAAATCCCTTTATATCCATGTTTATGTCACCACTCTCCTCCAGCTTAGTCATTATAAATTTAAAAAATCCTTGCTGGGTGAAGGAGTGGAGCCCTCACAACCATATCCCACAACTGAATATTTCACTTTCATTTATACAACCAATTAAAATGATAGTCTGGAGCAGACGTGAAGACACGACTCAAGGCAGGCTCTCAGTGCTTTAGTAAGACATTTCATGCTTCCTCATGAGTTTTCCACACTCACATACCACCTCTGGGAAGATAAAGAATTTGGGACTGGGTCACCTAATCCATGCTCAGTATTTACAAGGGGAGACAGCTGCCGCCCGGAGGTCAGCAGTGCCTGGTGGGGCTGGGAGAACGTGGGCATTCTGCCTCCAAGACTTGATGTATCAAGAGCTGAAAGAACACACCAACCACACACCTACCTGCTTTGTGTAGACTTCCACTTTGTGCTGGGCTTCAGGGAGCAATTCAATGTCGTCAGCTCCATAGATCTTCTGCGCAATAATCCTGATTTTGTCCTCAACTGGGAGCTAACAGAGAGAGAGGGGAGACCATGACCAGACACCTGTGAGGACATGAACCCTTACAGCAGTATTCCAGGTCAGAGTCCCTGAAATGGCCACAGATGGTTATACATACACAAAGATGGGCAAAGAGTTTGAGGTCTATTGGATCAGAAACGTCTTTTTACTATAAGATCCCAGATTTTATAAGTGGAAAATGTCCCACAGGTGTCAAGTTACTGTGTGTGTGCACGTGCATGTGTAAGATTTTACTAGGTACATCATAAACAATACTGCTGACTACTCGAGTAACTATTTCTTCACAAATAAAAATAACGCTCTAATACTGACGATCAATCTCCCATCAAAGCAGACTTGGGACACTGTTTATGAAATAAGACAACTGATATCCATTCACAGAACCCCCAGTGTGTACAGATGCTACCTTTAGCATAAATGACTGTCAACTGCTGTTACTTTAGAAATAGTTATAAAAACAAAATCATCCACATATTTCAACAACAATCTAATGATTTATACGATCAACATACAACAAGGATGGTGGGAAAGGATGTGTTTTTCATGGCACCTGTGTAGCAGACAGAGGCCAGTGGTCCAACCAGTGACCTCCAGGTCTAATGAGGAAGCCCAGGGCTGCCTCCTCCAGGGCAAAACCTTCAGAAGTGGGGTCTGGCCTCTGAAATATTCTTGCAGCCCAGCTCAAGGCACTAAAATTCAAGGGCAAACAGCACAAGGAGAAACTGCTCAAAGGAAATGGGAAAGACAGCTACTCTCACAGGTAACCTGGGCGAGCAAATCACTTAAATTAGGCAGTATGCGACTCGACGCCCCCTAGCAACTAAGGCTAACGCTGGGCGAGCTCTGCTTTCTGAAAAGAATAACTACCTACGAAAACAAGTATTTCCTTTTGAACTCAACTGTGATCATTTACGAGGGGGCTTTGTATACTGGACATGAATAAAGTGAGGCTATTATTCAATTGCGACTTTATAAAGATCCAATAGAGATTACTTTCATATGCCTCTTATAAATGGAGCTCTATAAATGCCAAGGCACATTCAGAACTTCTGAAGCAAAAGTACTTTCATTGAGGAGCGATTTAAGACCAACAGACGCTGAATAAGACAAAATGCGACAGCTTCCCGTCTGTCAGATAAAAGTTCCAAGTAGAAACGGGTTATGAAGTCCTCATTATCCCACCTCTTCCAGGCCTCCTTCTCACCTTGAAGGACTGGGGTTCCTCACTTAGGCACTGTGGATTCGGGCTTAGAGAGGGTGTCTATAAATGCTGTGTATTTGTGTGCAAATTTCTTTTGGGCATTTCCCCAAAAGACAGTTGGTTGAACAGGTTTTCAAAACAGTCTATAAAACTAAAGCTCAACAGGAAAATGTCCATGTCAACAGAATGTTAATTAACTGTATTAAGATATAAGCAGATTAGATCTGCGAGGGGCAAAGAAAACAAGAGACTGTTAAAATTCCTGAGTAACAAGGTGTGCTTCCTTCTACCTTTTTAATGGCTATTTTTGAAAGTCTATCATCATCTTCTAAACACCAGGCCAAAAAGCGGCCTAGATAACACAAGCAGAACCCCCTGCGACGTCCATGCCACGTTCCTAACGAAGTTGGCGGTTGTTGTTGTGGGCAGACTGCTTAGTGCCCAGTCGCCTTCTGAAGTACACAGAGCACTGACAGCAAAGTACAGCCCTACAATAAGAACGACCATTTTGTGAACTAACTTTATTGTGCCCCAGAATAAGCAGTGCTTCTGCCTATGCCAGGCGTTATCATAATTCACTCAGTGACAGAAAGGCCGCTGAAGCCTGCCAGGGTGCTCTGGTTTCGTGCCTGAGCGCTTCTCTGAACCGGAGGCAGTCCCGTACCAGGAAGTGTGCGCAGAACCACACTACTCTGCCCTACACTGGGAAGTGGTCAGAGGACACTTCTAAGCTCGATGGAGCCCAGTGCCCAGTGTGCAGTAACGTGGCTGGTGAGGTTTAAAAGCTGTGGTTCTCTATGTAAGCCTTTCTCCTGCCAGAAGGAGCTGTACTGCGAGCCTTTGCATAAGTTAGGACGTGAGCCAACCTCCTGGGGTGTTCTTGTCTGGATGCCCTCCTCAGTCAGAAAGCAGCAATATACGTTGTTAAGAAAGCCGTCTGGAGTTGGGAGTCCAGGCTGTGGTCATGTAACTCACCTCCATGAGACTGAAACCCACAGGCTGAAGCTGCTAAACACGGGCTCTAAACAGAAACCTCACTGTGCTTTTTTTTTTGCATATAGCAATTAACCCACCTTGAGGTCGTAGAGGAGCTGGAAGCTGCTAGGGGCCGCAGCTGCCCTCTGGACGGCCTCAGCCAGTGCCAGCGCGCCCTTGCCTCCTTCTGCCCAGTGAGTGCACTTCACGGCGTCAAAAGCACCATGTTCTTTGGCCAGGCGGCTGACGAGGTCCAGCTCGGCCTCTGTATCTGTCCTGTAAAGGCAGAACTTCATGTTAAAGCGCTGATGATGGTGGGAGAGGACGGAATTTGTCATGTTTTTGTCATAAAAATCCATGTGCATTGCCCACTGATAAACGGACACTGAGTAACAGTGCTTGCGCTTGAACACTGACTTTTTTTTTTTTTACAGCTGGATGACTTGCAGTGTCTTGGTGTCCATGTGGGTAGAATGGGCATAATCACTGCATTTCACTGGGATGTCATGAGGCTTAGATGGCAGACACTCGTAAGGTACTTAGAACATTCTAGGCACATCATAAGGAATCAATAAGTACTAGCTTCCCAAAATTTTTGTTTCCTATTTTGCTGTGGCTGGACCACTAGAACAAGATCAAAGCCAGCATCAGAATAACTAAACAACCCATGCAAGTTCTCTTACAGCAACACTTCCAGGTCAACATGCTTAATAAACTGTCAAGACACTATCCCACCAGACCTGGAGAAATAATGAAAACTGTAGGCCCAAGACCTTATATTAGCACAAAAGGCCTTTGGAGACCAGAAAGAACATTTAACTTGCGGCCTGTGACTTCAGCTGGTGAGGATGGGCACCCACATGAGCCAAATCTGACTCCACACCCTCGGCGGGGAGGGTGACAAGTCCCCTGTGACGTATGCTGTGCCTGTCATATGGCAGGCTCTCGTCAACGGCTCCCAAAGCAAACGCTTGGTAACTGACAGCAGCAACTGGAGAAAAGAACAAAGCTAATGAAGAAGGAATTCATAGGGCCCGATCTCCATTTCAGGCCTGTTCATGCTGATCATGCTCGGGCACCTCTCTAAAGGACTCTGAACTCTGTGCTTAGCGCCTGTGGAAATTACAATGGAGGGATTAGACCCCTTGGACAGTGGAATCTTGAAGATTAGATCCAGGATACTCAACACCTAAGAGAACATGCACTAATCACCCCTGGCTCAGGGCATAAACCCTGGCTCCTGACAGGTCATAAAACTTTCTGATAGTAACCTTGGGCTTATTGACTATTAACCATTTGGAATGTAACCTCGGGCTTATTGATTATTGACTGTTCAAACACATGATACTTGAATGATGGCATTATTGTGATTGTATTTACCTTTCCTTTGTTGATGTAAGTTTTGGGTGATTTGGGGTGGTGGGTTTAGTCACGTACACATGGGTATAAAAGATCCTCACAAATGCTGGTCGGGGTCCTTGGCTAAGAGGAGACTCTGCCTTGGGCCCGCCGGTGTAATAAACTGCACTTCACTGTCTGCGTTGTCCTGCTGAGTGAGTTTGCTTCCCAGAGCGCGTGGCTACAACACTAAGAGCTGGACTGCACGTCTGCTCCAGGAGATGTCTGCTGGCCATTTCCCACAGTCTCCCTCAACTCTTCAAATCCCGCCTCAACTCTTACACCCCATACTCACTTGAAGGCGTTCACAGCTACTACCACCGGAACACCAAACATCCTGGCATTTTCAATTTGTTTCTTCAAGTTACTGAAGCCTTTTTCAACCAGCTCCAGGTCCTGCAGAAACAACAGGGAAAGCTCTGGAAGGTTAGAGGGCAGAACTTAAAACAGCTGCAGGTTCTTCTTAAAAGAGAAACTGTCTCCTTGAGCCAGCAGCCACTCGCTGTCAGGATAAGCAGACGGCACACAGGGGCGGTAAGGCGGTCCCCAGGCCGCACCAAGGGACCTGCGACCCTAGAGCAAGCTGTGCTCATGGCCTGGCTGCCCTGAAAGCTGAGCTCTGCCTGGGCGTCTGCCCTCACCACGCCATATGTTAACAGCTCATCTACTGTTTGAAGGGACTCAGATGCCCTTAAATAAATTATATTTACAACCCCTGTTTTATAATAGATTGTATGTACTTCTACAGCACAATGGTACAAATTGACTGTTCAGCGTGTTTGCCTTGCCATCAGAAGACAGGGCAAAAGTCAAAGTGTCAGCCACTCAGTTGTGTCCAATTTTTTACGACCCCATGGACTACAGCCCTCTAGGCTCCTCTGTCTAAGGGATTTCTTAGGCAAGAATACTGGAGTGGATTGCCATTTTCTGCTCCAGGGGATCTTCCGAACCCAGGAATCGAACCCGGGTCTCCCACACTGCAGGTAGATTCTTTACCACGGAAGCCCTGTGCATGGCATTTTGTCAGAAAATGTGGAGTCATCAGCAGTGCTTCAAAAGGTGTAAATGAACCCAACCATAAACCTTGTATCAGAAATAAGATGAATACCATCTTTAAGGACCAAATACTATGAAATTGAAAGGAAAGTAATTAAGGAAACATTTTAAAATATGCTTCCTGGAGCACTGCTTACAGCATGGGAAGACTGCAAACAACACAATCCTCCTCCAACAGGGGACTGAGTCAGTGAATTATGATATACACACTCAATAAATATGTATCATGCACATGTCATGAAAAGTGAGACACTCTATTATTAGCACAGAAACTCTCAAAGATATACTAAAACTGGGAGACTATGAAGAGCTTAACTAATACTATTTTTGGAGAAATACAAAAATACATGTGCATATGCATGAAATTTTAAATGTTGAGATATACAGACTAAACAGGAGACTCACAGCATATATATAATAATCTTATTTTTTTTTACAAAGTATATGTTATTATATAAGCTTAAAATACATTAAGTATTTTAACAATGAAAATATCATGGTCTCATATACAAATATGTACCAGGGATCATGGGTAAAACCCAGTAGTAGTAGTGCTTGGTTTATGGATTCCATAAAACTATGGGAAAAAGGGTAAGATAAAGCACAAAACAACTGAGACCACTGTAAACATGATTTATGTTTTTTTTTCCCCTTTAATCATTGAAAACTGAGATTAGAATTTAGTTGACATTTTAAAGAGCACAGCTGATTCCTTACCTCTAGTCACATGAAAACCAATTAATATGTAAGTCTGATTGAGAACAGTTTTAAATAAGGCGAATGTCTTAAATGAAGACACCAGCTGGGCCAGTGAGGGGCAGTCACTCTAATTAGACACAGGAAAGGCTGCGGGGTGGCAGGAGGGCCAGAACTGTGAATTCCCCTCCTACGCGTGAGTCACACAAATGACCATAAAAGGCAAATCATAACTCAGAAGACAGGCAGGCTGAAGGCACCAGCAATGCTTTGCTAGCTGCTTTTGAATTACTTCATTCGGGGGCTGAAAAGTGACCCTGCACTTAGAAGCCTTGAAAAAAGGCAGAGAACTTGTATCAACGGTGATAGCCGCTGACCTTACCATCTCACATGGTGCCCTCACCTCTCTCAAGACCGCCCCAAACTGGCGCCAGAGGTGCTTCTCGGTGGTAAATGATACGAACATGAGAAGCTTTATGCTCACAATTCTTTGAGCTCCTGCTTACTGCTATAAACCATATCAGTTTATGAAAACCTTGCCTAGAAAAATAAACAGGGTGCTGACCCTGTCTTGGCCCTTGACTGAATTTAAATCTGTAGAGAAAAAAGCATTTCAGAAAATCCCCCTACTTCCCTCTGATTTGAATGGCATTTGCGAATCAACCAGCCAATGCAGGGAAGACAATGAAATCTCCATTAGATTACTGCATGGTTCCTTATTTCTTTGTAGTGGGGGGTATCCTACAAACCACAGCATCCCTCTTTAGCAGCATCCTTGGCCTCTACGCTCTGAATGCCAGTAGCACTCCCCACCTCCAGTTGTAACAATCAAAAATAAATGTCTCTAGACATTCCCGAATATCCTAGGATGGGGGGAACTGCTTCTGGTTGAGAATCAACCACTGGTCTAGGGGAGTAGTTTTACTGATATCCTATGTGAGCAACTGTTTTATGAGGCATTTCTTCCCTGTTTCATTTAGTATAGTTGTTCAGCACACTATGGGCCCTTTGCTCCCAGGAACAGCCCTGGGTCGTATGACAGCCTACTCATTTCCAGATATGCCAGGCTGAGAAATGCTGATTCAGAATGTGGTGCATCCTAGGGCAAGCAATGAGAAGTGACTGAAGTTACCTCCTCTATGTAGGCTTTGGGAAGCGGAAGTCCAGCAGTAACCTGGAAGATAAAGAAGCAAAGTCAGAGGCATTTTTACTTACAGTAAGACTTTAGCTTCTAATGATGCTTTGCCATCTCTTCAAAACCAGAAGCTGCATCCTTGGGGCAGGGGGTTCGGGGGTGGGGTGGAAGACATACAGCAATAGAAAGCTTGTTTCCTGCCTTAAGGATTTACAGCAAGTGACCAAAACTACGGCACAGAACAAAAGTCACCGCTTTGAGTAGGGTGGGAGACGTTCGTGAACTGAATTAAAGAGATGAGAAGGGATGAATCTATGAAGGCGGGTGGGGGAAGGGATGTGTTCCCCTGCGAGTGAAGCCCACAGCAGCGGGGGTGGAAGGAGAGCTGAGTATAGGGAAAAAGGCAGCTGTCAGCCCTGCAAGAGCCACCCTGAGACGTCCGCCATGGAGTCTGAGACGTGCCCAGCAACGTATTCGTGAGCTGGTCCACCAAGCCAGCCCACACCTTGTGGAGCTGAACTGGGGCACGTGAGCAGCACAAACAAGAGGGAAACAACACACAAGGGTTTTCTTCCTCTATAGTTACAGAGGTACCTGGTGGGACCTACTGTATTCACAGGGAAGTCCTTGAGGGTGAAGGCGCTGATTCCAGGGACCCCACTGGGCAATGGACTAAGAAACCTTTCGAGTGTTCTGCTCCCTTTCCTCAGAGACACCATGGTGCTCCAACTCCAAAAGGGGCCTCAGAGAGGCGGGGCAGGAAGCTGGGACCTGAGCCCACGCTCCCGGCCTCACAGGGCTCCAGGAGGTACAGGAGCAGCAGGCCAGGCTCCAGACAGAGCTGTGTGCAAAGCTCTTCTCTCAGTGCTGCCAGGTGACACGCCCACATGATTCCTCAGACCATGAGATCAGGAGGGAGGCAGGAGCAATGGCGTGAGGATGAGTGAGGGGACGAAGAGGAGAAATGCTGGTTATGATAAGGAAGAGAAAGGGAGTCCATCCTGCGGCCCAGCAGAAAGGGGCGGCCTGGGTTAGGAGGCCACAGGACGAGGAGGACCAGAGAGGCGTGCTGGGCTGCGATGGTGGTGCTTCTCCCTCAGTGGGGACCTAAACCTTTCCCGGGGTCCAAGAGGTCAGGACATAACCTAAGACATTATGGCTCTTTTCACTCTCATTCCTTCAGGAAGTCTACAATGGATTTGCCCACAGATGATATGACATGTGACATCACAACAGATCAAATGCTGAAGATGAGAACCAACAGTCTTTGATTAAACCAGATAATGAAGAGATCTGAAAAATCGTACAATGCCCAAATGCTGTTTTGGAAAATATATTCACTTTTCACTTCTAAAAAAAGGTATTTATGTTAGCATTTAATTATGTTAATATTTATGCTAAAATTTAATTCCTAATATGGTAAATATCAATAGACACAACTCACCTAAACAAAAGCTCTTTTAGGCCTTTAATAATTTTAAGAGTGTCAGGAAGGTCTGAGGCCAACATTCTTGAGAACTGCTCTATCAGGAAAAGCCCTGATCACTATACTAAGAAATAGTGATTTTCTTCTGCAGATGAGGGAGGTCTTGAGGCTCAATCCACAAGACTAGCTCCCAGAGGATAGGAATTTAATATTTCATCAACTAATTCCTGAAAAAGAGAACCATATCTTCACATGTACGCAGTGAAGAAAAGGTTACAATAGTGATAGTATTAGTCATTTAGTCTTGTCTGACTCTTTGCGACCCCACAGACTGTAGCCCACCAGGCTCCTCTGTCCACGGGATTTTCCAGGCAAGAATACTGGAGTGGGCCGCCATTCCCTTCACCAGGGGTTCTTCCTGATGCAGGGATCAAACTGGGTCTCCTGTATTGCAGGTGGATTCTTTATCATCTAAGCCACCTGGGAAGCCCGATAATAGAGCAGAAAGTACAATTTCTAAGCAGTGTGGATTAAGGAGAACACCAAGTTTCAGGATAGAGCTGAAGGGAAACCGCGCTCACCTGTTTTCCCCATCACCAGAGGCAGTCCCAGCATACCTGCCCTTCTCCTCCTCTCCCCAGCCCAGGCTGTTATCAGCCCTGTCTGGCATGCTGACCTCTATCGCAGCTAAATGGTTTGGTTGGCTGGCTGCCAGTGGCACCATTAGAGGGAATGGGACTCAGATGTAAAAAGAACAGTCTGAATATACAGGAGTTTTTCGGTAAATATAGCCAAACACATGTCCTTGGAGGGGTTTGGATATTATCAGGTGTTTTCCTCAGAAAGGTAGGCCACGAGGCCAACCTCAGCCCTCCCCAAGAGCTGGGACTACCTGTGAGTGATGAGGCAGCCAGCACAAGAGCCATCTGGATGTGCCCTGCTCTTGGTACCCTAATAACCATAAGGGTAAGAGCAGCTTAATGAAGAACAGGCAGGAGTCACCAGCTTCCCTTTAGCCTTCAGCACTTGTCTGAGAGTCAGACCCTTCCGATCCCTGATTCTCACCGTGGGGCCACCTCCGTGCATTTTCAGAGCCCTGACAGTGGCGACGAGCACCACTACGTGTGGGCGGAGACCAGAATACCGGCATTTGATGTTAAAGAACTTTTCCATTCCAATATCTGCTCCGAATCCTGCTTCAGTCACTGTAATGAGAAAAGCAACTGTAAAAATGCTACCCCAACTCCCTTGATGCTGAAAGAAAAGTGGTCTATCACTGATTTTGCAAAACTACTTGCCTACAAACCCTTCGGGACCGACAAGCTTAAGTGCAACTCTGTCTGCGATGATGGAGGAATTCCCGTGTGCGATGTTGGCAAATGGCCCAGCATGAACAAATACTGGAGTGCCCTGTGGAAATCAAGACATTGCGAGCAAAGCTGCCAGCCCTGCTTCAGAAGGGAAGGTCAAGGGGAACCAAAATTAGCTAGCATCCAAAAGAAAAAGGGCAAGTATGAAGCCACTTCTTTTATATTTCAGTGAAGTCCCAGTCATAACTATGAGAAGAATGGGAATAAAGAGATAACAGGAAAAGAAGTGTTTCCCTAGGGACACTGTGCTTTCCAACCAGTCCAGGAGGGCAGGAGTCACTCTGCTCACCTCTAATGTCTGCATGAGGTTGGGCTTGATGGCATCCTTCATAAGGACCGTCAACGCTCCACTCACTCCCTACAAAACAAAGGCACGAACGGTTGATTCCCACCAGCAAAAAACCTACCTTTTGAAGCCAAAATTCAACATTCTTAGGTCTTCCATTTTTGGCCATCTTGGACTAATGATTATTTTTACCTAAACTAAACTAGCCATTCACGCACTTATAAGCTACCGATTACCTTAAAGGAGAATAGAGAGTGAAAATGACATTCATATGTAAATTCTGGAAAAATATGTAATCCTGGAAACAAGCATTTCAATGAAGCTCTGGCTACTGATCCACGTGGGTGGGAAATCCATTTTAGACAGCATGAAAACACTAGTTCCTAGAATACTGAAGTATAGGTAGCTTTGGTGTCTGGACAGAAATGGCTGTAAACCAAATTTAACACATGTGTCTTGTACCTTGGGGCTTCTCCTGTGGCTCAGCAGTAAAAAAAATATCTACCTGCAATTCTGGAGCTGCAGGAGACATGGGTTTGATGCCTGGGCTGGGAAGATCCCCTGGAGAAGGCCACGGTAACCTACTCCCAGTATTCTTGCCTGGAGAATCCCATGGACAGAGGAGTCTGATGAGCTATAGCCCATAAGGTTGCAAAGAGTCAGACACAACTGAAGCAACTTAGCATGCATGCACGACCTGCACCTTAAACTGAAAATTGACCCAGGAATTCAACATCAACTCTTATATAGCAAGACCGTCTTTTAAGCCATCCAACCATGGATGAACAAACTGGTATCAATGTAAGACAAAGCTATAGATTTCAATTTCCATGAGTTTATAGGTTTCTGGTTTGGTGTAAAAATTTATAGCAATTTTTGTTCTTACACACATAAACTGTGAAAACAAAAAATTAGTATTTCCCCCCTCTTCTGAATTCATCTGACATTAACTGTAAGCCAACTATTTTGGTGTGTGTCAACACAAATAGGCTTTTTAAAAATTAATCTAGAGATTATCTCATTTAAAACTTCATATTACCATGTAGACAGTTCAGAAATAATCCTGACGCGGACAACTAGCCAAGTAGGATCATTAGAAGACCAGGTCAAGCTGTTTCCAATATGGTCATCAGTGAGGATATGGGGCCATTGAGCCTCATGATAAGAGATCTCCGTGCAAGAAGGCCTGCTGTGGGGAGGGGCTGGGGTGGGACTCTAAGCTCCGCTCTAAGGGTCTTGCTTGGGACTCTTGATGCTCTCTGAAACTGAAGTCGGACACCCTCTCTTGTAAATATTCACAGGTTGAATATAAATGCTCAAACCACCTGAAAACTGTGGTCTATTACTGGAGCATACTGCTTGTCACTCTCTAAGGAAGTGTTTTTTTATAAATTTCATATTTATTTACTAAGTAAAAAAATCATATGACTTCATTAGTTAATTGCAGTATCTTAACTACACCATAGTTTGTGTCATTGGTAGCTGCTGAGAGAGGCTAGGAATACAGACACAGTGGAATCACCCCGGGACCCACCAGATCCTCAGTACTGATGGGCTCCCCTTTCTTGCTGGACGCCACCACCATTTTGCCCAGTCTCTCTCTCATGTCTTCTAGAGAACTGGTGAGAGCCAGCACAGCCATGATTTCACTGGCCACGGAGATATCAAACTGGGCCTGTTGGCAGGGAAAAGACACAATAGGGAAAACTGTGTTAAACCCAGAAGCATGGATTTTCTTCACATCCTAGGCTTAAACAAATAACTTAAAAGGACAGAATAAAAGAACAGCACACGAAGAACTTAATGAAAATAAATAATCCCCTAAGAGCAAAAAAGTTTGTAATTAAATATTCCAAGACTTTGAATAGACAGTTTTTAGAAATAAAAGTCCTAGAAGGACCAACAATCCCTCTGGAGGCAGCCTGTGCTTATGTGACTATGATTTCCCTAATATACAGGGACTGACATGGAAGCTCTCACACCAAAGAGACATACTGCAAGACGGCCACAAAAAAAGAAGCGATTTTAATCAATTTGTGTGCAAGGAAATTCACTGGGGGCTCTCCACCTCTAGGAGAAAACGCTGGGGGAAAACACACAGGTGACACATGGGATCGACTGCAAAAGCTGTCAGGAGCGTTCCGCACCTACTCGCTCCCACTTTAAAAGGAAGAAGGCGGAACACCACCCAGCAGAATCAATCGATCAGGAAAGGACGGAGGAGGAGAGAAGCAGCAAGGACCCAGTCCCCATGAACTAATCTACTCAGAAAGGAACAATTACCGTCCGTGAGTGCCCCTTCTCCGTTGGAGCCTGTCCGATTGTGATCTTCCTCAGGAATCTATCGTTGGTATCCAGCACTACAGGAAAAAGTGAAGATGCAGAAGAAAGATACAGTAGACATAGCAGAAAGGAAAAAGGACCAGAGTTAAAGGAACTCGAAGAATTTTAAAGCAACAAATTTAACTTAATGACTATTTGATGTCAAATTTTATGGGAAAGCTAGAATACAGGTTCAAGTTTAGAAATGATGTTCACATACTGTTAACGTGCAGGAATCAGACAGGATTGTAGAGTGGCTTTGTTTATGCTTTCTAGAGAATTCAAACAGTTATTAATAACCAGAAATCTGGAATCTGTTTCAAAGCATATTCCAAATTCCACAGAAAACAGAGCAGGCCACTGTTTCAAAAGGCCAAGGTCTGTGCTGCTCCACGGGGTGACTCACTGATTTTACACAACCCTGAGAACCACAAAGGGCCATAAACACGGGGCAAGGGCAAGGCCTTCTGAAGCAGGCTGGGTGACAGACCTGCTCTTTCCTTGGAATGTGGAGATGAGATAGCTTCCGTTCTGATCACACAACACCGATCTAATTGCATACCCTTGGAGAATATGGCTTAGAGCAACCTACTAGCTACTCTTAATCCCACTTCCTAGGTTTAACTACAGTGAATATTTTAATGTATTCCCAATTTTGTTTTTTGTACAACACGCCAAAAATAGTAACAAAACACAAAGTGAACAACAGTGGCAAACCAGTTCACACTTTTAGGGTGGGTCAAAGAGGAGAGGCATTTTTAAGGTACTTGATAACATGCTACATTTTTTCCCATAATACCATATTTAAACCCTAAAACCAGTGTCTTGTACAGCACTTGGAGACACACACACACAATCCCATTTTGACAGTGAAGAATGTAATGAGTTGTTGGAGCTTATCTTTTTTTTTTTTTAATAGTGTCAAGTTCCTTGTATCTAATTTATATGTATAAAACAGCCAATGGGTATGATCTATTTTTTCCCTTGTCTGCTTCTACCTTCTCAGAAAGCATGAGATTACATATAAAGCAAAGGAAATGTGAAGGAGATAGCAAATTTTCAAACTGGATCTTTATTCCTCACAAAGTATTATACCATAGGGTTAAAGCTACTGAAACAAAGGAAGAGAAATATCAGTGTAGTTTTAGATGTTAAGAGAGTTACCTTAAAAATGCCATTAGCTAGCACAGTTATTGAGCCAATGACAATCACAAAAACAGTCAATAAATTACTTGTTAGCTGCACTCTGTGCACCTGGATAAAAATTCCTTCTCAGCAGTGGTAGAGTTTGGATGGATACACTGTTGGTACAAAATAAAAACCTAAGCTATGCTGGCTGATATAAAGAAAGGCAACACATGGCAGGGAAACCAGGCAACTCACTCATCAGCTTGCTAAATGTTTAGACCTTCAAGGCTACCTACTTTGTTAAAAGAGAGTTTAAAAAAATGAGGTAAAAATGAGTAGGCAAGCTCCAGAGCTACAAGAAAAATCAAGTCATTTATGCCAGACAAGAATTCTAAGAATAAAGGTCAACATGATTCAAGATGTGATTAAACATTACTTCTCTACTTCATGACACCAAAACTTGCTGCATAAGTATACGAAACTTGCAAAATGTCACTTCTGGTTTATGCATGAACTTCCTGAAAACCACCCTCACACCAAAGGACACTGAAGAGCCAGCAAAACGTCCAAGTGACCAAACAAAAGGAGGCTTGATTACAGCTAATAAGGAGAGAGACTGGTAGGGGTGGCCAGGAAAAGGAGTAAGTTGCCATCTTGGTCAGCCCTTAACCATGAAAACAAGAACACCCGAGCTCTGGACCTCCCATTTTACCACCTTTTAGGGAGGGCGTGGGGTGTGTAGCATAGCTAAACCAAAGGGGCGTATGCCCTGCTAGGATACCTCTTTGCCAAGTTATAGTTTCTGGATCAATGTCCAATCTTGCAAATCTGTTTATCTCTTCATCTGTCAGTGTGGTAGGGTCAGTCTTTTCAATGCCTAGTCTCTGAAGAGATTAAAAAAATTAAAAACAGAAATAAGACAAAACATACAAAGCAAATAAGATAAAAAAAATTTTTTTTACCCCTATCTCCAGATAGGGTCCCCTCTAGGAAATCCAAACCACGTTAAATGCAGAAGGGCAAATTATGATCCCTTTAGCTAAATCTTTATTAATACCACTCACACATGTACCAAGGCATTATGTATTAACACATTTGTCCCTATTACTGAACACCAGAGGCATTTCCCTAAACCAAAGCCTTATGTAAGCACAGTGACCAAAACATGTCATACTAATTCACCATATGCAAACATATTGAAAGGAAAAGAAGTGCAAAGCTTTTTCAACCAAACAACTGAAAAGCCCAAGTTAAATGCAAAATCAGAAATGGCCAAAAGTAACAATCAATAAAAATCAATGGAAATCATTTTTAGTGTTTTTTAAAAAAATGTGTTAATCTTTGGAAATATATAAAGGGATAAATATTCCTTTCAGTTCAGAGGCAAAGAAAAGATATCGCTCTAGCACAGTTCATGCTTTTGAAGTAGCCCTATTGTTCACTGCCTTCTTACTGTTTCAAAAGGCACAAGAAAGCTTTGTCTCTTCCTCCTCATGGAACTTGGAAATTTGTTTATTTACAATGTGTACTGTGGTTACCTCCTGAAATGGAAAACTCCTTTAAAACATACTCTCCTTTTCTCATAACTCGTGGTAGAGCTGAGTGGCCCAGGAAGCCCTGCTCTTCCCAAAGTCTCCTTCCTGTGCCAACAGGACTTAGTTTTCAAACCTCAGGTGTGTTTTCAGAGTCGGTGTTCACTGGCTTGTCAAACAGCCTCACAAGCCTGGAACATGATATTGTGTGCAGAGGTCAGCAAAACCCTCAGTCACTAAGCTGAGAATCTGCTGTTGATAATCCACTTTTTAATTTATTTGGTTGCACTGGGTCTTAGCTGTGGCACGTGGGATCTTTGATCTTCACTGCGGCATCTTTAGTTGCAGTATGCAAAACCTTGGTTGCAGCATGTGGGATCTAGTTCCCTGACCAGGGATCGAACCCGGGCCCCCTGCATTGGAAGTATGGAGTCTTAGCCACTGGACCACCAGGGAAGTCTGACAACCCACTCTTGACTGAGCTAGGGGGTTATACTGAGATAACAAGGTACAGGAGAGAAAGTTTGGGAACCAGGAAACAGGGGACCAGTGTTCTAGTTCTAACATGTCGAGGGGTTCTGTGGCCATGGACAAGCCCCTTGTTTTTAAACCCTAGAGCTTTTTAAAGGATCATTTAAACACTGAGTCCAGCCCCTCCCCACACATGACAGAAAGTTCCACCAATAAAGGTTAAGATAAGTTGCCTGTTCTTTCCACCATACCCGTGGAACAATTCTTGGACATAACAAGGTAGTAGCTGACTTACTTTCTGCACAGTATTTTTTGGGAGGTGTGCAAACAAGAGAAGCTAAGCAATATCAAACTGTGTAGAAGTCACTTTTTCTCATGTCTAGAGAAAAATGCATATGTATAAATGTGACAGCATTGTAAAGCAAGTAGGACAAAATGTAAACAATTACTGCATTTGGGTACAGGGGAGCTTGTATGGTATTTTTACAGCATCAAAATATAAGTTGCAAAAAATAAAAAATAAGGTGAGTATAACTACTATTGATACAAGGCAGCACATACCATTTACTGAATGCTTACATGTGCCAGGCAGCCTAATATTTATAAATGTACAATATTTCCTGTGTAAAAGTAACACAGGAATATATTTTTGAATTTTATTTTTAAAATTCCCTTGTGCTACCCCTTTATAGTCACACTGTTCCCTGACCCATAACTGCTGGCACCCACTGATCTATTCTCCACCATTATAACTTTGTCTTTTGAGAATGTCATATGAATAAATGCAAGCATACAGTATGCAACCGTTTGACACAGTCTTCTTCCACAAAACATAATGCCCTTGAGATTCATTCAAGTTGTTCTATCAGTTCATTCATTCATTCACAGTATGGATATACCAGACTGCTTATCCATTCATTCACTGAAGGCCATTTGGGTTGTTTCTAGATTTTGCAAATTATTAATAGAGCTGCTAAAAAAAATTCATGGTTTTATATGAATACATGTAAAAGTCTGCACTTCTCTTGGGTCAATACCTAGAAGTAGAATTTCTGGCTCATACAGTACAATGTATGTTTAATAACTATATATTTGCATTAGAGATTCAAATAAAATACAGAAGTAACACTCTTGCTAAGCTCCCAATGCTGGGATGAGCAGGTATTGAAACTTCAGAAGCTGCCATGCTGGCATCCTGACTCCTACACCCATGCTATAAACGAAGTGTCATTCTTTTTCTTAGCTGAGGGCAGGCTGTCAGATCTCTGCTTATCTCACTAAAAACTCACAGACAAAAGAGAAACAACCTCTGCCACCAATCTCCGCTGTGTATATCATGACTTTATGATTACTGTAAATGAACCTGTCCAAAACAGGCTATTCTAAGGGGATTATAATCTCCTTATCAATCACCTAATTAAACATAATAACAAAAAAGAACAAGGAAAAGGCTTACCTGCAACCTCCGGATTTGGATATCAGAGAACTTTCTCACTCCATTTACTGATGGCACCAAACGATTAAAAAGTGCCTTAAAGGAAAGGACAAGAGTTTTTAAGTGAAAAGAACCCCACCGCCTTGTTACCTGCATTATCAGCACCCACCGGCCCAATATAATTCAAACCCTTCCACAAGTGCTGCAGGGTCTGAGCAGCCTACCTTGTCTGTCTGGGTCTCTTCATGGAACATACGGGCATCGATGGCTGCGGCCACAAGGTTGTTGGCTGCAGTGATGGCGTGGATGTCACCAGTGAGGTGGAGATTAAACTGCAATAGGGTGGAAGCCACATCAGTCTTAAAACTTGTCTGTATCCTTCCAACAGTCACTCCATCATGACCACACCTATCCCTAGGATAAGGCCACTGGAAAACTGACGGCAGCGTGGCTAGTGGACAAAGACCCAACAGCCCTTGAGGACAAATGACTACCTGTCCTCGGAAGGAACTGTGACCCTCCCTAAGAGACCTGGCCAGTAAGCGCAAGTGCCACATCGCTGGGCTCAACAGCGACACGGGATTAGAAAGGACACACTCATGCGCTTTCAACAGTGAGCAAGAAGCACGCTGGAGCTCCGTTCCTGCATGCTGCTCCCGCTTCTGTGGTTATTACTTTGAATTCATGTTGGTTTTTCCCTCTCTCGTGCCACATCTGATCGCTTGCTTAATGTTATTTCCACTGAAAGCCAGGCTTTGAAGTCCTTGTCATATCAAAAAAGTAAGCTGTTTAGAAGTTTACAAATGAAGACGTTTTTCTTCTAAGTATTGCTTCTGCTGAGCAAACGAGTCATTTGCCTACTAAGATCTCTGCGACAGACTTTAATTTCAGGAAGGAAAAACTGTCATGAAAGATCTGATTCAGCCCAATTCTGGACGACTACGTTACCTCCTCCATAGGAATGACCTGAGAGTAGCCGCCGCCTGCAGCGCCACCTAGAGGACAGGTGAAGGGCGAGGACGCACGTTAGGCACACCTCTTCACAACTTGGAAACCAAATGAACCCAAATCGGTTTTCGTAACTGCCTCGCCTATTATTTATTTACTTTTTAAAAACATTTGGACAGATCTGATCAAGTGCTTCTTAATTTTCTTTCCCAAACTAAACCACTCGCTCTTGTTCACGCTGAATAGTCTCTCAACTGCAATGTGACTCTAACTGACAAAACAATGAACACATACATACCTACTCATTATCTTTAAAAACAGGTTCCCCGTGATTCCTAACATTTGTTTAAAAACCCAGCCGATGGTTACATAAAGACAAACCTGTTCAATTTCCTACCCTCATAAGTGCTATTCTGGCATTTTAAAAAAAGGAATATTTAAAGTACACACACCAACATAAACACAGAGACTGCAATTCTTCCTAAATAGGACACATATGGTGAAAAACAGCTTAAGTGCTAGATTTCTGCTGGCCCATTTGGATTACTAAGCAAAAGCTAGTCAAACAGGTCCAGGTTATCTGTGGGATAAATGTCAAGTTGAGATAAAGGTTCTGTGTGTGTGTGTGTGTATGTCTGTGTGTGTGTGAGTGTTTTGTAAGGTAAGATCATGCAACAAAAATTGGGCCATGTATGATGAGAGTAAAGGGAGCATACTGGGTTCAATAAACAGGAAAAGGTTCATTCTGAGCTAAAAGGGGGTTGTTAAGACAAGCTCAAAAGCAGAACTAAGTCTGCTAAACTAAGTCTGCTATAGCTAAACAACAGGATGAAGAAGGGCAAAGGTGTACCTGTGTCAACATCTGTAGTAATCATGAGAGTAAGGAGAATATATGATACCCCACCACCAAGCAAATGATGAAGCTAACTCTGAGAACCCATTATAATTAATAAAAATATAATTCTAATTTTAATTAAAAGAACATGTTTGGAGTATTGCTGCTATCAAAAACTGAAAGTGAAATACAGTTACTGAAGTTGTATTTTCATCTCATCAGAAGAAACACTGTGTTGATGGTATTATCTCAGAGCTTGAGATAGATGTAGTGACTCTCCCTGGTACTTGATGATACTGCCTTGACCAAGCTCCTCTGAATTCCAGCTGTTACTGTTCTAAGTGGTAATAAAACTATCTTAGAAGATAAAATAACAGGTATAAACTGCTCAGCAAAAAACCTGGCATGAACCCTAACACTCAATAAGTGTAGGCTTTTCTTATTCCCTCAGAGTGAAACATCTGTAGGGTTTGTCTTTGTCTCTAGAAAAGTCAGCGTGGTGATCAGCAGCTGTGACTGTGTGCTCAGTTGCTCAGTTGTGTCCGACTCTTTGCGGCCCCATGGATGTTAGCCAGCCAGACTTCCCTGCCCATGGGATTTTCCAGGCAAGAATACTGGAGTGGGTGAAAGCAATGCTAAGGGGAAAGTTCATAGCAATACAAGCTCACCTCAGGAAACAAGAAAAAAATCAAATAAATGACCTTACTTTACACCTAAAGCAACTAGAAAGGGAAGAGATGCAGAAGCCCAGGTCTAGTAGAAGGAAAGAAATCTTAAAGATCAGGGCAGAAATAAATGCAAAGGAAACAAAAGAGACCATAGCAAAAATCAACCAAGCCAAAAGCTGGTTCTTTGAGAAGATAAATAAAATAGACAAACCATTAGCCAGACTCATCAAGAAACAAAGGGAGAAGAACCAAATCAACAGAATTAGAAATGAAAACGGAGAGATCACAACAGAAATACAAAGGATCATAAGAGACTATTATCAGCAACTATATGCAAATAAACTGGACAACCTGGAAGAAATGGACAAATTCCTAGAAAAGTATAACTTTCCAAGACTAAACCAGGAAGAGATAGATAATATTAATAGACCCATCACAAGCAGGGAAATTGAAACCGTAATCAGAAACCTTCCAAAAAACAAAAGCCCAGGACCAGATGGCTTCACAGCTGAATTCTACCAAAAATTTAGAGAAGAGCTAACACCTATTCTACTCAAACTCTTCCAGAAAATTGCAGAAGAAGGTAAACTTCCAAACTCATTCTATGAGGCCACCATCACCCTAATTCCAAAACCCGGCAAAGATGCCACAAAAAAAGAAAACTACAGGCCAATATCACTGATGAACTTAGATGCAAAAATCCTCAACAAAATTCTAGCAAATAGAATCCAACAACACATCAAAAAGATCATACATCATGATCAAGTAGGCTTTATCCCAGGGATGCAAGGATTCTTCAATATTCGTAAATCGATCAATGTAATACACCACATTAACAAATTGAAAAATAAAAATCACATGATTATCTCAATAGATGCAGAGAAAGCCTTTGACAAAATTCAACATCCATTTATGATAAAAACCCTCCAAAAAGTAGGAATAGAAGGAACATACCTCAACATAATAAAAGCTATATATGACAAACCCACAGCAAACATTATCCTCAATGGTGAAAAACTGGAAGCATTCCCCCTGAAATCAGGGACAAGACAAGGGTGCCCACTCTCACCACTACTATTCAACATAGTTTTGGAAGTTTTGGCCACAGCAATCAGAGCAGATAAAGAAATCAAAGGAATACAGATTGGAAAAGAAGAAGTAAAACTCTCTCTGTTTGCTGATGACATGATCCTCTATATTGAAAACCCTAAAGACTCTACGAGAAAATTACTAGAGCTAATCAGTGAATATAGCAAAGTTTCAGGATACAAAATCAACACACAGAAATCCCTGGCATTCCTATACACTAACAGTGAGAAATCAGAAAGAGAAATTAAGGAAACAATTCCATTCACCATCGAAACAAAAAGAATAAAATACTTAGGAGTATTTCTACCTAAAGAATCAAAAGACTTATATATAGAAAACTATAAAACACTGGTGAAAGAAATCAAGGAGGACACAAACAGATGGAGAAATGTGCCGTGTTCGTGGATTGGAAGAATCAATATAGTGAAAATGAGTATACTACCCAGAGCAATCTATAGATTCAATGCAATTCCTATCAAGCTACCAGAGGTCTTTTTCAAAGAATTAGAACAAATAATTTCTCAATTTGTATGGAAATACAAAAAACCTCGTATAGCCAAAGCAATATTGAGAAAGAAGAATGGAACTGGCGGAATCAACCTACCTGACTTTAGGCTATACTAAAAATCCACAGTCATTAAGACAGTATGGTACTGGCACAAAGACAGAAATATAGATCAATGGAACAGAATAGAAAGCCCAGAGATAAATCCACGCATCTATGGACACCTTATCTTTGACAAAGGAGGCAAGAATATACAATGGAGAAAAGACAACCTCTTTAACAAGTGGTGCTGGGAAAACTGGACAGCCACTTGTAAAAGAATGAAACTAGATCACTTTCTAACACCATACACAAAGATAAACTCAAAATGGATCAAAGATCTAAGCATAAGACCAGAAACTATAAAACTCCTAGAGGATAACATAGGCAAAACACTCTCTGCCATAACCCAAAGCGGGATACTCCATGACCCACCTCCCAGAATATTGGAAATAAAAACACGAATAAACAAATGGGACCTAATTAAAATTAAAAGCTTTTGCACAACAAAGGAAACTATAAGCAAGGTGAAAAGACAGCCTTCAGAATGGGAGAAAATAATAGCCAATGAAGCAACAGACAAACAATTAATCTCAAAAATATACAAACAACTCCTGCAGCTACATTCTAGAAAAATAAACAACCCAATCAAAAAGTGGGCCAAAGAACTTAACAGACATTTCTCCAAAGAAGATATAAAAATGGCTAACAAACACATGAAAAGATGCTCAACATCACTCATTATCAGAGAAATGCAAATCAAAACCACAATGAGGTACCACTTTACACCAGTCAGAATGGCTGCCATCCAAAAGTCTACAAGCAATAAATGCTGGAGAGGATGTGGAGAAAAGGGAACCCTCTTACACTGTTGGTGGGAATGCAAACTAGTACAGCCACTATGGAAAACAGTGTGGAGGTTCCTTAAAAAGCTGCAAATAGACCTGCCATATGACCCGGCAATCCCACTGCTGGGCATATACACCGAGGAAACCAGAATTGAAAGAGCCACGTGCACCCCAATGTTCATCGCTGCATTGTTTACAATAGCCAGGACATGGAAGCAACCTAGATGCCCATCAACTGACGAATGGATAAGAAAGCTGTGGTACATATACACAATGGAATATTACTCAGCATTAAAAAAAATTCATTTGAAGCAATTCTACTCAGATGGACGAAACTGGAGCCCATTATCCAGAGTGAAGTAAGCCAGAAGCAAAAACAACAATACAGTATATTAACACATATATATGGAATTTAGAAAGACAGTAATGAGAACCCAACATGGGAGACAACAAAAGGAACGCAGATGTATAGAATAGACTTGTGGACTTTGTGGATGAGGGTAAGGGTGGGATGAGATGGGAGAAGGGCATTGAAGCATGTTAATTGTCATGTGTCTAATCAATCGCCAGCCCAGGATTGATGCTCGGGACTGGTGCAGCGAGATTTCCCGGGGGGGAGGGAGGAGGGAGGGGGGTTCCGGAGGGGAAGCATATGTAAACCCATGGTGATATCATGACAATGTATGGCAAATACAATTAAAAAAAAAAAAAAAAAGAATACTGGAGTGGGTTGTCATCTCCTCCTAAAGGGGATCTTGCTGACCCAGGGATTGAACCCGCATCTCCTGCATCTCCTTAATTGGCAAGTGGATTCTTTACCATTAGTGCCACCTGGGAAGCCCCTGGGAAGCAGTTATGATTACCTTTACTTGTTACTATGACAACTGACTATCAGTTATATAAAAGCACCCCCAGCTATGTATCATCCAATCCAGGAATCCCTGTGCTGTGTCAGACAGTGACAGTAGGAACTGGGGTGAAGTGATGAAAGCTTTCAGCAGAAGTACCATGAAGGGAGTGTAATGAAGCCCCATCTAGTGTCTAAATGAGTTGAAGATCACCCCCCAAGACATTCATGGGCCAAGTGGGCCAGAGGACAAAAGGAGAGGCAGGCGTCCTCTGGCCACCCAAGTCCGGTCCCACTGATACATTTTATTCCTCCTCCAATCGAAAATAAATAATTTTTAAAAAGTACCTTTTATTCCAAAGGTGGGCCCCTGAGAAGGCTGTCGCACACACGCGAAGACATTCTGATGGAGATGGGCACCGAGGGCCTGCACCAGCCCAATCGTGGTTGTGCTTTTCCCCTCTCCCAGGGGTGTTGGCGTTATTCTTCAAGATGAAAGTAGAAAAGGAAAATTAAGTTTATATAAATTAAATTTACGTGTATCAGTAAGTCAGATCTAACAGATCCTAGAGAATGACTCAGTCTGAATAATCAGCAAGATGAAAGACATGAAAGGGATCTTTTCCAAGAATCTTAGGTGTAACTTCCCCCCAGTTTTAATTTAAAAAAAAAAAAAAAAAACTCCTGCATTTTAGCTCTTCTGACTGTGAGGGGCAAATATACTTTACCTTGTAAGAGACACTGCTATAATCTTATATAATTTCTCAGTTTTAATCTCAAAAACTAGCTTTTAACTCAGTAAAACAAAAATATAGATGAATGCTCAGCAAATCTATGGAATTAATGATTTTTTAAAGAAAGGTAATTTCCTCTGAAGATCAGGTTTTAAGACTCAAACTCTTCCACCTACTAGACGAATGATTTTGAAAAATTTTCTCACCTCTGCAGGGTTATAATCTACTCTTAACCTCACAAGGTTGGCATAGCGATCAAATCAGTAAAGACATATGAAAATGCCAAAAACCAAATGAAAAGAACCTTCACAAATACATGCTAACTGCAAATGCAACCTCCGGTGATAATAATCAGTATTAATATTAAGACTCGATTGGCAAATGGAGAAAAGTCATACCCAGTCACCACCACGTATTTCCCGTCAGGCTGGTGCTTCAGCCGTTCCAGGGCTGACAGCAGAACTTTAGCCTTGGTTTCACCATACAATTCCACCTCTTCGGTACGCAGACCAACTTCTCGAGCCAGGTTACCAATGGTCTTTGGCTTGTAAGACCGTGATATATCAATGTCACTTAGAAGAAATACAGAAAATACGAATCAACCTTTATTAATCCCATCATAGTAATGACTCACTCTAACCCTCTTCAGAAGGGGTATACGCATTAACCAGTAGCTAAAAACCTACAATCCACAGTTTTAAAACAGTAATTTTTTTTTTTTTTTAGAACAGTAAAATATTTTACCTTGGCACTGGTGTCTTCAGGTTAAGTTTGTTATACTGAATGATCCACTTTCCTGGCTTAAATTTCTCCAAGAAACGCTTTGCACTCTCTACGGTGCTCTAAACAAAATGACACAAATGGAACTGAGAAGAGGTGGTGATTTTTAACCTTCACCTCAATTCTTAATCCTGGTCACTCAAGTTCAATTACAAAATGAACAGCTTCATGATCTGATTATTAACATGCTTCAATTGTAGGCCAGAATCTACAAGCAGCCAGGATGCCCTGGGCTGTGTGCCTCGCCCCCATCAGCTGGTGTGTGTTACGAAGGGCAACAAGCCAAAACAGACAGAGCAAAGCCAGGGTGTTTACACAGTTCTTTTCCCCCTGAAGTTATCACATTCCAGAGGAAATCAGAATTGTGCTACTCCCGATTCCCTTAATTAATATGCCTAATCCTGCTTCTCTGGTCTTTCATTTCCTTTTTTTCTTCAAAATATTCACATCCTTACTCAGATTTTTGAGTAGGTTCTATGACATTTCTACTTGAAGAAAAATGCACTACCTAGAATTCTATCAGTTTTGTAGAACTATTACAGAAACTCGCACCCACACGTACCTGCATTAGCATTGCCACCGTCATGGGCCCAACACCACCAGGAACAGGGGTGATGAAGCTTGCCCTCTCCTTGGCCTCCCTGTACGCTACATCACCCACAATTTTCTTCGCATTTGGTTTTGTGTCATCTGGTCAAGGAGGGTAAAAAAAAAAAAAATCAAAGCCCAGCCTTAGAATCACAATCCTGGTGTTTATTTCTAAGTTACGTGATCAATTATTACAATAGCTTGTTCCAAAAACTTAGTCGAGTTTAGGGGGTGCTGTCCCATCTGGTTCAAGGGCCTACTTTACTTTTAAAAAGCTGTGGGGTGACAGGTGTTTCCTACTTCCTAGGAAGAGATTTACTTTACCTGCAAAATTCCCCAAGATGCTTAAGTGGTTTTTCAGAACCAGGCGAATCCTTTTGTCATCTGTCAGGTGGCAAATAAAATACCAACTGTTTTGTATGCTTACAGCCAACCACTCAGTATATAATGAGCACCTTTTAAAATGTTAATTTGCCAAGGCCTTCAAAGGAATTTTTTGGGTGCACAAAGCTCCAACTATATCACAGCTGCTAGATACAGTTTCTACAGCAACTGTCAGCATTTGGTAAGCTCCAGGCATGAGCTGGAGGAACAATTCAACATCCAATTCCAAAGACAAGCAGCTACTTAAATGTATGCAGAAGGCAAAGAATATAATTACACTCCCCTTAAAAGGATACAAGAACAACTACGAATCTCAGCAGCAAAGAATAGCTATTCAAGAGAACAAAAATTCCACGATGCATCACTGCTCACGCACGAAGCACGTCCTACACTTGGCTTCAGAGCACTTCTGGGAGGGGCTGGGAACAGGGCTAGACCTTGAGGCTCTAAGGCTTCCAGGCAGGACCTGGTAGGGTCTTAGCCATTTCATCTTTTGGACCAGATCACCAGAAATAAGAAAGAAAGCCTTAGGTTCAGTCAAAAAGCCAGAACTTAGCGACCTTGGCTCTAGGATCAGCTCTTCCACTAACCTTGAGTCCTCAGCCCCCCATGGGCTCCTTACTCATGAAAAGTCCAAAGGGGCAAAGGAGGATGAACACTACCTATTTCAGAGGCTTGTGAAGCCTCAAGAGAGAAATTGCATTTCTTGAAACTGGAAAAAAAAACAAAACATTCTCCAAACATAAGGGTTTCTCTTCCCATTCTAGATGTGGTGGTTGGTTTAGTTGCTAAGTTGTGTACGACTCTTGTGACCCCATGGTCTGTAGCCCATGAGGCTCTTCTGTCCATGGGATTCTCCAGGCAAGAATACTGGAGTGGGTTGCCATTTCCTTCCCCACCCATTCTAGATACATATTTTCTATATTTTCTATACATACTCTAAGGAGGCAGGGGCCAGAAATCCTTGTGATGGTTTCAGGTTTCTAGATTATAAGGCTAAGGCAACAAGTTATGTCAACAGGAGAACATTTCTTACCATAACCACAAAGGTTGTTTCAAGATGCCAAGGAAATACAATTGAGCGCTGCCTTTTGTATAGGTTTCAACTTTCTTAATACCGCTAAAAATACCCCTGCACCTCCTTCTATCTATGAATGTTAGTCACTTTCTCCCTGTGTTTCTCCATACATACTGGGGATGTATCAATGACTGCACAACTTAATGCTGAACTGGGTGAGCTCAGCTCTGCTCCTTCTTCAAACACTATCAGGCCTGGCTTGAGTGCCCTCTGATGTATGTATGGGCTTCCCTAGTGGCTTAGATGGTAAAGAATCTGCCTGCAATGCAGGACACCAGGGTTCCACCTCTGGGTTGGGAAGATGGACAGGGTTTCATGGAGGGTGTAACGTGGTCAGTGGAAAAGTGACCACGTCTCGATCTAAGCGTTCGTTTTCAGTAACCAACACATATTTTGGTTACTTATCCCAGCCCCTGAATTTCTGTTTCATTGGGAACTATTAGCATAAAACTACTTAGGATCAGCTGAAGGAATTCCCTGGAGGTCCAGTGGTTAGTACTCTTGTGCTTCCACTGTAGGGGCACAGGTTCAGTCCCTGGTTGGGGAACTAAGATCTCACAAGCTTGACAGGATGGCAAAAAAAAAAAAAAAAAAAAACCCAAAAAGATCCAGTTGAACCTTAAGCCCTTCATGTGTAATTTGGGGATCCTAGTAACAGGGTTCAGCATAGAAGCCACTACACTAAATAGATTGAGACTGGGTGGGGGGGCAGTGAGGAATTTGTTCCCACTTTTATAACCCTGCCAAATAAAGCCCTATTAATCCAGCCCTTCTCAAACGGTCTTTAGTAAGCCAAGCAGAAAGAACACTTTCACATGTTTCTCTGGACAACACTTTCTGCTCTGCATCTTAAAAAAAAAATTCCTTAAAACAACAACGAAAAACCACATATCTTAATTCATTCTGAGTTTGGAAAATGACTTAAGACATTATCCCTGAATGGACCATGCAAATGATTTAAATAATCAAAATATGAGCTAACAAGTGGCCTAGCTGTGGAACATGGTGCTTTAAGAACGAATATTTGCAAACAGCAGTCTTTAGGTCCCCCTGCTCATCTATGGGTTGGTAACAGCGATCCTGCTCTCCTTGGGGAACAGTAACATCCAGGCTTGTTGATGCTTATCCACCTAAATGCCCAGGACTAAGAAAAAGTACAGCTGACCAGGAGGAAAGATACTGCTTTGACTATTCATATTTCACCTTTTATGTGAAGGATAAATGTGAACAGGAGGTAAATTTCATGTGTAAGTTAACATTTCATGCCAAACTGTGAGACTCAAGAACGCTACCCAGGTTTTTCTTCTTTCATCTCTCAAATTCAGTGCAAAACAGAAAAAAGCCAACAGCAGAACTATGAAACAGAAAATGCAAGGTTTTAAACAGAATGAGCCTGAATGTCACATTGCAAGTACTGAAAGTGAGGAGTTACAGGAGAGCAATTTCTTTATCATCCGTCAGATAATTACACTACAAGACAATGAGTGATCAATTGTGAGCTACTGTCTTAAAAGCATGGTACCAAGAGTAGGAGGGAGGTTAAAAACGGAAGGCTTGACAGTGACTAATGTTCCTGGCAGCTTAGTGTCAATATTTCAAATGAGCTGGGAAGGGAGAAAAAAAGAATATTCTTGCTATAACTCTCTTCAACAATCCAACAGATGAAGGCCTGCTGTCAGAAGGCACAAGCTGGACATGACAGCACAGAGCCCACTGCCCCGGGGCATCCATGGGTAGATGAGTGGAGAAAAAGTATGAGACACATACGATGAGAGAAACACCAAGTTCTGCGGGATGGGAGGGAGAAGAAAAGGACTTTCAAAGGAGAGGTCCTCTTTTGATGAAGCAAAATAAGACAAGGTTTGGAAGGAAGAACGGACATTTCATACAGAGAAGAGGTGGGCAGGAAGTTGCTGAAAATGAAGATGACAGATGAGTTTTATTTGACTGTGTGGCCCAAGGCCTGGAGTGGTGCCCAATGTACAGAAATGATTGCTTGGTTAAAAATTGTTCCTTTTTTAAACTCACAAAGTATGTACACAAGTATCACTAAACTGTCCTTTCAGCTTTTTATGTTTGAAAACTTCGTGAGAGAACAGCCTGTCCCAGTAAAGACGCAGAGGAGCTGCAAAGGAAATCAGGCTTGTGCAGGGGGGCACAGAGTCCACTTTACAATAGTTAAGACAGGTGTTCACAAGCGCACATGAGAAAAAAGGCCGTAGAGGTGGCCGAAACTAGTATGGGGCTGAGGAATCTGACAGGTGACATGGAGAAAGAGGTTCGCAAGTCCACATCAAGCCCCCAAAACCTGGCAAGAGCATGCAAATAGGCCTGAGTGGGAGGCAGCTGGCGGTAGGGAAGCCAGGGAGACATTTATAGCAGTGCATCCAGCAGAGAGGGGGATGCTCGGTGGTGACACTGAGAACATGAAAGAGGGGGAAAAAATTCAGAATATTTAAAAATGGATCCACATGTGGAATGACTGGGAGGGGAACTGAAAGGTTTCAGACCCATGGGAAGGAAGAATGGTGATGATATTACTAAGCAAAACAGGGCCATGAGGAGTAACTTGGGGATGAGGATTCAAGTACAGCTACAGACATGACTATAATGTTGGCACTATCTTTGGTCTAGAAAAGGCGCAGGTTAAACACTTCTGCAAAGCCCTAACTGGAGGTCTCTTGGCACAATGCATCCCTCTCCTGGAGCTTCACAGCAGTTTGTAAAAATCACAATATGCTTTAACTGTCCTTTGCTAAAATCCATCTCAAGGTGAGGCTTCCCTGGTGGTTCCAGTCTATAGAGAATCCGTCTGCAATGCAGGAGACCCAGGTTTGATCCCTGGGTCAGTAAGATCCCCTGGGGAAAGAAATGGCAACCACTCCACTATTCTTGTCTGGGAAATCCTATGGAGAAAGCAGCCTGATGGGCTACAGTCCATGGGGTCACAAGAGTTAGACACGACTTAATGACTAACCACCACCCCCATCTCTAGGTCATCTTGGGACTGCATGGCACAGTGGCTAAAATCACAGCTTCTTCCTGCCAAGGGGCAACTATGCCATCTACTAACTTCATGCACCCAAGGGCAGGCTGATCGCTCTGAACCTTAACACTTCAAGCCTAAAACAGGATAAGGGCTTCTTGCTTAGGCTTCATCTTCCTTTTCCCAGCCTGCCTCCAGAAACCACCTTCCTCCCCGCAACAATTACCTGCGACATAATTGATTCCACAGTCGATGACTATCGCCCCAGGTTTGATCCACTCCCCTTTCACCATTTCAGGTTGACCAGTTGCAACCACCAGGATGTCACCTTTACTTATCTAGGGAAAGATGGTTCTGACTTCAGAAACTTAACAGTGACACATAAAAAAAAAAGTAGAAGCGGAAAGGACACCCCTAAGTTTCATACGACACTCTTCTTCGTCATCTGCTATTTTATGCAGGCCGCACACAGTCTCTGACAGCTCTTTGTATACCGTGTTCATTCCTACACATGTCAAAACCTCCCCTTTCACTAGATATTTTACTGAATGGGGAACCTGATGAGAACCTGCAAGGTAGGGAAGAGTATAGGCTTGGAGCCACAGGCCTGAAACAACATCCCTGAATTACATGCCTCTTCCCTGGGATGTGGGAATTACCACCTTCCACAGAGCATTGCTTGGGGAGGATTAAAGAGATGCTAGGCCACTCCTGATCTCTCTCCACATTTACGAGACTGCACTGTCAACAGGATGTGTCTGTATGAGAATCCCTGAGCCCAGGTCAAGAACAAGCTGTGACTGAGGTCACAAGACCACTGCCCACATCCTCCTCTAGACACCTCCACCTCTGAGGCCACCCCTGTCACGTACTTGGGATCTGGCGGCCAGGGGTCGGTCTCAGTTCCTATACTGCTAACCCCTATCTACTGCAGGATGGACTGGTGGAGAAAATACAGTCCGAACAAAATCTGTATAAATTTGGGCAAGTTTTAAACTTGAATTTGTTTCTTCACCTTGTAAAATAGACAAGAATCATAGAATTGTTAGAGGGATTAAATGAGATAATGAGGTAAAGTACATGGCAATTTTTGGCACTGAAATGTTAGGTATTCCCAGTATGCCAGAACCCTCACCACACATGGGAACGTGCATGCAAATGTGAGCACGTGTGCGTGCGTGTGCACACACACACACTCCTTCCACTCCACTCTGGATCCCTTACCTCCTCGTTCAGATTGGCAGTCTTGGAGTGGCAGGTGGTCACTGTGGCATGGTTCCATAGAAGCAAGTCATGCATTGGGGCACCAACGATTTTACTGCGCCCGACCACCACAGCGTGCCTTCCAGCAATCTGCACCCCTGAAAGAAAAGCCAGCATCAGAGAACTGGGGAAGCTGCCCTCCTTTGCAAGCCACCTAAATGGGAAAATTCAGAACAAGTACACAAAAACAGGTTCTAAGCATCAAAAACAAATCTTCCTAAAACCACCCCTTCTTTGACAACTCAGGGTTTCAGCTACAAAACTGGGACTTGTCCATGTGGCCTTCTTGCAAGTGGGTTTCTGAGCAGAGCTTAAGCCAAGATCCATTTACTGAGTCATAGCAGAGTGGGAAGAAAACCTACACTGAAACCCCAGAAAGAAACCCTGACATACAGCTAAACAGCCATATGGAAGCAGCGAGCAGATTACATTACCTGGGAAAAACAGTTACAAGAAATAGGGTGCATGTTAATGGAATGGAGAAGAGAAGTGAGAGAAATTAGATTAGTGTCAGTAATTTTTTAGTTCCTCATCCAAATTTCTCTTTTGGCTTAGGGCCTGAGCCACAGGGTTATTTGCAGGGAAGTGATAAAGGGGAACCTAGCTGTAATATAAAGCTTTCTTTTTGTTTACTGAGCACCCATTCTTCTGGCACTATCCCAACATCCCTCTGGACCAACATACTCTCCGCAGTAGAGATGGTGTGGGTGAGGACCCAAGTGTGGACGAGTGACTGTATTTCATCCCCTGGCCAACAAGATCAACCCCATCATTCTTAGGCACAAGGGTAGAACAGGCTGGAGCTGCTCCAGGAGACCAAGCAGATCTGAGAATGAGCTGCCACGCAAAGGGGAGCAGAGGTGAGGTCTCTGCTGAGTCCCTACACCCAGTCCCACTAAAGCCAACTCAAGGCAGTTTGTGTTCAAGCTGCTTCTTGTGTATGCTTCTTGTGTAACATTAACTCTATCTAAAAACAGGGAAGTTTCTATATAATGCTAAACATCATGAACATCTAGAAGTAAAGCCCTCACACTGTGAACTGTTTATAAGGTAACTTTCTACACTTTTTAGGGTTCAGCAAAGGACTTGAAGCTGCTTCAATATCAACAAGGGGGAATATCCCTGGTGATCCAGTGCCTAAGACTCCTCACTCCCATACTTGGGGATCTGGGTTTGATTCCTTTGTCAGGGAACTAGATCCTACATGCTAAAACTAAAGATCCCACATGCTGCAACTAAGACCCAGCGCAGCTTAACTAAAAATTAATTAACTAAAAACAACAAGAGGAGGTGAGGGCCCTACAGTTGCAGCAGCCTAAGGGACTGGTTTCCATCAAGTTGTCATACACTGTAGGCTAAACAAGCCACAGAGGGTAAATTTAGTTGTAGGACTGATCAGCAATAGCTGTCCCAAGGGTTATACCTTGACCTTTCCTTGCCAGCCACAGAAAATTTTCACTTACGTTAGCCAACACTTTCCACTTGAAATTTCTGATCACTTCCTCTAAACAGGGCACACTTCCTTGTAAAAAAAATAACCTTTGCTAAAAAGTATTCATGATGAAATTAAAATACCAACATGTTGACTAGGCAATGGGGCAGTTGGCTATTCAAGGGATCCATTTGCTAGAACTACAATGGCTCGGCGCCCATTTTGGGGTGGGGACTTTTCACCTTTCATCCTATAGACAATCTGAATTTGAATTACCAAATGGGTTATTTTTTTTTTTTCACACAAAACAATCTGCTTTGAACTCAACTCTGAGTTCAAATCCTGGCTCTGCTGCCTCTTGGACAAACGACTCGATCACTCTGAGAATGTCTTCTCAGCTGTTAAACAGTAAGAGTACCTACTTCATAGGGCTGTTGAGAACATTGAGAATTTAGGTCAAGAAGCCCCTACCAGACAGGTCCTTGTGCCAATCAAGCCTGCTTCTTTAGGGTCCACAGTGCATCTCCCCTAAACCTCCAAAGGTATAGACCACGTTCCCCAAAAGGGCGCTTTGTTTCTGTTTTTACCTGTCTCCTTGATGAGTTCCAAGCATCCTTTGGGTGTACAAGGGATGAAACAGTTGCCTAGGTCCCCTCTAGCAAGTTTTCCAGCATTGATGCTATTCAATCTAAAACAAGGAAAAGTGACGGGTGTCTTTACTCTTCAGAAGTAAAATGACATGTTCCTGAAATAGGAATATACTATAATTGGAATCAAGCAATGTGGTGCAGAAAGCCAAGCCACACTCACCCGTCCACATCCTTTTCGGGGGCAATAGCATTCACCAATGTTTCGGTGTTAATGGGATTCTCTGAATCTAAAGGTAGCTGCACTATGAACCCATGCACAGTGAGGTCTTCGTTCAATGATGTGATGCACTTCAACACCTAAAAATCATACCACATACCAATGTATATACCATGGAGAAATCAAAAGGGTAGAGAAACACTTCCCAAGTCAAAAGCCAGGTCACCTCCTCCCTGCCCCCCTCCACACACCGAGAGTCTAACTGTAGTTCTCTTGCCTTGCATTCTAGAGCAACTCTACCTTAACAGAGAATGTCATCTTCAGGTATCTGGTAAGAAATCCATCAAATAAAAGAGCTAAGAACTTCAATAATCCATTGCTATACAGTAAAATTCATGGTATCATCATCTAAACCAAGACTTTTGTGATGACAGAAATGCTCTGTAATCTGTACCTTACAATAGTGGCTACTGAAGTATCTGAAACGCGGCTAGTTCAACTGAGGCGTGGGATTTCAAATTTTATTTCATTTTAGTTAAATGAGCACATGGGGTTAGTGGCTCCCGTGCTGGGCTGTGTGGATGCAGAACATACCCGTGACCTCGGAAAGTCCCTTTTCCCTTCTGTCACGTCACAGCCAATCCCTCACCTACCGGCAACCACAGTTGAATCACCCATGATTTGTTCTGCCTATTCCTGAACAGCATGTAAATGAAATATACATCTTCATTTTTGAAGTACACAAAACGACAAGCCAACAATCAGTTTTTAACGAACATCGCAAGTGATTTCGAAGCAAAGTATATGGCAACTGCACTGCAAGTACCCAACATTCACACCTGGCACTGCCCCATTTACTGGTTTTCAAAGATTTTCTGGAGGCTGAGTTTGCGGAGAAAGAATTATCTGGAGGTCTCCTGTGTGCTGCATGTATCAGCCCCTAAAGGTCTCCGAAACCAAAAGCAGTGAGAAAAGCACGGCAGCTGCCCTCGTAATAGTTGACTCCTAACTGCTCACCTCAGACTCCGTGGCCGTTCGGGGTAACTTAATGTGGGTGGCTTTGATCCCGATCTGCAAGAACGAACATTTAAAACGGGTATATGGCAAAAGGACTTGAGACCTGGGCCTGTTTCCTCTGCAGATGTGACTAAACCAAAGCAAGCGCAGCAGGCATCATTTGGCCCTCACAGGTCCCGAAGATGAGTCTCTTGCTGTGACCTGCCCAGCCTTCCCTTGTTAACTGTCACCACTGAACTGAAGCAGGTTTATGTTCTCTACGCCTGCTCTTCAGAAGCAGATCACTGACTAGAAAACACTGCAGGGCAAACTACAGGCCGAAGCTCTGTCACCCATTTCTAACTTGCAAAACAGATAAACTGAAGTCTGCTGTGGGTGATGAGTTTTTGTGGGAGGAGCGCAGGGGTGGCAGACAGGACCTGGAGAGGGGGAGGGGTGGGAGCCGAGGTGGGGGCGTTGGCACCACTTTTCTGGGCTTTACCTCCTCAGCAGCCTTCAACTTCACATTTATATAAAGATTAGAGTCATCTCGGTCGCCAACCTGGAATAATAAAGACATGCAAATTGGATGATTAGGGAAAGGCAAACTGTATGGCAAAGCTCCTAAAATTTCAGTTTTGATAAAAGCAATGTTTAATTATGAGATTCCTGCTACCAAAAACTTTTACAGGAGAATAAGGAGAATGTCGGGACAGCATGGAGATGTGAACACAGCAGGCAGTACGAAACAGAGCTAAGCACACTTGATCCCCAAAAGAAAGCACACCTGATCCCCAGACGAAAAGAAACTTCAGCACCTGTTTTGGAAACTGAGGGTGCAATGGCCTGTCTAAAACATGGGGAATTTCTGCTTGCCAGCAAGTTGATGAACCAGGACACAGGGCAGGGTGGCTGAAGAATTGTCAACAGGCAAGAAAACACTGTAGCTCTGATAAGACATCTGTACCCTCTCCCCACCCCTGGAGGCAGGGGAAAGCTCTCCGGCTCAGCCATGGAGAAGAGGGGCCAGCGAGGGTGGGCCCATCCCAGTGCACACAGGACACTCGCCAGGCAAAGGGCAGCCTGCTGCCCTCAAGACAGAGGAAAAAGTACACAGAAGCCAACTTCTCTGACCCACCATGCTAGGTCTCAACATGTTCCCTGTTTCTTTAATCATGGACATACATAGCTTTTCACTGTAATAAAATCATTTATCTAAAAGTTTTCCTTTACAAATATTTTTCCATGTTTCAGTGCTGACATTTGTTCTTTTCACTGATGAAATGTCCTCTCGGGATGATTTATCACAGTAAGTTTGGTTTCTCCCCAAACTGCAGAGGGAAAACTGTAGGTCCCTTGACACCAGAGATAAGTGGTACGTGGCTGCTTTACACAGGACAACTCTGGAGAAAGCAGCTGGCCCTAGGAACAGAGCAGCTCCAGGCTTGGTCACTTGACGCTGTTCCTGGAGGCCCTCCTTAGGTTCACAGAACGTGGCCTCACTCTTAGCTGCAGGTGTCCTTCTAGAGAAGTCTCAGTTTTGCCAGTGCTAACCTCAATTTCAAGAGAGCCAGAGGAGTCCAGTGAGGGGTATTTGGTTTTCCTATGTTATCTGCACCTAAATGCATTTGCTGCTTACTGGGAGGATTTCCCTAGGGTTTTAGTGTAGCTCATGTTTCTTGTCCTTTTCACATGTATGACCTTTGCCCCTATCATCCAACCTTCACTGATTTGGTTACCAGATTTAATACCTTCCAGGATTTTTTGACCCAGTAAGAAAGGTAAGAGTATTTCGTTTTTACTTATATTGCAAACAAAGAATGTCTCCTGACATTCCAGTTCTGTAAGGATCACGTCATTAGCCACCGCAGTCACTGACCTGCAGGTTCACCCTGAAAGGAATTCAGGTTGCAGCATTCCATGTTTTGGATACGTGGGCCCCTTAGACAGTTCCAATGACCCCAGATTCATGCATCTTCTCACCCACAGAAAAGCACTAAAATCATTGAGATATCTGATCGTGGCACCCACAGCTAACCTTTCGCTGAGATCCTGACTGCACCCCCAGTCCACACTCACAGATGTATACTGGCTCCTCCCCCGACCTCTCTGGAACAGTTTCTCTGAGCAACTGGAGAGACTACTGCTGCCTCCTGGAGTAGAGCCCTCAGTTACAGACACTAAATAAACAACTCACAGCTCTCAGGTTGTATGTTTTTTAAGTAGATCATATTCATAACTACAATTAGTTATTTTGACTTAACCCTGAGATTAAATGGCTTTTTAATCACTCCCTGTTTTTTTGTTTTTAAATAAATTACAACTGTTCTATACTTTCTCTTCATCTCTGATGTAGCTGAGCTACAACCGTAAGTCACTTTTCCAGGAAAGGTGTGGGCAATTCTCTGGAGTCCATGTGTACCTGAAAGTATCTCTCTGTCGTCTTTGCACTCGAAGGACATGTTTGGCAAGTTTGGAGTCACATTTTCCTTGAAGGTTGATGTCTTTGGCATTTAGTATTACAAAAGTCTGAAACCTTTTGTTGTTGTTGCTGTTTCTGTCTGGATGTTTCTGAAGGAATTTTTCTAAAACTCCAAAATGACCACTAGTTGTTTCTTTTTTCAGAGTCTGATTGTAATCCTTAGGCAAAGGAAAAGATCTCTTAAGATCCAGTTGAAACACTCAGTATAGGCATCTTATAGGGAAAATGGTTACACAATCATTCTCAAACTGGACGCAAAAAGAATGTTTAGTTGAAGAACAGGAGATTCTTGACTGACAGTCAAGTGGGTGGATGGCAGACTGGTTTCCCAGAACAAATCTTAATCCCATTATAGTTTATACAGAAAAAATCACTTAAGCATTTTATCAGAAATACCAATTTCTTCTTTGTAGGAGGTCAATTACATCATCCAAAAAAGGTCCTATTGAGACAGAAGGGAAGGGGGCAGGGCACAACAATTAAAAGAACGACACAACCGTTAAAGAACAAGATACCACAAAAATCGGTTAGAATCCATTAGGTACAGGATGGCAGTAGAGCCATCTACTTCCAGGAGAGCCGATTATATACTCACTGTAATACATTAGCAAGCTAAACGACACACTCACAGGCACCATGACGTCCCAGGGTGATGATAAAAGGCCAAAAAGCGGGCGGTGGCCCAATGCCTGGAAACCCCTGCCACTTCTCCAAAGTAACCGGAATAATCTTCCCACTTGTTAGCCTAGGAAATTACCCAGCCCTGAGCACTGAACAATTGATGCTTCATACTGTAGTGTTGGAGAAGACTCTTTAAAGTCCCTTGGGCAGTAAGGAGATCAAACCAGTCAATTCTAAAGGAACTCAACCTTGAATATTCATTGGAAGGACTGATGCTGAAGTTGAAGCTCTAATACTTTGGCCACTTGATGTAAAGAGTTGACTAATGGAAAAGACCCTTATGGTGAGAAAGATTGAAGGCAAGAGGAGAAGGGGATGACAGAGGACAAGATGGATGGATGGCATTAATGACTCAATGGACATGAGTTTGAGCAACCTCCAGGAGATGATGAAGGACAGGGAAGCCTGGTGTGCTGCAGTCCATGGGGCTGTAGAGTCAGACACAACTGAGCAACTGAACAAATCAAATCAAATCATAACTACAACAGCACATGAAGTGAGAACTTCTAGATGTACAAGCTGGATTTAAAAAAGGCAGAGGAACCAGAGATCAAATTGGCAATATCTGCTGGGTCATAGAAAAAGCAAGAGAATTCCAGAAAAACATCTTCTTCTGCTTCACTGACTATGCTAAAGCCTTTGATTGTGTGGATCACAACGAACTGTTGAAAATTCTTAAAGAGATGGGAATACCAGACCATCCTACCTGCCTCCTGAGAAATCTGTATGCAGGTCAAGAAACAACAGTAGAACCAGAAATGGTTCAAAATTGGGAAAGGAATACATTAAGGCTGTCTAATGTCACCCTGTTTATTTAACTTAAATGCAGAGTATATCATGTGAAATGCCAGGCTGGATGAAGCATAAGCTGTTTATTTAACTTAAATGCAGAGTATATCATGTGAAATGCCAGGCTGGATGAAGCATAAGCTGGGATCAAGATTGCTAGGAGATATGTCAGTAATCTCAGATATCAGATGACACCACCCTAATGGCAGAAAGCAAAGAGAAACTAAAGAGCCTCTTGATGAAGGTGAAAGAGGAAAGTGAAAAAAGCTGGCTTAGAACTCAACATTCAAAAAATGAAATCACGGCATCCAGTCCCATCATTTCATGGCAAATAAATGAGGAAAAAACGGAAACAGTGACAGACTATTTTCTTGGGCTCCAAAATCACTGAGGATGGTGACTGCAGCCATGAAATTAAAAGACTCTTGCTTCTTGGAAGAAAAGCTATGACAAACCTAGATAGCATATTAAAAAGCAGAGACATCACTTTGCCAACAAAGGCCAACATGCCAAACATAGTCAAAGCTGTGGTTTTTCCAGTAGTCACATACCGCTGTGAGAGCTGGACAATAAAAAAAAGCTGAGCACCGAAGAATTGGTGCCTTTGAACTGCGGTGTTGGAGAAGACTCTTGAGAGTCTCCTGGACACCAAGGAGATCAAACCAGTCAATCCTAAAGGAAATCAACCCTGAACATTGACTGGAAGGACTGATGCTGAAGCTGAAGATCCAATACTATGGCCAGCTGATGTGAAGAGCTGACACTCTAGAAAAGACCCTGATGCTGGGAAAGATTGAAGGCAGGAGGAGGGGACGACAAAGGATGAGATGGCTGAATGGCATCATGAGTCAATGGACTTGCGTTTGGGCAAGCTCCAGGAGATGGTTAAGGATAGGGAAGCCTGGCATGCTGCAGTCCATGGGGTCACAAAGAGTCAGACATGACTGAGCGACTGAAGAAGAACAAAATGGTCTTGCGATTCCTGTTTTACAACATAAAATATCCTGGGTACTGGTTTATTCATTAGTTTTTCTTCTGCTCCTGGAAAAAGATTTTATAGGCAAGACTTGGGTTGAGAGCTACAGAGTGTGTGACTTTCTTCAGATTGGTTGGTGGTGAGGAAACAGGGAAGTGCTCTAGGAATCTTGTGCTCAGCTTGAAGTCACCATCCTTCACTTGTGTGGGGACCTTAGTTCTGAAGGATAACTCGAAGATACTTTTATGGATATTCCCTGAGAAGGAACCAGGACCCTGCCCCAAGGCTGTGCTGTACTCTTGTTCCCAGAGAGTCCCTCTCCTGTGTTTCTATATCCCCTCCCTTCCCTGTTAAGCAACAGTTTGAATCTGCCCTATGGGAGGCTGAATGAAGCCTATTTTCTACAAAGGAGAAATGGGGGACACAGGAAGGATTTGTACCACATGGGACCCCACAGGCTCCCGCTTCATTTCATTACTGCGTCTACAAAAAGACAGCTCCCATCCTGTAGGGGGGTAAGATAAAAATTAGAACCACCAGAAATATATACAAATCACTTGAACTACAGAGACACTGCATAAACAGTACTGTCATTCCTTTTGCCAAGGATGGGAATGACTGTGATCAGATTTGCATTTTGATAAGGGTGGCATCTGCAGTTAAAAGGACAGACTGGAAGCATCCAGATCAGATGTTTGTAAGCATGTGACTAGTGGCCCAGTGGGGTGGGAGCAGTAGAAATCAAGAGGAGGGAAAATGGACTTCCCTGGTGATACAGATGGATAAGAACCCGCCTGCTTATAGAGGGGACACAGGCATGATCATTGGTCCAGAAAGATTCCACATGCTGTGGAGTGGCCAAAGCCTGTGCGCCACAACTACTGCGCCTGCGCGCAGCAACTACTGAGCCTGTGTGCTGCAGCTACTGAAGCCCACGTCCCCTAGAGCCTGTGATCTGCAACAAGAGAAGTCACGGCAACGGGAAGCCTGTGCACCACAACTAGAGAAAGCCCAGGCACAGCAACAAAGACCCAGCGCAACCAAAAATAATGACAGAAAATGAAACAAAATGATTTTTAAAATAAATAAATATACAAAAGGAGGGAAGAGATCTCAAGAGCTTAGAATGTGGAGAGCAGAGAGCACAAGATACAGCTCAGGTTTCTGGTTTGAGTATGTGGGGAAATGGTGGTGCCAGTCACAAGGATGGATAACAAGAGGTCTGAGGCGGCACAGATGTGATTACAACATAATCTGTGAGCTTTGCATCATAGAATGACATTGCTTCTGGTGCTAAAGTGCAAGATTAAAATATTCTACCACTGTTTTATTGGCAAGAACATTAGAGACAAGTTGCAGAACACCATTTATGTAACAAAAACACTTTGCAATCAGTAAGTTTAAAATAGGAGCTTGGAAGTCAATTTTAAAAACGGGGAAAAAAAACCTTCGATATTGCTACAAAAAGGGTTTTACAGAGACAGATTTCTTGTCTATGACATTTACTCTTCATACAACAAACAATTCACAAGAATAAGCCAAGAAATAACTGGTCCCACAAATGTACCAAGTCTACACCCACAACATATACCTTTGATTCTTAGCAATTTGTAAAAATAAGAAAGGGAAATCCACCAAAGCACAGAACTCACCAGGCAGAACGACAGGCCTTCGGTGCTTTTCTTCTCAACTGAGGCCTCTCAGATAATGTATAGCAATGGGGGGAATACTATTCACTCTGAAATTCTTGGTGAACATGGAACAGAACTTGGCAAGGAATTAAACGATATATATGGAGACACACATAAGAGAGAAGTGAGAGGTGAGGGAGCAGGTGTTCCTAAACGGGATTTCAAAGGCAAGCTATCAGTTTCTTGTCGTCCCAATAAACCCTTCAGACATTCACTGGGACATCTGTCCACATGACACGTGTTTATGAAATACCTTCTGCCTTTTTCTTTAAGGCCTCTTACTGGATGAACCTGGAGCTCCTGGAAGAAATCTTGGCTAGGAAGTATTCTCCCTAGCAGCCATGGGCCTGGGGGCTCACTTACAGAAAGAATAAAGTAGAAAAGAGGTCTCAGGGCTGAGCGTTGGCATTCAAGTGGTCAACATAACAGGAACAGCAAATAAAAAGATTAGAGAAGGGAGTGATGTCTTGGAAGCCGAGAGTCGGGACCTCAGAAGCAGCCCAGGTTTACAAGTTCCCGACCTACAGCCGATATCTGGGGGTCAGATGAAATTGTGCAGGGCAGTGGTTCTCAAAGTGTGGATCATACACTCATGGGGAACCCCAACACCCTTTTAGAAGACCTGCTAGTGCCATCATAATACTATGATGTCATTTGCCATCTTCACTGTATTGACATGTGTATCGAGGCTGCAAAAGTTATGGCGGGTAAGACTGCTGATGCCTTAGTGAGAATCAAGACAATGGCACCAAACCGTACTAGTCATAAGGATATCCTTCACTGTCACCACACTCAGTAAAAGAAAAAGAAAACAACACACACACCAATTTCACTTAGAAGTGCTCTTGATGCAGTAAAAATTATTTTTATTAAACCTCTATCCTTGAGTACATGTCTTTTAAATATTTTGCATAAAGAATGGGCAAACAATCATAAAGCACTTTGGCCATAAACAGAAGTGGTTGTCACCAGGAAAAGCATTTGTGATTTCTTGCCTTGCAAGCAGAACCAGCCAGTTTAATGAAACACCAAATTTACTCGAAAGAACTGACAAACAATGATTACTTGGGTTTGAACATTTGGCAAATATTTTCTCAAAATTGGATAAAGCGAGCCTGCTACTTCAAGGAAAATAACTAATGACAAAATTGGAGCTTTCAAGCAAAAATTAGTATTTATGTACTCCTGTGAGCTTGACAACTTCTCAACACTTACAGGCTTTTCAGATGAGCTTGTTGGTGACAGTATGATTACAATTTTTTTAAATATCATGTAATAAAATGTATTAACATTTGGGAGATCTGTATAATTCAGTGAACCATTATTTTTCAGATGAGGAATGAAGAACATAACAAAACCACACACAGGTAAATATTGGTTCAAACTGTAACATAAAACAAGATTCTGACTTAACAAAATATGAAAGTTCACTGATAACAGTTTCAGATTTCACACTGCAACCATCTTTTAAAAACTTTACACACACAGGTAAATATTGATTCAAACTGTAACATAAAACAAGATTCTGACTTAGCAAAATATGACAGTTCACTGAGAAGTTTCAGATTTCACACTGCAACTGTCTTTTAAACACTTTACTTACTGAGTCCTTATAGTACTAAAGAAAAACATCCACAATTATCTGAGAAGAATATTAAAAGAATGCTTCCTTTTACAACCATACGTCTGTATATGGTCAGATATATGTGAAGGTTCTTCATATATTTCAATCAAACCAGCATAGCAAGAGACTGAAAAGTGGATAGGAATCCAGCTGTTTTCTACTAAGCCAGACAGTAAAGGGTTTTGCAAAAATGTAAAACATGCCCCTCTTCTCACTCCATTGTTTCTAAGAGTTACTAAGTCATAAAAATATTACTTAATGCTAATATATAGTGAGCTTACTATTGGCACTTTAAAATATACAAGTATCTTTAAACTTCTTAGTTTTCATTTCTAGTATAGTAAAATATCAATGGATAAATTCATATAAACAAAAGTTCCCTAAGGTATTAAATTTTTTAGTGTAAAGGGGTCCTAAGACCAATGATCAAGAGATGCTGGATTAGGGAAAAGTACCCACAAAGAATAGCAGAGAGCCAGGGCAGGTCCACAGCAGAAGTTGAGCTGAAGAGGAACAGCCTGCACAGAGAAACTGAAAAGGTCTGAGGTTTCACAGAAGCCAAAAAAGAGGGAGAGCTTTGATGTGCTTGTTGTCTTATGTGCTACTGAGAGACTGAGAAAGCAAGAAAGATACTAGTGGAAAAACACTATCATAATACCTGTAAAATTGCCAGGCCTGGTGTGAAACCACCTTCCTCCTTCATCTGAATGACTTGATTCTTCAGTCTCTCCCTTAATTGCCTAGAGAAAAAGGAAAAGATTGTAGTTAAAACTTAATGTTTTATGTCACAAATAAGAGATGTGTATGATTAGATGTATTTCTCTTTGAAATTGAAAAAAAAAAAAACCACCTTCACTAAACAGACATTATCTGATGTCATATGTACTCTGTACCACCCATCAGCTTTCCAGGGCTCAAGCAGACACGGACCTTTTCTAATTCTCACTGACACTGACTGGGCCGTGGGTTATGGGACAACTAGTTTAAAACACACTAGCTGAGTATATAAAATAGATCATCAACAAGGAACTACTGTGTAACACAGAAAACTCTTCATTATTCTGTAATAACCTAAATGGGAAAAGAATCTGAAGACTAGATATACATATAACTGAATCACTCTGCTGTGCACCTGGAATTGAAACAACATTGTAAATCAACTATACCCCAGCATAAAATTAAATTTTTTTAAAAACATACAAGTTTACAGCATTCAAAATCATACAGGGGACAAACAGAAACTTGGACCAACGCTTTTGGGAGGCTGCTAATCCTCATCTTTTTCAGCATTTCCACTCTTTGAGTGCTACAGGAAAAAAGTTTACAGGAAAAGAACTCAAGCTCACACCTTCTGCTCAACCTACCCTACCTAGTAAGATGATCACAGGGTATACACAAAAGCTTGAATGATAAGTCAATGAATCCCACTCTGAATTCAGTATGGATTTACAAATTATATCCTAGTTCACAAAAGAATTTCCCTTAATAAGCTGAAAGCATAACCTCTTGTGAAACAAAGATACATCAATTTACTAACATACAACTTCTCTACAATAGACCATTAAGCAAATGCCATTATATCCATAAGTAAACATTCAAATTAGTCCAAACTGTCCAGTTATGATGCAGTTACTAACTTGAATAGGATCTGTCTCTCCTGAAGGACCAGTTTTGTCATTTGTCTTCATCTTAACTGCAGCTGACAGACAAACATGCTCAGGTATTCGCAGCATCTCTTCCCTCATTCTAATTTGGTTATTCCCTCCCCCAGCTCTCCACACTTAACACATATTTGGCATAAAAAGGCACAGGAGGACGTCTCTGGTGGTAGAGTGGATAAGAATCCACCTGTCAACACAGGGGACATGGGTTCGATCTCCGGTCTGGGAAGATTCCACATTCTACAGAGCGACTAAGCCTGCACTCTAGAGCCCACAGCCCACAGCCACCGAACCCATGCACTACAACTACCGAAGCCTGCACGCCCCAGGGCCTGTGCACCACGACAAGAGAAGCCACCGCAGGGAGAAGCCCATGCACCGCCATGAAGAGCAGCCCTCACTCGCTGCAACTAGAGAGACCCTGAGTGCAGCGACAAAGACCCAGCGCAACCAAAAACAAAGTAACTAAAAAAAAAAAAAAAGCACAGGAGCAGCAAAACACAGATTATTTGAGTTAGCCTAGTAAATGGTAAGAATGTTTATTGATACAAGAAGTTCCAACTAGGACTGCAAAATCTTATAGCCTTGTCTTTTCAAATCCAATTTTCTACAAATCATACAGTTCAACACAAGTACTAATTGACTACTGGATTTCTTTCACTGGGATTTTAATGAGCAGAGGCACAGTTCTGTTCTGACACGAAATGACAGGAAACACTGGAGTTGCCAAGTCTTCCCTGGGCTGCCGCTGAAACTCCAGCCAGAGTGGTTTCTCCTGCTTGAGGATCAGAAGTGCGGCCCAGGTTGCTTCAGAGAACTCTCTCCTCTCCCCTTCCTTCCCGCCAACCACTGTCATTACTATCCCAAAGTGCCAGGCAGAGGCTTCTACTGGTTCTCCTTACCCCTCCCCACCCAACAAAACCCACAGTGGGGAAGGGAGTCCTAGGAGGGGTAGGTGTTAAAAAAAAAAAGAAGCAATTCCTAGCACAACGTGAGACAGTAAGGTGAACCAAGAGTGAAAAGACAAACACATCTGAGACGCTCAATAACCCCCTGCGGCAGGCAAGGGAGGAAAAGCTTTACTTATTCCTGTTCACAGATGCAGACACAGGCGCTAAGCAGTCAGAACAGGTGCCTTTCCCAGGGCCAATCTACAGAAAGAACAACGGGTGCAAAAGGCCCCCAGTGGGTGAATGAGGTCCACGAGGAAGCCGTGATCAAATCAGCGAGACGGCCATTTATTCTCAATGTGACGGGAAGCCATTCGAGGGTTTCCAATGAGGCTGATACGATGGAACTCACTTAAAAAAAAAAACAAAAAAACAACTTTTTGGCTGTGCCCTGTGACATGTGGGATCCCAGTTCCCCAACCTGGGATGGAACCCTCACTCTCACTGGAACCAAAGCATATAGACCACCAGGGAAGTCCTTGGCCTTACATTTTAAAAGGACTATTCTTGCTGCTGAATTGGGAATAAACCCAAGGGAGAAAAGGTGAGAACCAAGGACATCAGCAAGAAATTATTGCAACTGTAAATCTAGGTCAAGAGGTGGTGGTAGCTTGGATTATGGTATCAGTGGAAAGCTGGCAAGGAGTATATATTCCAGATATACAAAACATGAAACACAGAGGAAATACTAGGAATACAGATGACTCTTGAGGTTTGGGGGGGTTGTGAGATGGAGCTGGGAAGACTGATGGCTACAAATATTTTAAGGACAGGGCAGATTTCACACTGATACAGTAAATTTATTTACCAAATCTTGTAAGGATTCTAGAATAAGTAAGCGTTTGAGACTCAAGGAATGAATCTAGGAACAAATAAAAATAATACTTAAACTCAGTAGGTAGTAAACTGTAGGAACCCAGTGTAACAAGGTAGTTTAGGTGGAAAATGCTGTTTCAGCCCAGGAAGTTAAGAGCAAAGAACAAAATGTTCTTTATTTTCTATGCTATAATTTAAATGGGTCTAAGTGTGCATTTTTTTCCCCTAAAAGAAATTATAGCTTGAGATCACTTATACTGCCTCCCTTTAACTTTTTCTAAGAAGCAGGATCATTTTAAAATTTGCAGGGATATTCTTCCAACTACAAAGCTCTGTTGAAAAGCTAACACTTAGGCCTCCTTATGAGACACGACCAGAATACCAATGAGACAGTCTAACAGGCACATAAACCAAGTCAGCAAGAATGAGACAGCACAGAACACTAAAGCATCAGGTGGAAAATCTTCTGCCCTGGTTGGGGGGTGGGGGAGAAATTAAGAGCTGTAATTAGGTCTCCATAAGGCCCTTAAAAAAATTTTTTTTTTCCTGCCTGGCTTTCTTGTTTGGCCAGAAACTGAAGTACCTTAAAATGAAAAGTGGAAAAACAAACCCAAGTATCAGGTACGTCTGAAGTTGAGACTAAAAGAAATAGACGGCGAGAAAAATTAACACTCTCTTGTCTACCTTTATTTCAGGGTCCTAAAGCTGTGGTGAATTAAATAGTGAGAAGCCCTTTACTTTTAAATCAACAGAACTTCCTTGATTGCAGACACCTCTCATTTCTATCCATGGCCCTGCAAGTTACATCATGCTGGTAAAAATTTTGGGAGCAAAGTGGGCATATGGAGAAACATCCCTGATCCCTGAATAGAACTACACATGCTGGTCGCACCATCTTCCATCAACATACCCTAAAATCTAAGGGAAGACATATCTAGATCTTGATGTAGGAAAAATCAGAACCAGAGCGCCACTGGCACTAGCAGGCCAAAGCAGCAGTAAACCACTGAAATCTCTCTGGTCCTGAAGGGCAGTATCTAGTCCTGAGCCAAGAGTCACAGCCAATTAAACATGAACAGACACAAACACAGTTTAACTAAGTTACTACTGGCATCTAGTGGGTAGATGCAATTACATATCCTTCAACACACAGGACAAAGAATAGCAAAGAATTACCCAGCCCTCATGGTAACAGTGACCAAGGCTGAGAAACTCTGCTGCTGGCCAATAAATTACAATGTTCAGGGTTACCTTTTCTTTCTAAGCTGCAAAACTCAAGGTGGAATCATTTAATAGCTCAACCTGCCAAAATTTGTTTGAATCTCTATGGATGGCATGACTATCAAGTTTTTTCCAAGTTGACTTCTCCCACATCCAGGTGTCAAAGAGCCTAGTTAATAAAAGTCAAAGGTGTACATCCCTATAGGATCATATTACTCTTGAACAGTCCTACTCGGAGTCTAACATCCCTAAATAGTCACCTAGATCTCTTGCCTCCAGTTTTGTACAATTACTCTTAAAAACAACCATTATAAATTCCAACTCATTCTGTTTCACAGGACAGCCCATTTTTAAATTTTGGACATTTTATGCCTGAGGAAAAGCATTGCCAAAATAAAACCCTAACAAAGACATTTCAACAGAAGCTATAGGTAGGAGAAGGAGGCAGAAAAGGATATTTAGCTACATGGCTAAGAAATCTACATGATGAAAAAAAAGCTGCCCAGTCAACAAACACTGAAATGTTAACACAGGCTTAGAGGAATTTGCAAATGATTCTTAAAAGATCCACAAAATAGGCCTTTAGTAGCGGATCAGAGAAAAAGCAAGAACATTCATCAACATGCAGGGTTATTCTAAACCAGGACACACATTTCTTTTTCCCCCTCAAGGAGGTTGTTGTTTTAAGATTTTACAATGCAGTAAAACACAAATGTCTGATTTTATTTGCTTTACTTTCATTTTGTTCATTTGCTTTTTTATTTTTCACTGAAGCTCTCATACTGCTAAAAAATTCTAATTTTTTGAAAAGCTTAACATGTAGTTCCTTGTAAAAACAATTGAGGCCACCTAGTGTTCCAAGAAGGCATATACTTCAAATTCCAAGTTAGTTTAGTTGAATTAAATTAAATATTTTCCTTGTTAAAAAACATATCTGCAAACGATGTGACTGACAAGGGCCTAACTTCCAAAATATACAAACGACTCATACAACTCAGTAACAACAACAAAAGACAATGCAATCAACAAATGGGAAGAAGACCTAGACATTTCTCTAAAGACATACAGATGATCAACAGGCACATGAAAAGATGCTCAGTGTTGCTAATTACAGAGATGCAAATCAAAACTACACTGAGATATCACATCACGCTAGTTAGAAGGGCCATCATCAGAAAATATAATAAATGCTGGAAAGGGTGTGGAGAAAAGGGAACCCTCCTACATTGTTGGTGGGAATGTAATAAACTGGTGCAGCCACTATGGAAAACAGGGTGGCAGTTCCTCCAAAAACTAAAAATAGAGTTGCCATGTGATGAAGCAATCCCATTCCTGGTTAGATATCCAGTGTGTGTGTGTGTCGCTCAGTCATGTCTGACTCTTTGCGACCCCATGGATGGTAGCCCACCACGCTTCTCTGTCCATGGGAATTCTCCAGGCAAGAATACTGGAGTGGGTTGCCATTTCCTTCCCCAGGAAGATATCCAGATGAAACTATAATTTAAAAAGATATACATGCACCCAGAATCTTCCTGCAATGTGAGAAACCCAGGTTTGATCCCTGGGTCAGGAAGATCCCCTGGAGAGGGAAATGGTGACCCCCTCCAGTATTCTTGCCTGAAGAATCCCACGGACAGAGGAGCTTGGTGGGCTACAGTCCATGGGGTCGCAAAGAGTCGGACATGACTGAGCAACTACATTTTCACTGTTCATAGCAGCACTATTCACACTAGCCAAGATATGGAAACAACCTAAATGCCCATCAGCAAGTGAATAGATAAAGAAGATGTGATACATATATCACAATGGAATACTACTCAGCCATAAAGAGAATGAAATAATGCCGTTTGCAACAACATGGATGGACCTACAGATTATCACACTAAATCAGAAAGACAAATATCATGATATCACTTATATGTGGAATATAAAACATGATACAAATGAACTTATCTACAAACAGAAACAGACTCACAGACATAGAAAACAAACTTGTGGGTGCCAAGGCAGAGCAAATGGAGGAGGGATGGATTGGGAGTTTGGGAGTAGCAGATGCAAACTATTATATATATAGAATGGATAAGTAAGACCCTACTATACAGCACAGAGAACTATAATCAGTACCCTGCGATAAACCAGTCCAGAAAAGAATATGAAGTAGAATGAGTCACATACATACATAACTGAATCACTTTGCTATACAGCAGAAACTAACACTGTAAATCAACTATACTTCAATAAAATAAATGTAAAAAAATTACCTTCTTGATGATACATCATTTTTAGTGATAAATAATACCAAGCGCTACATTTTATCAGTATACATATCAACTAACACCAGTACACTTTTATTATGTTTAAGAACAAAATATTTACGATTATAATTTTACACAAATATTTACTAAACTTGACAGGTACCTCAAACATATATTTGACAACTTAATATGAATATTTTATGCTCCAATGAAAATTTATAATGTAAAATTCTCCCATCCAATTCTCTCAAACTCTCTCAAAGACCCAAGGGAACGGTGACTCACCTGATACTTATGACACGAAAACAGCTAACTGATGTTAAAGTTCTAATAAACCTCCAAATTCTCAGTGAGTGTAAAGGTCATCATTAATCCATATACGCAGTGACAAAATAAATGCTTCTGAGTTCTCCAGATCAGGGTTTATGGATCTCAACATGACTGACATTTGGGCCGGATAATTCTGTGTTGTGGGGACATCCTCTGTATTGCAGGATACTCAGCAGCATCCCTGGTTTCTCCCTCTAGATGCCACCAGCACACAGTCACTCACCATATGACAAGCAAAAATGTCTCCAGACATGTCCAAAAGTGGCCATGGAAGGAGGGACAAAACTGCTACCATTTAAGAACCACTGATCTAGAGGAAACAAATGGAGCTGCAAACTAGCCTGAAATGGTGGAGAAAGGCTTCATAAAGGACTTCCCTGGTGGCTCAGTCAGTAAAGAATCCACCTGCAATGCAGGAGACCTGGGTTCGATCCCTGGGTTGGGACGATCCCCTGGAGGAGAGCATGGCAACCCACTTCAGTAGTCTGGCCTGGAGAATGCCATGGACAGAGGAGCCTGGCAGGCTGCAGTCCATGGGGTCGCAAGGAGGCAGACCCAACTGAGCTTCATTAAAGGTAGGATTTTAAAAGCATACTAAAAGTACATTTACATTAGAGAACGAGCACACAGAGGAAGGAATTGTCAGAGAGGGTGCACACCGCAGGTACAGTCCCACCTTTCCCCCTGCTCCCACATGGGACTGGGGGTAGCTTCTTCTCAGACCCAACAAACTGGTGATGCTGGATCAGAAAGTACAGTATTGCTGGACTTTACAAGTCCTTTCAAAACGTCAGGCGTCTGGATTCTTATGTGTAACTGCACACTAATGTGTTGGGAAGTGATCCAATTTTTAAAAATAAATCTGTAAGCCCAACGAAACACTACTACATCTGGCCTCCAGGGTACCATTCTGTAATCCTCAGATGGAAGCAAGAGCTATGAGACGTGATGGAGGGGCCACAAGTCTCAGGATCTGTAAGCAAGGGCCCAACACCCAGAATTAGTACCATTTCGGAGCTATCTAACCATAGATCTGAACGTCAGAGCAGATGACATTCAGCAGGCCTCTGGGTCAGCATCCGAGGGGAATGTGGAAAGAGTGTAGAAAATATCGGGGTCTCCACCTGGAGAAGAGGAGAGGCCAACAGCTCTTAGCTGAGAAAAGGCTCACAGAGACCTGGCCTTTCTGCTTTTAGAGAAGACTAAAGGACAGTCTTGGGTAGGAACAGCTTAGGTCCAAAAGGCTTCTCACTAAGCAGGGGCCAACATCCAAAGGAAAAATCATTTATCTTAAATCATGCAAGGCGGTGAACCTTCCTCCCCATAACACTGGCAGGATCATGGCCCTATCCCCTTCTAATCTTTGCCCAAAAGTCTCTTTAACAAAGAGTGGGAGCTTAATTTCCATATTCAAAATTATAATCCCTGTGAATCAGAAGTCTGCCCCTCTTCCTTGCTCTGGTTTTGAAAGGCTTTGGCAAAACCTTTAACAAAAACACTCCCTATTTCCTGAGGCGCATCAAGCATCAGCAACCCAAAGCTGTATCTCTCCTGCCCAGGCTTGAAGGCAAGAACTTTTCAGCAAAGGGGAAGAAAAAAAAAATTTAGCTAACAAAGGAGGGTGGTTTGACTGGTCTTCAACCTGTCAAAAATGACTGTGACTCTGAAAATGATTTTCTGAGGTGACTCAGTTTTGTTCATCTCTTAAAAGGGAGAGTCAAATCTAGCCAGTAAAAGAGTGCAATTCCTTTTAGCAAGCAAATAAAAAGCCCCTGGAGAGGAAGGAAAATACACTGTTGAGGGTCTGCCACTAGTCTCAGAACTCTTGGTCAAACAAGTCACTTCTGGCTGCAGTTTCATAAACTGCAAGGTGGAGGGAGCGGTGACCTGGGTAGCGGAGAAACCCTGACTGTGGCCACAGTTAGTTGTCCTCTCCCTCAAGGCCAAAGGCTTACAGGGTGCCAGGAGCCACCTTATGGGAAATCATTAAGGTGGAGGAAACTGCACAAAGCAGAGATGTGAGGGTTTTCTGCCCTGTGGATCAGATGTCAGAAGGTACAGCTGTAAACAGAAGCATAAAGGACTTCTTCAGAGAACCTCACATACTCGTTTAATCCTCTCGGCAACCTCAGGAGATAAACTCCATCATCATCACCCCCACTATGCAGAAGTGGAAAGTGAGGCTGACTGACTTGCCCAAAGCCACACAAGGCTGTAACCTTTACCCTATCCAGCCTCTCCAGGAATCAGCTGGAGAAGGAAGCCTCTTCCCTCCACTCCAGGGATCCTCCTCTGTGTCAGACCAGCCTGATATCCCTTCTTCCAGAGGCTTCTTCATGCAAATAGGGATATAAACAGGGACCATGTACCTCTACTCAAAGCCCCTTGTCCAAATTCCAATCTGCCTTATCCCCACCCTCCTGGTGAGTGAGGACAGATACGTGTTCTTGGATGATAAGCCCTAGTCAAGATTTTGGTTGGCGCCATGGCCACGTAAATGACTGCCAGTCCAGACTGCCACAGTCCACCTACAACACACCCAACAGCCTGACTCTGTGGCCTAGTGAAGACCCAGTGGAAGGTCCGACTTTCAGGAACTCCTGCTTGCTCTCCTGCACAGGCTCCCAGAGTTAAGCCAAGGCTGAGGTTGACAGTCACCATTCCATGGAACTTCCAAAAGGCCCACACTCTGGACATCATTACAGGTAAATCTTTGCAAGCACAAAAAGGCCTACAGGTACTTTATCTGCAGGACAAAATGAAAAGCTTATCAATTTCACTGTGGTGAACAAACTCTTTTTACAGAAAATAGTTCTTCTAGCCCTGTAGCTAAACATATAATCAAGGTTCCATTTTATCTTTGAACAGTAGCATACATTCTAATTTTAAGGCTCAGATGATAAACCAGCTGCCACAAATACAGCTTAGATAAATAAACACAGTCTGTTTATTCAACATGTACTAAGTATCAATTTATTGTAACTTAACTATGTGCCAAGGACTGCTCTAAATACTCTACAAGTAATGACTCTTAATTTAACAATCCTATGAATTAGGTGACCAACATAAAGATGAGGGGGCTTCCAGGTAGCATTAGTGGCATTTGACAAGAACCCACCTGCCAATGCAAGAGACATGAGATGCAGGTTCAACCCCTGGGTTGGGAAGATCCCCTGGAGGAGGGCATGGCAACCCACTCCAGTATTCTTGCCTGGAGAATCCCAGGGACAGAGGAGACCGGTGGGCTACAGTCCATAGGGTCGCAAAGAGTCAGATACAACTGAAGTGACTTAGCAGGCACGCACACATACAGAGGAGGATGCTAAGGCAGTAGGTAAACTAAGTCAGCCAGTGATCCTGGAGGGAGCACACCGTGACCAGCTCTGTGGATGCCTCCCACAGGAATCTGTGTTACCGACACATCAACAGGCTCTGCTCCACCCACAACTCAGCACCCTCTCTTGGTGGCCTGACAAGCGGCAAACCATAGGTCTCTTCACAACCGGCCTTTCTAGAAAGAAGGCTTAATCAAGACACTTAATCAGTTCCTCCAGGGAAGTAACAGGCTCAACTTCAAAAGGAAAGGTCCAACAAATTGTGCAACACTTCATTAGCCCCCTTTGAAAAGCGAATGGCGGTTTTCCACCCTCCGTATCATTTCTCTAGGAGTTCCTCCCTGAAGCCAGGGGGCGCTCTCACCACCAAGGTCAGTGCACTTTCACTCAGCCTCTCCACTCACCTTCACCTTCTCTGAGGCCATCACTGCTGACCCCAGGGCAGTCATTTAATAACTGGCGAGGTCAAAGGTCCATGGCACAGGCTGTGTTTTTGGTGAAGAATCCTCTTCTCTGTAACACTGGCAGGCTCACGGCCCCACCTCCTTCGAACCTTTGCCCATAGGATCCTCTTACACTCTCATGCTCAAAATTACAAATCCCATACCCCTAACGCCCCAGAAATTTCCATCCCCTTCCCCGCACTGGCTTTCTCTTTGGCACTTCTCACAACCTTACATTCTGCTTTAACGATTTTTACCATCTTCATCTACCCATCAGGACCCAAATTCTACCAGGGTAGGGATGTGGGCTGTCTTGATGACTATTATACTCTTGTGGCTTTGAAGAGTGCCTGGCAGATAGGAGGCACACAGATATTGACTGAATAAATATCCCCAAAGACACCTTTGTCCTTAACCCTCAGATCTCCCCCAGTGTTCAAACCTTGGAAACTCCCCTAAAGAAGAAATGGAAGTGTTCCTTCCAAAGAGACACAACTGGCAAGCAGATCCACAGGCGGAGAAGACATCTAGAATGATGAATTCTGCCCAGTCTTGGCTACCAGAAAGACAGAAAGGGAGAAGAAGTAAAAGTAGACAAAAGTCTAGGATGGCTTTCTCAGCAGAACGGGAGGCACAGCTATGAGAGGAAGACTGGTGTAAAGAAAAAAAAAATAGCTTATGAAATTCCTTTTAGGAAAAGTAATAAGCACTTCACAGTGAGAAACACCATGTGCTGGGTGAAGACCCTGGTTCTAAATCAGCCCCTGCCATTAACCAGCTGAGCAACCTTTGGCTAAACCACAGTTTTCTTGCCTCAACTGACTGCTCAGCTGCAGGATAGGATGGACTCTGTTTTGGAGAATTTCTCACCATGGGATTCTTGGTCTGCCCCATTCTTCCTCCCCCTTCAAAGAAGAAAGAAAGTGTTACAATTCAAACACTACATCAGGGCAGAATCTGCCCAGGGAACTTCACAGTTTGCAAGTTTGTCCCCAGAGAGACTCAACAGTTGGTGGCAACCAAGGAATCTGATCTGCAAATTTGGGGAATGAGGAACTCTTCTCCTGGACCCCAGGAACCCTGGCTGCACTTACCTTTCCTCTGAAGAGTGTCCCTGGCCCATGGAAAAAGGAAAGGCAACCAGCTCAAGCTCTAAGACCCACCACTTTCTTGTTTAGGATGCCCACCTGGGCCATGGCCAAGAGTCCAAGGCCTGCCACAGCGTCAGCACTGGGAGCTGAGGGGCTGCACTACTGCATGAACCAAGCAGGCTGTCCCCCCTCTACAGCTTCTCCTCTCTGAGGAACTGTGAGCTCTACCTGCTCCTGGATTCAAGCTCTCCATGAAAGTCAAGGTGCCATGGCTGCATCTGAAAGAGCCATTTTATGAGTACATTAAAGAAAAATCCTCTGTAAGCACAGAGTCCTTAGTCTTAGTGCTTGTTTATGAACTGTGTTAGTTGGAATGCTCTGATTGCTCAACCATGGGGCAGTGTAAAAGGTCAGCTATGTTACTTCTGAGCAGACAAGGGAAAGGAATCCTTCCAGTACCTGGAACAGTCATTTCCAGATCACTGCCATACTCCTCTTCAACTATGAAACTTGGACTTAAGAGTTAAAGCAAAGTCACTCAGTCATATCCAACTCTTTGTGACCCCATGGACTGTAGCCTACAAGGTTCCTCCATCCATGGGATTCTCCACGCAAGAATACTGGAGTGGGTTGCCATTTCCTTCTCTAGATCTTCCCAACCTAGGGATTGAACCTAGGTCTCCCGCATTGCAAGCAGACGATTTTACCATCTGAGCCAGCTCAACTTAAGGAAGCTCAACTTAAGGGTTTAGATAAACAGGATGAGCTTTTAAAAGATTTTTGAAATATTGAGTCCAGTGGTTTATTACTAGCAACTACAATTAAATCAGTCTAGTGTAGGTATCAAGCATGGAGTGCATATGTGCACGGGCTCAGTTGCTCAGTCATGTCCTACTTTTGTGACCCCATAGATTGTAGACCGCCAGGCTCCTCTGTCCATGGGATTTCCCAGGTAAAAATACTGGAGTGGGTTGCCATTTTCTCCTCCAGGGGATCTTACTGATGCAGGGATTGAACCCACTCACGTACCTGCACGTACACTAAACTATCTTAGAAAAAAGATTGACAATTTCTACTAAAACTGTTCATATATTACTCTGCAATTCTACTCTTAGGGATTAAACCGACAGAGATGTATATATTATATGTTCTACCAAAAAACATATCTGCCCTTATGGAGCTTACAAACATATTTAATTTGCTCTCTACTCAAACCAAAACACATCCAGTGAGCGCCTATTCTCAGTAGCCCACCAAGAAGCAAACCTAAATTATCTCAGTCTCTCTAAAATGAAGATTTTATCAAGAAAGCCTCTGATTAAGGGAGTGGGTTTGAATATAAGCAACCAAACAAAAAAGATCAGGCACCAGCAATGCAATTTAGGAAAACACATGCAGAAAAGAGCTCAAACGTTAAGTATTGTGATTTCTAATCTAGAAGTTTGGGGGTTATTCCTCACCACTGTCAAAGAGTCACCATCATCTAAATTACATCTCACCTTCTTTGTTCATGGCTGCCTTCCAGGAAACAATCATTATGGCTGAAGGTGGGTTTCACCACCAGTGACTCTATAATTCGCTCAAAAACCTGTACTCACAAAATTAGGGCTTCATGGGGCAATTATTGTTGCCAGCTGCAGCTGTTACTAAATAACTGGTGAAGTCGAAGGTCCCAAGAGAAACCTGCAGGTGGATCACACAAAATACTTTCTTCTCTCCTACTTTCATCTCTCCCCCTCACTCCACTCCGGTCACCTCTCAAAACAAAAAGGTGCCAGGTGTTACTCCCAGGGAATTAAGGCTGGCAATCATATCCACTAATTAAGCATCCAGATTTCCCCCTACAGTAGAAATGGCAGAGGTCAAAAGGAATGTAAAATATTGTCAGGACTCAAGAGCCAAACCAGAAAGTAACTCTAGGGTCAGGACACAGGAGATAGCTATTAGAGGAGCATGAAATTGAGGGGGAAACAAATGTTTATTAGATTTCACTTAGCAAATGATGACTCTCGTGTAGCAGGAAAAAGCTATTATCTTGGATGGAGACCCTCTGATACTAATCAGCCCGGTAAACCTGTAAAGTCTTGCTACCTCATTAATCTCAGTCTCCTCCCCTCCAAATTACGCGGGAAGGGAAATAACTGGATTTCTGAGTGGGATGCCGCAGGCAACCCAAACTACTCTTCTGGCAGCTGCACTTCTGGGAGAATAGTTGACGCGCTGAGGAAGTGAACTTGTCCCAGAAGCATAGGAGCCTGCAGGCGCTGCCACCAGGTACCCGCTCTACAAACGCAGATCATGCCCGGGGCGCCGTTTTTTTTGGTTGCAGAGACCCACTCTTCAGGTTTGAGGGGTTCAAGACAACGGCCTCGCTACCCACTCCGCTGTCCTGACTCTTGCTCTACAAGTCCCCCCTTCCCTGCAAAGAAAAAGTCCTTGTGAACTTGCACACTCACAGACCTCGCCTGCAACCCAACACGCCCTAACAACAATGGCAGGTGCTTACGCGGAGACCACCTTCCCGTTCAGGATTTCCGCCGGCGCCATGACCTTTAAAAGTCCGCCGCCCACAATGGACACCAACAGAATCGAGGTTCGACTCGCTCCACTGCTGCGCGGGACAGCCCAACACACGTGCTTCGGCTACCGCTCAGCCTGATCCTTCTACTGCGCTTGCGCGTGCCCCGCCAACCCCAAGGTTGTGGACGCGCGTGCGCAGTCCAGACGGACGGAAGCCCCCTCAGGCAGCTTAGAGCTGAGGAGTGGAGAGTCTCAAGTGCCGCGGGAATACGAGGGAGCGCTGTGTGGACTGGATGGAGGACATGATTGGCTGCTGGAAGGATTTTTTTTTTCCCAGAATGCGCCATCGCGTGGGCCGGGATCCAGCTGAATTGGGAATCAGCCGGGAATCCAGAACTTAGGAGGCGGGGCAGGGGGCGGAGTCGAGGCCCAGGCTGGCGGGAGACCAGTTTGGCGGGCGCGGGAGGGCAGCGCCGGCTGAGGGCGTGGAAACTCTGCGGGAAGGTTCTGACCCGGCTCCGCCCGCCCGCGTAGGGAGCTTGGAGGCGCCGGGCTGGCTCGCGGCGGGTAGACCTGCGGAGTGTGGGGCTGCGTCCGGCGTCCTCGCACCGCCCCCGCACTTCCCCCCACCCCGGCGTGGTCAGACTGGTCCCCACCCTGATACTGAATCGGAGTGTCTGAGTGGCGCCCGGGACTACTTTTCAAGTCTTCTCAGGCGAATCTGATGCTTGGCCAAGGTTGAGCCCAGCCCGCTGTTTCAGACCCGCGTAGCTGGAGCACCGTATCGGTTCCCTCAGGGTCCGGGTAACCCCCTAGGACAGCCATTGCCGGGAGGGTGGTCAGCTTTGCAAGTCTAGGTTTTATCAGGTGCCCCTACACAGATCTGAGGTTGGGAGAAAGGACATGGGCCTTGCAAAAGTGGATGGTCTTGTGACCTCAAGGGCAGACACTCCTCCCTCTTGGAAGGCAACTGGAATGTTTGTAAGGACCAGTCCTGCAAATTTCTGATTGGTTCCAGAATCGTCCCACCGATACTCAAGTCAGCAAATGCTGAAGTCCGTTATAAAAAAACAGCGTAGTATTTATGTATAACCTAAACACATACTCCTGTGCAAGTTACATCATCTGTAGATTACTGATACCGCGTAAATGCTCTATAAATAGATGCTGGTATGCTGCAAATTCAAATTTTGCTTTGGGCAACTTTCTGGAACTTTAAAATATTTTGACCAGGATTGGCTGACTGACCAAGTGGAACCCAAAGATACTAGAGGGCCAACTATATAATAGCCTAAAAAATGTAAGGACCTCTGAAGGCGTACTGTTAGGTTATGTTCCATGTGAACAACAGAAATTAAGAGAAAAATATGTTTCCCGTAAATTACGAGTAGTGAAAGTTTTGTGTTTATAATGCCAAATAGATATTGACTGCAACTGTCTGGTTTGCTGAGAAAGATGACATAAACCCCGAACTGCAGATTGAGAAACAGACTTTGAAGGATAACATTTTCAAAACTGCATAGCTGTTGCTGGAATAGGGACCAAACCTGATTGTTTATAATATGTTGCCTTTGCCACCTTAACAGCCTGGTTTTCAGCTATGATATCTCTGTGTGACCTGTACAGTTCATTCACTGAGCAAATAGTTATTGAGTGGCTACTGTGTCAACAACAAAGAGACACTGCTCTAGGTGCTAGGTTTACCACGGTGAACCAATTAGTTCACTCCACTCCCAGCTAATATTCTGGGAGTCAATGATCAAGAAATATGTACTCTGATTTTAGATACTGAGACATACCATGTTTTACGAATAGGCAAACTAAGAGGATAGGGGATGGTGGTGGGAGGCAGGAAAGTGCTGTTTTGAAATGTGTTAAGAGGAAATTCCCTCTGGGGAATCTGAGGTGCAGAAGCCTGAATGAAGAGAGGAAGTTAGGGTATAAGAGAAAAAAGGATTTGGTTTGAGCAACTGAAAAGATGAAGTTCCATTACTGAGCTGAAATAAGTTTTTAGATGCATCTCAGATGTCTGATATTTATATAAATGAGATCTGCGCTATTTAAATCCATGAAATTGGAAGTGTGCCCAAGACAGGAATGAGTGTAGGTAGAGCAATGACTGAAGACTGATACCTAGCACACTTCAGTGTTTAGAATTCAAGGAGATATGAGGAGAAACCAGGAAGGATTACTGAAGAGTCCAGCGTGTTATGAGAAAAACTTTGAGAGCCTGCAGCCTTAGAAGACAAGAAAGTGTTTTACAGGAAAAGAGGTAACTGATTCTTCCAAATATATTGCAGATTAGTCAAATAAGATAAAGACTGAGAGTGGATCATTTCACAGAGAATAAAAAGATAAAATATTTTTATTCAAATGCGGTTAATGGCAGTTGCTTGAGAAAATGTGTATACTTTCTGCAGAAGTTCCATTTTTTACAAAAATACTGAGTGTTATTTGAGAATATCAAAACTGTAATGTGGGCTTTCTTTGATCTTGTAAGTCCACTTCTAGGAATTTATCCTAGAGTAATAAGTACATGTATACACAAAGATATATGTATAAGAGTGTTCCTCACAGCATCAGTTTCAATAGCAAAAAGCAAATCTCCATCAGGATGGATGAAGTTGTTAAACAATGGATATACATCTGTAGATGCTGTGTAAGATATCTTTCACAAATTATTAAATCATCAAGGGAGGTTATCCAGTAAAATGTGTAATATGATTTATGTTAATATATTCAAAGCAGACTGTCTTTGGTTACGTTATCAGAAATGACCCCTTACTTAGCTACTTGTTACTATCACGATAGCCTATTTTATTCACAGCACTTATCACTATCTAAAATGATTTCATTTATTTATATAGTTGTGTGCTATCTTTTCTTCTTCCACCAGAATTTCAGCTTTATTAGAAATTTCCTGTCTTGTTCATGGTTATGTTTCCGCTGCTTCGTGATGTAATTTTTAAAATCTAGTTTTAGAGGAAAAAAAGGATATTTCTAATTTTCCTGGTTTAGTTACTAGCTATTACTCTCATACTTATTAATACTACTTACTTTAGCCCTCAGTTCAGTTGCTCAGTCGTGCCCAACTCTTTGCGACCCCATGAACCACAGCATGCCAGGCCTTCCTGTCCATTCCCTCATTTTTATTCACACTAGGATTACCTGTGTAGATTTTTAAAAATATTTATGCTTAGACCCTACTGTAGGCCAATTAAGTCAGAACTTGGGGTAGTGTCAGAGTATCAGTATTTTTTTTAAGTTGTCTGTGAGATTTTAATGGGTAGACAGGGCTGAGAACCACTAGATTAGATGATATTTGGACATGCTTTCATAGAATACCAGTTTTTCAAACCATATTTTGCTTTTACTACATTCCATAGTAGATAGAATCATCATTTTTCTCCTCCTTTCAAAGTACTTCTTTCTTGATGAAGTGTAGGTGTTTGACCTATTCCAAGAATTTCACAAAAGACCCAAAATAAGAATTTCACCTTTGCTGGAGTGTTTACTTTTGGTGGGATCACTTTCCAAAGAGTTTAAGTTCTCTTAAGCTTGATGAAGCCACTTTATGCTTTTCACTTCATTAATTAGGGAAATAAAGACTTACAGGCCATTATCACTTTAGGAGGTCCGTTTGCTATTCCCTTTACCTCTGTGATGCGTTGACCTAGCAACAGCTCCTTTGATGTACAAACATTCTTTTGGCAGATAGTGCAGGGCAGCCCCTCATATTGAACAATTCAGGTTTCTTCTGGGAACTGAACTTGGAATTGGAATTTTCTCTTGTGCCTGATATGGTAAATACTTATGGTTTTTACTTTCCATTAAATGAAGCATAGCATACTGTATTTTTCTAGTGTGAATATTGATAAATCTAATGAATGTTGTAAAAGAATACAGTAGTTATGTACAGACCTAAAATCGTAGAATAACTGTGTCATATGGCTCTATTTTATTTTTCACTTCAGACCTCTATTATATTTTTATTATATTTTTGTAAGGTAAATTTGGAAGAACAATCTTATCACTTAATATGAATTAACTTTGTATCTAAGAGTGGTGTTTTGTTTTTTTTTCCTGTTGGGTTCTTTAGTTGTTCAATCTATTTTGGGGGGCCTAGTATGAATGATAGAGATAAGCCAGAAATAGATTCTGCTCTTAATGTACCTTTAATATAGTAGGAGAGATCAGATTTTTACCTCATACAATATTGAATGAGATAACAAAGAAAACATATAGATCATATATTCTTAAGAAATAGGAAGAGAGAGAGGTTATCCTCGCCTTGCATGAATCAAGGAAGGAGATGCTACTTGAGATACTATAAGATCAGTTCATGCTTCTGGGAATATATTTTGGCCCACATAGTAGCTTGTTTCTTAGAAGCAATATAAATGAAACACGTAAATTGTTTTTAATAGAACATAAGATTCATAAAACGGTAAAGAAATAAAAATAAAAGCAGAGGATAGGATTCTTAATAAGACTTTTTTCTCCAGTATGATCCTTGTTCCAGGACTGAGGAGCAGTTTATTCTTCCTTTTCGGTTGACCAAAACTTAAGTCAGTTCAGTGCAGCTCAGTTGCTCAGTCATGTCCGACTCTTTGCAACAGCATGCCAAGCCTCCCTATCAATTGCCAACTCCCAGAGTTGACTCAAACTCACGTCCATTGGGTTGGTGATGCCATCCAACCATCTGATCCTCTGTTGTCCCCTTCTCCTCCCGCCTTCAGTCTTTCCCAGCATTAGGGTCTTTTCCAGTGAGTCAGTTCTTCGCATCAGGTGGCCAAAGTATTGGAGTTTCAGCTTCAGCATCAGTCCTTGCAATGAATATTCAGGACTAATTTCCTTTAGGATGGACTGGTTGGCTCTCCTTGAAGTCCAAGGGACTCTCAAGAGTCTTCTCCAACACCACAGTTCAAAAGCATCAATTCTCCGGCTCTCAGCTTTTTGTATAGTTGAACTCTCACATCCATACATGACCATTGGAAAAACCATAGCTTTGTCTAGACAGACCTTTGTTGGCAAAGGAATGTCTCTGCTTTTTAATATGCTGTCTAGGTTGGTCATAATTTTTCTTCCAAGGAGCAAGCATCTTTTAATTTCATGGCTGCAGTCACCATCTGCAGTGATTTTGGATCCCAGAAAAATTAAGTCTGTCACTGTTTTCCTGCCTATTTGCCATGAAGTGATGGGCCAGATGCCATGATCTTAGTTTTCTGAATGTTGAGTTTTATTGCAACTTTTTCACCCTCCTCTTTCGCCTTCATCAAGAGGCTCTTTAGGTCTTCTTTGCTTTCTGCCATAAGGGTGGCGTCATCTGCATATCTGAGGTTGTTGATATTTCTCCCCGCAATCTTGATTCCAGCTTGTGCTTCATCCAGCCCAGCATTTCTACATATAAGTTAAATAAGCAGAGTGACAATATATAGCCTTGATGTACTCCTTTCCGTATTTGGAACCAGTCTGCTGTTCCATGTCCAGTTCTAACTGTTGCTTCCTGACCTGCATATAGATTTCTCAAGAGACAGGTCAGGTGGTCTGGTATTCCCATAGAAGAATTTTCCAGAGTTTGTTGTGGTCCACATAGTCAAAAGCTTTGACATAGTCAATAAAGCAGAAGTAGATATTTTTCTGGAACTCTCTTGCTTTTTCAATGATCCAACGGATGTTGGCAATTTGATCTCTGGTTCCTCTGCCTTTTCTAAATCCATCTTGAACATCTGGAAGTTCATGGTTCACATACTGTTGAAGCCTGGCTTGGAGAATTTTGAGCTTTACTTTGCTAGCATGTGAAATGAATGCAATTGTGTGGTAATTTGAGCATTCTTTGGCATTGCCTTTCTTTGGGATTGGAGTGAAAACTGACCTTTTCCAGTCCTGTGGCCACTGCTGAGTTTTCCAAATTTGCTGGCATTTTGAGTGCAGCACTTTCACAGCATCATCATTTAAGATTTGAAATAGCTCAACTGGAATTCCATCACCTCCATTAGCTTTGTTCATGGTGATGCTTCCTAAGGCCCACTTGACTTCACATTTTAGGATGTCTGGCTCTAGGTTGATGATCACACCATCGTGATTATCTGGGTCTTGAAGGTCTTTTTTGTATAGTTCTGTCTATTCTTACCACCTCTTCTTAATATCTTCTGCTTCTGTTAGGTCTATACCATTTCTGTCCTTTATTGTCCCCATCTTTCATAAAATGTTCCCTTGGTATCTCTAATTTTCTTGAAGAAATCTCTAGACTTTCCAATTCTATTGTTTGCCACTATTTCTTTGCACTGATCACTGAGGAAGGCATTCTTGAAGTCTATTCTTTTGTTCTTAGAAAAGGAATTGATATAGTAATGATTTTAAGTATCAAATAATTAAAATGAGAAAGAGACTAAAGTTTCATTAGGGATATTTGTTCTTTAATAATTATCTTCAGTATTAATAAATCTAGACTAAATTAATAAAGGAAATTCAGAATAGATTTCCAGGGTTGGTAAAGAAAACCAGGGCTTCATACTTTCAGCTCAATGTGCTTCAGCTCACACACTCCTGATATATTTTGTCTTCTTATATACATTCCTCTCATTCTGAAACTGTTCCATTTTCTAGGAGATACCACCAGCAAAGGAAACTCATACCCTATTTGCATGCAGCCCTTCCAGTGCACAGTTTCTAAAGGCCACTTTTCCCCCACTAGAGTTCATTCTCTGATCTTAAAAAAGAAATCTGCATCTTATTGCTTAATAAAATATATGGATGATAATTTAAAAGATGTCTTTCTTCTATTTCTCTTATTGAAAAGAAAGATAATACATGAATTGAACTGGGTAGGGAAAATGGATTTAAGGCAGTATTGAGTTCTTAGGAAATTGAATTTATAAAATTCGTAATATGAGGTTACATTTTATGTTCCTTTGTGATAGAAAGAGCACTATGAACTATCACATGTTACATAAACTCATTTTAGATGCTAGTTTTTGACTGAATCTTGAGGGATATAATTATATTTCCTATAGATTCAGAAATTGAAAATGAAGGAACTTTGCCAGTCAGGTATCTAAAGATATAATTCACAAGTAGCATTTAAGTATGATATTATAAGTGCATGTGTGTATGTCAGTAGGCTATTTTCAACCAGTTACAATTTAAGCACTGTTTTGATACTGCCTTTAGAAACTAGGTCTGTCTTATCTCCAAGCTACAGGTTCAACGGGAAGCTTCTTCTGAGGTCTTGCTAAACTGTAAGGATCTGACGTGGAACCTTCACAGAGACATTGTGGATGCTGGCCAGACCTCACCTTTTTTTCCTGACCACTCTATGAAAGCTCTTCTTGGAAGCACTGTGGTTCACCATTAGTAGATCTGGTTCATGCTTCTTTTATCTCCAGCATGTCAAGCCCTGTCCAGTTTTTAAACCACTCAAATCCAGGGAAGCTGGCTACTGCCCAAAGCAAAGGGCCCCACAGGGCTAAGCCGTTGGAAGTCAAGCATTTATCAACTTACACATCTCGGAAAAATAACTCCAGGGTGAGTTGTACTCTGGCATTTATTTAATTTTTTCCATCCTCAGGAAGAAGAGATAAAACAGCCTCTTGCACAAGTGAGAGCTAGCAGATAGGAAAATTCAGTCCTGTTTGCCCCCTTGCCTGTGGAGCACCTCTCCAATGCGTGACGCAAGACATGAGTCAAAGATCTCACTTCTGCTTCCTGACTTAACTCTAGAACAAGGAGCAATGAAACTTCTGAATCTAATGGAACCTCAAAGTGAAGTTTACTTATTTTTGCCTTTTTGGTGAATCTGATATTTCACCAAGGCCCACAATCCCAAAACAATATAAAAAATAGACTATAAAGGGCCTTGGAGTTAATTTGATCCAACCCTATCATTTTGCAGATTAGCAAACTGAACACTGGGAATAGGCCACAGTGATTTAAGGGCAGAATTGAGTAGTCTTAACTCCCATCACCTTTCTGTTGTCCCATATTACCCCCTTGATATACAGTCTTTGTTTTATTAGGCTAGACCCTGATGAGACTGTTTCTAGAAATTAAATACCCTCTTAGGTCAGATGATATTTTTAAGACCATTAGACAGATCCATCTATTCTTTAGCTTGTAACTCCTAGGAGATAAAGTCTCAGCTTTGGGGTGAGGATGGGGGCTTAGGGGACTGGTTTATTTCCATCCCTTATTGTCTTTAAACGAGAATAATTAGCCTAGTTTCTTCGCTAGGAAAGGGAATGTATTACACTAAAAGTAAATAAGTCGACAGATGAATGGATAAAGAAAATGTGATATATGTATTCTTTAAAAGAATATTCTTAGGCTTTAAAAAAAAATCCTGCCATCTTCAACAGCATAGATGAACCTGCAGGACATTATACTTAGTGAAATAAGCCAAACAAAGACTAATACTGCATGATCTCACTTATATGTAAAATCTAAAATAAACTTTTAGAAACAGAGAGTAGAATGGTGATTTCCTGAGGTGGTGGGAAGAGGGAAATGAGGAAATGTTGGTCAAAGGGTACATTAGTTATGCAAGATGAATAAGTTTTGGAGATCTAATGTTCAGCAATGTGACTATAGTTAATAATACTGTATTGTATACTTGAAACTGCTAAGAGTTTAGATCTTAAATGTTCTCATCACAAAAAAAAAGAAAAAATGGTAACTGTATGAGGTGATGTATATGTTAATTAGCTTGATTGTAAAGATTATTTCACAATATATACAAATATCAAAACATTGTCACATACTTTATATATAATTTTAATTTTCAACTATACCTCTGTGAAGATGGGGAAAAGAAGTAACTGATTCAATGAAGAAGGACATTGTCCTACAATCTGTAACTCCTTTCAAGTGCATAAATGCTTGTAAATCCCTCTAGGAATATAAAAAATTATTTTATCATTTTTCACAAATTTTAACACCATAAAAATATATTTAAATATTGGTACATTATGAAGTTTATAATAATAAAATTGTCTTATTATCAGCATGTCCTCATTTAACTATGAACTTTATTTTAAATCAATTATAAAACAAAATGCTTGAGTTTTCAACAAATAAGTTTAAAAATAGCATGTTTTCAAAAAAAATAGTATGTTTTCTTTGGGACTGTGTGTGTGTGTTAGTCGCTCAGTTGTGTATGACTCTTTGAGATCCCATGGACTTTAGCCCGCCACGCTCTCCTGTCCATGGATTCTCCCAGCAAGGATACTGGAATAGCAAGTATTCCTACTCCAGGGGATCTTCCCAACCCAGGGATCAAACCCATCTCTTACATCTCCTTCTTTGACAGGTGGAGGCAGATTCTTTATCGCTAGCGCCACCTGGGAGTGAAGTGAAGTGAAGTCAAAGTCGCTCAGTTGTGTCCAACGGTTTGCGACCCCAGGGACTATACAATCCATGGAGTTCTCCAGAACAGAATATTGGAGTGGGTGGCCTTTTCCTTCTCTAGGGGATCTTCCCAACCCAGGCATCAAATCCAGATCTCCTGCATTGCAGGTGGGTTCTTTACCAGCTGAGCTACAAGGGAAACCAGCGTCACCTGGGAAGCCCTACAAAAAAGTATAGACTAGTACACCAGGTACCTACATTGTGTACTTAAATCTGACATTTCCCTCCAAATTTGCTTTAGTTGTTCTTTTAAGAACATAAAACTTCACTGATAAAATTGAAGACCATTTTATAGCCTCTCATCCCATCCGTCTTGGGTTGCATGCATGCGTGCATGCTGAGTCACTTCAGTGTGTCCAACTCTGTCACCTTATGGACTGTAGCATGCCAGGATCATCTGTCCATAGGATTCTCCAGGCAAGAGTACTGGAGTGGGTTGCCATGCCCTTCTCCAGGAGACCTTCCCAACCCTGCATCTGTTCTGTCTTATGCATTGGCAAGCACGTTCTACACTAGCGCCACCTGGGAAGCCCCTCTTGGAGTGGGTAATATAAATAAATTTAACAGTGGAATCAGACATCAGCCAGTAAGAATCTTTGCTATTCTTAGATCTAGGGCAGGTCTTGGGGCCTCTGCTGCTGAGTGTTAGTCATCTTGGTAAGGGAAGTGAGTGGATTCAGGGTCTGGGATGGTGAGAGATGAGGGTGTTAGGGTAGCTCCTATTACAAGTCTATGTGAAAGTATTAGTGGACCATCTTGGACATTTTTTTACTTTTCAGAGATAATTTCTGAAGTAAGTTTATAGGCTTTGTGTCCATGTTTTTAATATTTATATATATATGTGAATGCTTCTTATATTGTTTTGGCCATTTAAAAAATTACATTAATGATATTCTACTAAACCTAACTTTCTACCTTGCTATTTGCACTCAGTCTTTTTGTTGTTCAGTTGCTCAGTCGTGTCCAACTCTTTGAGACCCCATGGACTGTAGCACGCTAGGCTTCCCTGTCCTTCACTATCTCCCAGAGCTTGCTCAAACTCATGTCCATTGAGTTGGTGATGCCATCCAACAATCTCATCCTCCGTTGTCCTTTTGTCCTCCTGCCTTCAGTCTTTACCAGCATTAGAGTCTTTTTCCAGTGAGTTAGCTCTTCGCATCAGGTGACTCAAGTATTGGAGCTTCAGCTTTAGCATTAGTCCTTCCAATGAATATTCAGGACTGATCTCCTTTAGGATGGACTGGGTGGATCTTCTTGCAGTCCAAGGGACTCTCAAGAATCTTCTGCAACACCACAGTTCAAAAGCATCAATTCTTTGGCACTCAGCCTTATATGAGTGTTTTCTGTTCGTTTGTTTTTGGTGGTCTTTTTTTGTTTTATTTAATGGACTTTTTTAAAAAAATTGGAGTATAGCTGCTTTATGATGCTGTGTTAGTTTCTTTGTATAATGAAGTGAATCAGGGGATATATTCATATATCCCCTCCACCTTGGACCTTCCTTGCACCTTCTGCTCCTGCCATCCCATTCATCTCAGTCACCACACAGAGCACCCAAGTTTAGCTCTCACTGTGCTATATAGTAGGTTCCCACTAGCTATCTACTTTATACATGGCCGTGCACTATGTCAGTCCCAGTCTCTCAGTTCATCCCCTGCCCGTGTCCATGCATCTGTCTTCTATGTCTCTGTCTCTATTCCTGCCCTGAAAATAGATTTATGTTTTTGAGAGTAGGCTTTTTAAATTTTTATAAATTTAGTCTGTGTGTGATAATTCCTGTATAGAATTACATTATAAATTATATTAATATATCAATTTTTATGTATTTTAATTTTTGATTGTATAAGCAAGCTTCAGTGAGCTTCATATACAGCTTCATATCCAGCATTCCTCCTGGTTCATTCTAAATTGTGAAATAAAAGAATTTGAAAGAACTTGTCTATAAAAATTAATTACAGGTTGAATATTTCTTATTTTTATAAATTAAAAGCCTAATTGAACATAATGGTTACTGTTTTTTCTTTTTATTATTGGTGTTTGAAATCTTAGTGATATTGTGATATATTAAGAATTTAGGACATTTTAATCAATTTGCTCTTTTGTTTTATATCTCAGGTACACTGTCAAGTTAATCATGCTTAGTCCGTGGTACAATATCATCTTTCTGTACAGGGCTCCTCTCACTTTGCTTTTTCTCCATCTCCATTTCTGTCTCCTCTAATATATTTGATGTATGTCTTTGGATATATATGTATCTTTTAAAAATATATAGTTTTGTTTTGTGAATGGATTTTTAAAAATAGGTCATACATAGAAAAGAATTATAAAATGTATATGCACAGGTTAGGTAATAAAACAAATATCTATAAACCCACCACTCAATGTCTTAAAACATTCCAATACCTTAGAAGCTTTCTGTTTGCCCCTTACTAACTGAATCCCTTTATTCCTACCTACAGTTAAAAATAGTGGGTATTTTGAGTTGTGTGTCAATCATTCTCTTGCTTTTCTTCCTAGTTTTAGCACTTATATAAGAATCCCTAATAAATATTAATTTTATGTTTAAAAGTTTACTTAATGTAATTATACCAGTTTTGTCTTTTTGTTACTTCTTTCACTTCCTGAGATTTGTGTCACTCTGTGTGCAGTTATTCAGTAATGATTGCATTGTATGAATATATCATAAATTAACCCATTAAACTCTTACTTGAAATGTGGGTTGTTTTCAGTTTTTGCTTTTTCAAGTCACACTGATAATCTTTGCTTTTAACTGGAAAGTTTAGTCTGTTTACATTTATTGATATTATTGATTATTTGGGTGTCTTTCTATTATTGAATGTATAATCTATTTGTCCTGTTATTTTTGTTTCTTTTTCTCTCCTTCTATCATACCCAAAACTGATTGTTTTTGTTTTGTTGTATTTCATTTATTTCTTTTTTTCTCATTATATTTTTTTTCTTCTACAAGTTTAGCAGTTGTATGCTGTATGACTATTATTTTAATAGTATATTAGTTATTTTAAAATATATACTCAGCAAAGTTAACTGAAATTTTTATGGTTACTCTTGAGAAATCTGAATGTTTTGTAATGCTTTAAACTGTTTTCCTCCTCTCAGTCTATATACTTTTATTTTGTCCTGTACTGTTTCTATTCTTTATTTTCAACCCCATAAATCACAGTTTTAAAAATTTATGCTTATGTAGTTATGCTCACATAATATTTACTGTCATTTTTTATTCATTTTTCTTTCTTGTATCTCAGACTCTGTGAGTTCATTTTCTTTCTTTAAAATTCTCTTAAGTAAGGGCCTGTTGGTGGTAAATTCAATTTTTGTTTGTCTAAAATGTGTTTATTTTACTCTTAATCTTGGAACATAATTTAAGTAGAAATTCTGGTTGGCCCTTATATCTTTGATTTGAACAAGTAGTCCTGTCTTAGCCACTATTTGAAATTTGAAAGTGTGCTTTTGGCTAATCAAGCCATATGTGAATTAACAGAAATTTTAAGATGCAGCCCAGTTGCAGAGATATGAAAATCTGTGCCTCTTACACTCAGTGAAAGATGATATATTTTTCTTAGTACATTACGGATGTCATTTTGCTGTTTTTCAGCTTCTGTTGCTATTGAGAAGTTGCTCACCTGTCTAATTGCTATTTCTTTGTAATTATGTCCTTTCTATTATCTGCTTTTTAGATCCCTTTCTTTGATGTTCTGTAGTTTCATGATGAGTGTGTTGGTAAAGAAACTTTTTGATTTACTTTTCTTGGGACTTGCTGGACCACTTAGATTAGTATCTTTCAACAATTTTGTAAAATTATCAAAGCATTATTTCTTCAAATATTGCCTTTTCGTCATTCTATAGAACATAGCCTTCTTGGATGCCAAACAGACATATGATAGACTTTTTCATTTTACTCTTTCTGCCTTAAACTCTCTTTCACCATTTATTTGTTCCTTTATGCTCGAAAATTTCCTTCATATTTGAGTTCACTTGTTCCTCAGCTATGTCTAATTTGCTTTTTAATGTGTTCGTTTAGTTTTCAAATTTAAGTTATTATACTTTTTATTTCAAAAAGTTGTTTTTCCAAAATGTTTTCCAATGTTAATTCTTTGTGGTATTTTGTGAATTAGTCATATTTTCAAAAGTTCTCTTTATTTTTTTAAACATTTAAATATAGTCATTTTGTATTCTTTTTTACAGATCTGCATTCCTAGTATCTTGGTAAGAATAAAATTTTAAAACCTGATAACCTTAGAAAAATGCCTTTTGTTCCTTTAATACAATAAGTACCATGTGATACATTTATATACTTTTTAGGGATTTAGATTAATGTATTTTTCTTGGTTTCTTTTGAATCATATAAACTTTGTTCTTAACCAGTTATGCTAATTAAATTTAGAACATTATATATACTCTTTTGGTAAGAGGAGAAGATACTGTAATACAGATAAATCTCCCTAAATTTCACTCTCAGTAAAGTGTGAAAGAAACACAAAATTGATGTTGATTTACTGAAATCAGATTAAAAAAAATATATTTGTATAAGATATAAGCATAGGAATTTACTTGTAATAAAAATAAAACAAATACTGGTAAATCTTTTAAGGTTTAAAGTTCTGTAAAGGCTTCAAACAAATAGTTTAAGGTTCTGTAAAGGCTTTTATTAGGTGTGAATTAAAATTTTCTGACATTTTATGTGTGCTTTCTTATACTCTCAGAAATTATGTTTATTAGATGTACTGCATTTACTCATGGCTGGTATTATAAATTGTTAGGTAAGAATTTTTAGAGAAATGTAAGGTAGACTTTAAGTTAACATGTTACTTGCTACTTTTTGAGATCTATTTCATTTGTTAGGATACCTCCTCAAAATGAATATTTTAAAGTTGTATTTTAGAGTTACTTATTTGAGTTTGTGGGCTAAAACAGTGCAGTTTTTATTATAGGGTACATGTTTAGCTGATTAATTTGAAATTTCTTTTTGTAGGCTTGTCTTAATCCACCTCTTGAAGTGGTTCCCACCAGGAACCCAGTCAAGTGCAACAAAAGGGCAGCTGATTCAGTCCATCCTGACCTTGCTGGTTTGTTGGTAAAAAACAAGAATCTTTTAGCTGAGGTATATGGATTACTTGAAAATAAAACACCATGGAAAGTTATATCCTCTGTAGGGAGAGAAACATTTGATAAGAGTCTCCAAGTATTATCTAAACTCAGTTTAGCTTTTTTTCCCTCAATACTGAACCCTCTTATCACTGAGGCGCACTAATGAAGATCCAAATCTATCTTTTGCCAGAGAAATCCCTTTGGAGATGATACATATTGCTGCTTTTGGGTGACTACTGAAGGGCATAGGAACTGCCATGCTCAGAATGCACATCATAATCTGCGTGTGTGTGCTCAGTTGTGTCCGACTCTTTGTGATCCCATAGGCTGTAGACCACGAGGCTTCTCTGTCTGTGGAACTTCCTAGACAAACATACTGGAGTGGGTTGCCATTTCCTACTCCAGGGGATCTTCCCAACCCAGGGACTGAACCTGTGTCTCTTATGTCTCCTGCACTGGCAGGCAGATTCTTTACCACTGTGCCACCTGGGAAGATAATAGTTACATGTATTAAGCATTTTTTCCATGGAAAAGATGAGTTCTCACTTTCAGTAAAGCGCCAAATGGCAAATATCTACTAATCTTATTAAATACTTGATGAAACATCTGAGTAGTATCAACATATGACAAAGAAACCACATTTGTAAGAAGTACCTTGACTTTGATACCTTTGATACCCTGCATTGAACTAAAGGATACTTGTAGGAATTTTTTAGCTGAACTGTAGTACCTTAAAATATTTGTCGCAAGAGGTTGGTAATCAAGATTGGAATCCCAAGGCCATTGTCTTTGTTAAAGGTAATGTAATGTGGCTGCGAGTGTGTATTGCCTCTATGGTTACCTCTAAGTAAAATGTTCTGAGTACTGTTTCTGTGGGACATTGAATAATGCCTTTTGAATAAGTAGCTATCTGTTGCTTCTATACTGGCTTGCTTAGGCTGCTGTAATAAAGTGCCATGGACTGACTGGCTTAGTTAACAGAAATTTACTTTTTCACAATTCTGGAGGGGAGAAGTCCAATATAAGGTGTCAACAGGGCTAGTTTCTTCTTTTTAATGTTTTCCCCAGCTTTATTGCCATATAACTTACATAACATTGTATAAATTTAAGATGTACGGTGTGGTGATTTGATGTACATGTGTGTGGTGAAATGATTACCACAATAAGGTTGGTTAATAACATCCATCACCTCACATAATTACTTTTTTCTCATGGTGAGATGGTTAGTTCCTTCTGAGGCCTCTCTCCTGGGCTTGTAGATGTTCACCTGATTTCTGTGTCCTCACTTGGTCACTGTGTCCAGGGGTTTATGTCTATGTCTAATTCATAAAAAACCTTTAAACAGGTTTAAAGAAAATATGTAAGCTATTCATATAGAATGAATTCTATTCATTTAGAATTTCCAAGTACTTATTAAAAGCAATTTTTTACATGTACACCAAGCATTTGGTACCTATACGTATTTTTTGTTTGTCAAAACAGATATCTAAAAGGTTCTACAAGGTCTCATTGTGAATTGGTTTTAGAGACTATAGACATGAAAAAGTATTTCATAGCTCACATTGGCATTTTCTAAATTTAATAAAAATCAGTGACAATTTAACACCAAGCTTTTGTTTGAAAAAATAATTCCCTGGTGGTCCAGTGGTTAGTACTACTTCATACTCTCCTGCCAAAAGTTTGAGTTCAGTCCCTGGTCAGGGAACTAAAATCCTACAAACTGTGCTGCCAAAAGAAAATGGAAAAAAAAAACCCTTCAAAAAATAAAATAAATAAAATAAAAAAACAAATTTTAAAAAGTCTATTGGTTACAATAGAATACCTTCAGTTTGAGTTCCCTTTCCCAAAAACCTATTATTTAATCCTATAGTAACACAATTGTCTTGAGACAATTTTTCTCTTTATGCATGCATTTCAGTCTTTTTGTTATAATTATCTCTTTTTGGGACATACAAAAATAATTACCATGTGTTTCTGTCCAATAATGGAGAAACAGGTGCAAAAAACTATATTTAGGAAAAGCCAGATACAGATGGGATAAATATTAAACAATTTGGTTGGTGATTGGATTGTCTAGGCAATACGATATTGAGCTAAAACTCTTGCATAGTGCTAGGTAGACTGCTGTAGTAATAAAAGTTAAACAGGGAATTCCCTGGTGGTCCAGGGGTTAGGACTTGGCACTTCCACTGCAGGAGGCCTGGGGTAGATCCCTAGTCTCGGAACTAAGATCCCAAGAGCCATGAGGCTCATCCAAGGGAAAAAAAAAAAGTGTAACAACTTGTTTAAAAAAAATTACTGATAATATGTATAATAAGGCCTACTGTCTTAAATTTAAGATATAATTAATATGTTTTGCCAGTATTTTTAATTTGATTTTCAAGGAAACTTCTATTTGTGAGGGCAGTATGACTGTTTTATGCAGGTATTTTTCTTCCCTTAGTGTAGTAACAAGGCAAATAATAGAAACCTGGTAAATGCACCAGTTCTGGAAGGGGTGAATGGAGGCAATATAAATTTCGCAGCTAAAGAAAATATCATGAGAACCAGTTATTATTAATTTTAGTTGAACTTTTTTTTGAGATAATTATAGATTCATTTGCAGTTTTAAGAAATAATACAGAGATATTCATTGTAAACTTTCCACAGTTTCTCCCAAATTTTGCAAAACTGTAAATGTAACAGCCTAAATATTGACATTGATGCAATACAATCTACTAGTATTATGCAGGTTTCCCCAGTTTTACTTGTACTCGTTTGTGTGTATTATGTTCTAAACAGTCAAAATACTGAACAATTAGTTTTAACAGCACAAAGATCCTTCCCATTGCCATTTGATACGCACATCTACTTCCTTCCCATCCCAACTCCTGGCAACCACTAGTCTCTTCATTATTTCTAAAATGCTGTCATTTCAAAAATGTTATATACTGGAAAAAAGTTATATACTGAAAAGCTAAACATAGGGTTACCATGTGACTCAACAGTCACACTCCTAGGTAGAAACACAAGAGAATTAGAAATATATTCACATAAAAACGAATGTTCTTTGTAGCATTTTCTGTAAAACCAAAAGTAGACATAGCACAAATATCCATTGATGAGTAAATATGCAAATGTGGTATATCCATACAGTAGAATATTATTTAGCCATGAAAAGGAATGAAGTACTAACTGATGCTCCAACATAATTGAACCTTGAAAACACTATGCTAAGTGAAAAAAAGCCAGTCACAAGAGACAGCATGTTATGTGATTCCCTTTATATAAAATGTCCAGAATAGGCAAATCCATAGAAACAGAGAACAGATCAATGGTTGCCAAGGGCTGGGTTGGAGGTAACTACTAATGGGTATGGGATTTCTTTAAGGGATAATGAAAATGTTTTGGAATTAGATTACAGTGATGGTTGCACAATGTGAATATACTAAAAACTGAATTGTATATTATAAAGGGTGAATTTTACAGTGTGTGGATTATATCTCAATTTAAAAAGTAAAAAAAAAAGTTCAATATGGCTACACAACTCTATGAATATACCAAAAACCATTCAGCTGTGTACTTTAAATGGATAAATCTATGAATTATACCCTAATAAAACTGTTTTTTAAATGTTTTGCAAATAGAATCATGGATATACAACCTTTTTAGATTGGCTTGTTTCACTCTGCATAATTTCCTGAAGATTTGTTCAAGCTGTTTTATCAGTAGTTTGGTCCTTTTTATTGCTGAGATTGTAGTATGTATATTTCACAGTTTGTTTAATCATTCACTTGTTGACAAATACCTGGATAACTTCGGTTTTTTAGCTATCAAAATGAAGTTGTTATGAACTTTCATGTACAGATTTTTGTGTGAACATAATTTTTCATTTCTCTGGGATAAGTGCCCCAAAATACAATAGCTGGGTCACATGGTATTTGCATATTTAGTTTTATAAGAAAAAAATATAAGTTTTATGAGAAAAAAAATATAAATATAAGAAACTGCCAAACAGTTTTCTAGGGTATCTGGACCATTATGTTTTCCTACCAGCAACATATGAGTGATCCAGCTTCTTTGTATCCTCACCAGGATCTAGTGTTGTCCCTGTTTTGTATTTATATATTTTAATATTAATACATAGGGAGTGTTATCCCACTGTAGCTTTAATTTGCATATCCTTAATGGCTGGTGATGTTGAATCTATTTTTATGTGCTTGTTTGCCATCCATATATCCTTCCTGGTAAAATTTCTGTTCAAGTCTTTTGCCCATTTTTTTAATTAGATTGTTTTTTGAGAATTTAGAGTTCTTTATATTCATATATTCTAGATATAAATTCTTTGTTGACAGTTTTTATCCACAAGCTGTATCTGAGTTTCGGGGTACCTAAATTTAGTTAAGTTCTGAATATATTTCAGGTTTCATTACGTCCAAATCCAACATCAAGCTATTAAAAAATTTGGATTCTTTAACATAAACGATAACAGGCAGACCTCTTTTATTGTGTTCCACTTTATTTCACCTCACAGATTCTGTGTTTTTTATAAATCAAAGGTCTGTGGCAACCTTGCATTGAGCAGGTCTGCCAGCGCTCTTTTTCCGCCAGCATCTGCTCACTTTGTGCCTCTGTGTCACATTTTGGTAACTCTTGCAGTATTTCAGCCTTTTTCATTGTTATATTGTGGTGATCTGTGATCAGTGATTTTTGATGTTACTACTGTAATTGTTTTGGGGCACCATGAACTGTACCCATATAAGATAGTGAGCTTAGTTGGTAAATACTGGGAGTTTTGACTGCTCCATCTACCTGCCACTCCCCATCTCTCTCCCTCTCCTCCGGCCTCCCTATTCCCTGAGACACAACAATATTAAAATTAGGCCAATTTATAACCTTACAATGACATGTAAGTGTTAAAGTGGAAGGAAGAGTTGCACATCTCTCACTTTAAATCAAAAGTTAGAAATGATTAAGCTCCGTGAGGAAAGCAAGTCAAAACCCGAGATAGGTTGAAAGCTAGGCCTCTTGCCCCAAACTGTCAGCTTAGCTGTGAATGCATAGGAGGAGTTCTTGAAAGAAATTAGAAGTGCTATTCTGGTGAACACACAAACGATAGAAAGTGAAACAGCTTTATTGCTGATATGGATAAAGTCCTTGTGAACAGCTCTATTGCTGATGGGGATAAAGTCCTTGTGATCTGGAGAGAGATCAAACCAGCCCCAGCATTCCCTTAAGCCAGAGCCTAATCCAGAACAAGGCCCCAACTCTCTTCAGTTCTAGGAAGGCTGAGAGAATTAAGGAAGCTGCAGAAGAAAAGTTTAAAGCTAGCAGAGGTTGGTTCATAAGGTTTAAGGAAAAAGCTGTTTCCATTACATAAAAGTACAAGGTGAGGCAGCAAGTTCTAACATAGTAGCTGCAATAAGATCCAGACAATCTGGCTAAGATCAAGATGAAGGTTGCCACAGTAAACAACAAATTTTCAATGTAGACAAAACAGCGTCTTGTTGGAAGAAGATGCCATCTAGGGCTTTCATAGCTAGAGAGGAGAAATTGATGCCTGGCTTCAAAGCTTCAAACAATAGGCTGACTCTCTTGTTACAGGCTAATGCAGCTGGTGACTCTCATTTGAAGCCAATGATCAATCCCAGTCTTAGAACCCTTGAGAATTATTCTAAATCTGCTTTGCTTGTGCTCTGTAAATTGAACAGCAAAGCCTGGATGACAGCACATTTGTTTACAGTGTGGGGTAACTGAGTATTTTCAACCTGCTGTTGAGTTTTTACTGTTGAGAGAAAAAAAAGAGTCATTTCAAAATATTATTGCTCTTGGTCACCCAAGAGCTCTGATGGAGATGTACAATGAGGTTAAATTTGTTTTCATGCCGGCTAATACAATCTCCATGGATCAGTGGTGTGCCATATCTCTGAGGTATGCCTGTAATGCAAGAGTGGTGTTTTTGTTTTCTTTTGCAATTCATAAAGTCATGACTTTTTAATCAAACCATTTCTCAATCACAATTTTTCATTATACAAGCTGTAATTTTTTCAGACTTTCCTAAATATTTCACTACATGTATCAAACTATCTTTTTAAAAAATTTTTATTGGAGTATAGTTAATTTACAATGTTGGGTTAGTTTCAGGTGTATAGCAAAGTGGATCAGTTATACATGTATCTACTCTTTTTTAGATTATTTTCCTATATAGGTCATTATAGAATATTGATTAGAGGTCCCTGTGCTATACAGTAGGTCCTTATTAACTATTTTATATATAGTAGTGTGTACATGTCAAATTCAGTCTCCCAATTTATCTCTCTCCTCCTTACGCCTTGGGAACCATAAGTTTAATGCTGATGAGAATAAAGAATAAAGTTACTTATTCCAAATCCTTTGTGTCAATTTGATATGATTTTTAAAACTTTATTCATTTTTGGCAGTGCTGGGTCTTTTGTTGCTGCACACAGGCTTTCTCTAGTTGTGGCTCACAGGCTTTGTTGCCTTGCAGCATTTTGGGGATCTTCTCAGACCAGGGATCAAACCCATGTCCCCTGCATTGTAAGATAGATTCTTAGCCATTGGACCACCAGGGAAGCCTTGATAAGATTTTTTAAGTGTATTTAATCTTGGAATCTACTGTTAAGAGATTCAAAAATCCTCATTGTATAATGTATAATTTAAATGCTCATAATGATTTAAAATCACGGATTTTCTGAAACCAAAATTATAAATGACTTTAAAATAACACTTTCCTTTTCTCATTAGCTAAGAAATCTTCGAAACAAACTTTTCATAAAAGAAGCTTCATTGCAAGAGATGAAGAGTGAGCTAGAAACTTACAAAGAAAATAATGTGCAACAGTCATTCCAGATAATGTCCCTGAAAGACGACATCAAGGATTTAGAGGAACTTATTGCTTCTCTAACCAGAATTAAATCTTTGAAAAACACCAGTATTCAGAGTCTTGAAAGAGGCAACTGGGATCTAACCGAAAGGATTACAGAACTAGAAAATCTTCTAAGGTAGGGAATTTTCTAGTTTGTTTTCAAAAATGTCATTCATTTTTCATAAGCTGACAAATATTATATGAACTTCATATTCCCAACTGATCACAGAATTTAACAAAATTTAATATACCTGACTCAAAATTAAATTTTTAATTGAAATATAACTTCCATTCCCTTAAAATTCACCCTTTTGCAGCATATAATTTAGTAGTTTTTAGTATATTCACAAGGTTGTATAAGCATCACCACACTCTAATTCTAGAACACCTTCATAACCCCCTAAAAAAAAAAATCCATGTCTACTAGTAGTTACTCCCCAGTCCACTCTCCAGTTTCTGACAACCAGCAGTCTACTGTCTTTCTCTATGGGCTTGCCTTATCTGGACATTTCATGTGAATGAAATGTTACAGTATATGGCCTCTGTGTCTAACTTCTTTAATTTAGCACGGTGTTTTCAAGATACATCAATGTTTAGCCTGAATCAGTACTTAATTTTTTTATGCCTAAATAATATTCTGTTATAAGGTTATACCACATTTTGTTTGTCCATTCACCAGTTGATGAACACTGGGTTGCTTCCTTTGCAAGGGACTTTATGAATGAGCTATGTACATTGTTGTGTGAACTTTTATATGACTGTAAAGTTTTATTTCTCTTAGTTTAATGCCTTAGGAGTAGAATTGCTGGGTTGTAAAGTAACTCTATGTTTAACTTTTTGAGGTTACTTCTGAGCGACTTCCAGGCTGTTTTCTAAAAATTTTTGATGAAGCTTACCTTTTTTTTTCTTTTGTCATTTTGTCTTTGCTGTTAGAGCAAAGAAACCTAATCTAGTATCACAAAGATTTACACATATGTTTTATTTTATAGTTGCTGTTTTAATACTCAAACTTTTATCTTTGATCCATTTTGACTAATTTATTTATTCCTTTATTTTTGGCTGGCTGGTTCTTCATTGCCGTGTGCAGGCTTACTCTAGTTGCAGTGAGCAGAGGCTACTCTCTAGTTGCGATGTGTGGGCTTCTCATTGTGGTGGCTTTTCTTGTTGTGGAGCATGGGCTGTAGGTGTATGGGCTTCAGTAGTTGTGGCTTAGGGGGTCAGTTGTTGTGGCACATGGGCTCAGTTGCCCCATGGCAAATGGAATCTTCTCAAACCAGAGGTCGAACCCACATCCTCTTAATTGGCAGGTGGACTCTTAACCACTGGACCACCAGGGAAGTCCCCACCACTTTCTTTTAGATTTATCAAGTTTTTATTACTATTTTTCTCCTGTGTTATTTTTAAATATCTTTTAAATTATCACTAACTTTTTACCTTAGACCTTTTGATTACAATTAAAGTCTAGATTAGTGCTCTTACATTATCCGAAAATAGAAATCTTATAACAGTGTAACTCTACTTACCCATATTATGCTCCTGTACTATTGTTATGATACATTTTACTTTTCCAAATGTTATAAATCTCATAAGATATTAATTTTCAGTATTAATTTCTATTGACCTACACACTCACTCCTGGTGCTCTTCATTCCTTTCTACAGTCTGTGTAGCCACCAGGGGTCGTTTTCCTTTATCCTGAACAATTGCCTGTAATTTTTCTGCAGTTTAATGCAGTTCTTCTAAAGATTAACTTTTCCATTTTTCCTTCTGAAAGGGTTTTTTTTTTTTTTACTAAGTTAGCACTCTAGGTTGCCAGTATTTTTTCTTTCTGCACTCTGAAGTGTTCTTCAGTTATCTTCTGACTTACATAGTTTCTCTTTGAAAAGCCAGTGTTCAGTCTTATAGCTATATGTTAGAAGGTAATATATGCTTTTCCTCTGATGTTTAATTGGTAGAAATTTGATGATGATGTGTCTTGGTGTGGCCGCCTTTGTATCTATCCTACTTTGGATTTGCAGAACTTACTTAATCTATCAATTGATGTTTTTCATCAGGTTTCAGAAATTCTTGGGAAGTATTTTTTAAAGTATTGTTTCTATCTCATTCTGTGTCTACTCTCATTCTAAGGCTATAATTACAAGGAATGACCTTTTGAGTATGACCTACATGTCTCCAATACAATTTTATTGAATTATATTTTCTTAGATAATTCAGATATTTTCTTTGACCTGACCCATATACACTAATTCTGTAGGATGCAAATCTTAGATAGAAAAGAATTTAACAAACATGGAAGGTGAACTGAAACTTTAATTTAGCTTCAAGATAGAAAATATTACCAAACCTATCAATTGTTAATCAAAACAAGAACCAAATAATTAGTTGTTTGTATTTGATAATAAAACAGGTTTTTACGTATGCTGTTTTCTATTGTACCATTTCTAATTTCTTTACCGTTCTTGAAACTCTATCTGGGGATTCAGTTGAAGAGCCCGTGCAGGTGTTACTAAAATGGGAATACAGTTATCCTTCATCCCTATGCCTCAGTGTCTGCAGGGGATGGTTCTAGGACCTCTGAGAGTACCAGAATCTGCACATGCTAAATCCCTTATATAAACTAGTACAGTATTTGCATATAACCTATGCACATCTCTTGTGTCCTTTAAATCAACTCTAGATTACCTTTAATAGCTAATCCTATGTAAATGGTTGCTTGTGTAAGACAAACTTAAGTTTTGCTTTTTGGAACTTTCTGAAAACATGTTTTTTGAATAGTTTCAATCCATGGCTGCTTGAATCCATGTATGTGGAATTTGCAAATACAGGCCCATGGTACTGGTACCCATGTGGAACCTCCTGATCATCACAATATTATCATAGTAGCAGAGACATAGTCATACTCAAATTTCCTCTTGAAAAAGAGTGGTTTCAAAATTGACCTCTCCCAGAGGAACTACTACAGACTTAACATTGAATCATTCTCTCCATTTCTCTCTCCATTGAATCATTCTCTCCATTTCTCATCTCTTCCTAGAAATAATCTGGGAACTTGCACAGCTCTTTTCATAAAGAATACATTTTTACTTGATACACATATTTGATTTATTTTAATTGGGGATATTTCTTGTCATTATTTGAAGTTTGAAAAATTGGTTGCATGATATTGTTACCTACCAATATCTTACACAGAGTACATCTGATTGAAAGAAAAAGAGCAGAGCAAAAAGCAGACCTTTTGGAGAAAAAGTTAGCAGGTGCTAACAGATTCACCCCTTACATGAGTATGAAAGAACAAGAAGATTGCTTGGATAGTTTCATGACAAAGGTGAGAACAAATTTTGGTTGATTTTTGAAGAAAAAGGATTTTTGTTACTTTATGTTATTCCAGGAGATAATTGGCAAATGTTGGGTGGTTTATTGGTCCTCTTCTTGTGGAGGATAAAAGGAGGCAGTACAGCACAGTGAACTGAAAGCATTTCTGAAGCATAGAGAGAAAGTGCAAGGCAGGTCTGAAGGTCTCTGTGATACTAAAGAGGAGGCTAGAGGGAATGGGGCTGTGAGAGAACTGGGAGGAGGTGGTGGTTAGAGAGTGAAATACTCGTTTTAAATTTCTGGTATGGGGTAGTTCCTGCTGCTGACAAAATCTGGGTTTTTGGATTTTGGGTTGATTGAATAGGGGTGTAGAAGAAAGTCATTGAAACTGAGGCACAAGCATCACAAAACTAAACTGGTGGATCATCTACACTGGATATTGAAATCTAGATGTATGCATGAGTTGGGTTTAGAAGGAAGAAGTTAGCCTGGTCCCTAGTAGATAGCAATTCACAGGATGAATAGAAGTTTTATGGAGGAATGTTGAAGGAGGATGGGAGATGAATTACTGTCAAGGAAGTGGTAAAAGTTTATTCTCAAATCCATAGGTTATAATCATTTGTTATATGCATGCTAAGTTGCTTCAGTCATGTCCGACTCTTTCTAACCCCATGGGCTGTAGCCCGCCAGGCTCCTCTATGTAATTTTCGAGGCAAGAATACTGGAATCAGTTGCCATGCCCTTCTCCAGGTTAATAATATTCTGAAATATTATAAAATATTATAAATATTATAAATATTTAATATTATAAATATTATAAAATAAGGTCCATCATGATCCAATTAATGTAAGGGGTTCCACTTAAAAAATTCAGCAACCACTTTCAGAGTTTAAAGTAATTCCAGTTTTTAATTACCTCTTTCAAGTAATTCACAGTAACACTTTCTGTTTTTCACTTCTCTGTCATATCTCTGAAAAACTTTCCCACACTAGTCTGTGTAGCTCTGACCTTTTCTTCCACTGCTCTTTTATTCTACCTCTTTTTCTCCCCCATGGGCTTTTAGTGAGACAAACCCATCATTACGTCAACAACTCTAGCTCCCCTTCTGTCTCCCAGTTTCACATGACAAAAAGTCCAGAAAGTAAACTTATTTACTCAGTTTTCAGAATTGAAGGTGAAAAGAAGAATTTATAAAGGCAGAATCTTCCTGGGAGAGGTAGGGTGAAGGAGTAGTATTGCATTATCTTTTATTTTTTCCTGTTTACAGTGAAAGCAGGGTGCTTACAAGGGAAAGGTTGGGGGAAAGAAAAGTGACTTATTTATGCTTTTATATTATCAAAGCTGTTACTATTAAATAATGTTCTATAATCATAATTAAGTCTTTATGAAAATGTCCATTTCCCTGTCAACTTTTTACTTAGTCTTAGCATTCATTGATGATCCTTGCCTGAATCAGTTATTTTGTTGGGAGAACCAAAATGCTGAGCTGTGAAATTCTATCATTCCTTCCACGTTTATTACCTGAAGATATTCTGTAAACAGTTCCTTCATAAACTGGAGCAGTTGGCTAGCCACTTCTCTAAGTTAAACTTCCTGTGTTCTCAAAATACTTTCTCCATAACATCACTTTTTTTTTTGCCCTTCCCACATACCCCCCCAAGAAGTATTTTAATACCTCTTGATGTTCTAGTTTACTCTTATGAGTATGCTCTTGTCTCTCTTATAACTCTGTAACTCTTTGTTTCTATAGAGAGCCTTTTCTCTTCAAGTTCTGTATTATGACTATACTTATATTTTAAAAGGACCGAAATAGATGTCTTGATATGAAATTCCAAATGAGAAGTTTAACATGTGTGTTGGTATATTTAGGATAAGGATGAAGCTATCCTGGTCAAAAACTTGGAGAGAGACAACGCTTTTCGCTCTGAAGGACCAAAAGATGGACAGAAAATTTGGGATAAGTGTCAACAAGATTTGGTCCATAAGGAAAAACAAATAACGGAGTTAGACAGACCTCCATGTTCATACAACTGGGAAACTAAAATAGCACGATCCCACTATCAGAGATTCCTCAGTCAGCTGTCTGCTCTTCCCAGCAACAGTGTTAAACCCACACTAGCCATCAAGGAAGCTGTGAAAGAGAACATTCCAGAGACTGGCGCAAATGAGCCATCCTGGAAGGCCGTAAGTGTATCAACAGATGAGTTCCTCTTTCAAATTCGTTTTAAGACGTGGATTTTGATGTTAGTTGATTCGGTAAACCCCATGGCTCTGATTTTATTTTTATTACTATAGTGATAAGAGGGACAAGGATGTCCATTATCACAGTAGGGGTAATATAGTGTGTTTAAGAGCAGAGAGCCCAGGTATGGATTCCAGCTCTGCGATTATCAAATGTGTGCTTTTGAGCAGGTTATTTATGCTCTCTGTGCCTCAGTTTTGTAAATTTTGGCAGGAGTGGGAGTGGGTTTAGGGAGGGATATAGTTTGTGTACCACAGAATGGTTGTAAGCATTAAATGGATTAATACATAATAAATGCTTAGTACAGGTCAGTGTAAGCTCAGTGAATGTTAGCTTAAAAATAGTGGTGTGGTGAGGATAATGTTTCTGTCATGACCAAACACTGGTCAGTTTAGTCAGTGCAGTGAAATAAATTATCAAGTCAGTCATTTGTGTGAATTTACTGGTCAGTCAAAAGATTGATCCAGCAAGTTCAAGTGGATTTATCTCCTGTTATGTTCAAATTATTGTAGTAAAATTTCATCACTCTTCATCCTAACATTCAAATGAAAATAGGTATTGCTTAAATTCAGTGTGTTAGTAAAACCTGCTATATGGTAGTATGCTTATTGTACAGTTACAATTTTTTTACACTCTCTCGCTTAAAATTCATTATACTATTTTATTTCTTAGTATTCACTAAAATGTCTTATTTTTGTATATCAAACTTTTGTTTCTTTTTTTAAAACCAGCTTATACATGTTGAGTCTTTTTAAACATCTTCCTCATTCATTTATTTAGTAACTTAGTGCTCAGTTAGGCCGCTCAGTCATGTCTGACTCTCTGCAACCCCATGAACTACAGCACACCGGGTCTCCCTGTCCATCACCAACTCCCAGAGTTTACTCAAACTCATGTCCATTGAGTCAGTGATGCCATCCAGCCATCTCATCCTCTGTCGTCCCTTTTTCCTCTTGCCTTCAGTCTTTCCCAGCATCAGGGTCTTTTCAAATGCGTCAGCTCTTCGCATCAGGTGGCCAAAGTATTGGAGCTTCACCTTCAACATCAGTTCTTCCAGTGAACATTTAGGACTGATCTCCTTTAGGATGGACTGGTTGGATCTCCTTGCAGTCCAAGGGACTCTCAAGAGTCTTCTCCAACACCACAGTTCAAAAGCATCAATTCTTCGGCACTCAGCTTTCTTTATAGTCCAGTTCTCACATCCATACATGACCACTGGGAGAGGCATAGACTTGACTAGATGGACCTTTGTTGGCAAAGTAATGTCTCTGGTTTTTAATATGCTGTCTAGGTTGGTCATAACTTTCCTTCCAAGGAGTAAGCGTCTTTTAATTTCACTCTTTTGACATTTCCTTTCTTGTAGTAGTGTATGTTATTTTTCCTAAAGTTAATAGTTTTCTTGTGTTTTCATATGTATAATTTTCAACATTCACTTATTAATTTTTTCCCCAATACTATGTCAGATGATCTTATAATCTACAAAAATCTCCCATTCTTTCTCATCCAGACTCCTTAATTCTCTTGCATCAGTCTGGACTGTTTGCTCTGTGGCCCTGGGCACAGCTATAATCCTGTGACTTTTCTTCTCCAATCTCTTAGTTAGGTTGCACTGTTTCCTGAATCTTTTGTCTTCCTTTCTTTTAAATTACTTTGTTATTTTGCCAGGGTACATCTTCTAATAGATTTCTAAGAAATATGGTATCTTGGAGGGAAAGATTCTTTGAATAAATTACAAGGTCTTTTTTGTTGTTGATTAACCCAGTTGATAGCTGGGTTTAGACTTTATTTTGACACAGAGATTTGAAGGTATTTACTCAATTGTCTTCTGATTTCCAGTGTGTTATTAAGAAAAATGGTGCCATTCTTATTCTTATTCCTTGTTACCTGTTTTATTTTTTTAATGGATTAAGACATTTGTAGTAACATTTTAAGTAACTTTTTTCTCATTATACAATTAATTTAGGTACATTAGTTCTGTATGTTTCTCTTTCCTAATAGTATTTTCATTTTCTCTTCCTTTTAAAAAATTTTTTAAATGTATTTATTTATTTATCATTTTTGGCTGCGCTGCGTGTTCATTGCTGGGTGCAGGCTTTCTCTGCTTGCAGCAGGCAGGGGCTTTTCTCTAGTTGTTCTGCAGAAGCCTCTTGTTAAGGTGGCTTCTCTTGTATTTTATGGGCTCTAGAGCAGGTGGGCTCGATAGTTTCAGTGCACTGGCTCAGTAGTTGCAGCTTATGGGCTTAGTAGTTGTGGCACATGGCTTAGTTGCTCCGTGGCATGTGGGGTATTCCAGGACCAAGGATCAAACCTGTGTTCCCTGTATTGGCAGGCAGATTCTCAACCACTGGACCACCAGGGCAGTCCTCTCTTCCTTCTTTAACCGGCCTTGCCTGGAGTATCTATTTTCTTATTAGAAGAACTAGTGATTCTTTTAAATATACTTTATATTTTTAGTTCATGTATAATGAAAATATGTGGTATCTTTATTAAATCTGCACCTCTTCTCTTTCTCTCTCTTTTCTGGTAGTAACTTTTTAAAGTACAAAATAGTAGAAAGGATACAATTAAAATAGCCAGTAATTCTACCACTTTGAGATAACCAGTGTTAACATACAGGTATATTTTACTATGACTATTTTTCATGAATATTTTAACATAACTGAGATAGGCATAATTTTTCTTCATCCTGCTTCTTTCATTTAACTATATCATTAGCGTTTTCTCTTAGTAAGTATTTTTGAAAACTTGATTTATAAGAAATGAATTAATCTGAATGGAATGCTAGATTCCTAATTTAAAAAAAAAATGGATATGTGACAGGCAACGAAGGTTTACTGTATAGCACAGGAAACAATAGTCAATATCTTGTAATAACCTATTATGGAAAATAATCTGAAAAATAATATATGTGTATATGTATAACTGAATCACCTTACTGTGCACCTGAAATACTGTAAGTCAACTATAATGTCAATAAAATGTATATATGAAGAAAAAAAAACCCAAAAGAAATATATTAATTCTTAATACATGAAATGTATTAATTAATCACATGTAATTTATTTTTTGACATTTGTATTTCTGCATGTTATAAATAATGTTGTAGAGGATGTCTTTTGCTTGAATATTTATCTAAATATTTTATTATTTCCTAATCATACCTTATTAGAAAAGTTGAACTAATACATGCTTTCACGTGGTGTTTATAAATTGTCTGCTTAACTGTACCCTTGTTAGCATTAAGCCATCACTTATACTGTAACATTTTATTTTCTGAATTATTATAATGCATATTTATGGTGAAAACTATCCTATTTATATAAGAATTAAGTCTATAATTTATCAGTCTAGAGTAGATCTGGTATGCTAGTGTGGAATACCATCTTAAGGCATAGCTTCTTTATTTCAATACTGTTGATTTCTGTAAAGGAAAACTCTCAATCTAAGATTTCCCAGGTGGATAAGCATGGCAAAACATTCAAGCAGCTAGAGAAAGACAACAAGCAAGAAACATTACTGAATATTCAGCAGAATTTTCAGACTGTTACAACTCAAAGATTAGAGGAGAAAATTCAGAAACTTCAGAAACAGCTCAGTGACTTGAAATTGTCAAATAAAAATATGAAAACTCAACTGACAAGAGTAAATGTCCTTAAAGTAAGTAAAGGACGTGAGGCTTTCAAAAATTCACTTAAGTTTTGTTCTGTTACTGTTTTTGCTGTATGTTTTTCATTGAACTTTAAAAATTATATTATACCCAAAAATATATATATATAATATTAAACATATAGAATAATAAAGTTAGATGTTGTAAATCCATCACTCATCTTAAGAATCAGAGTACCTTTGGATCTTCACTATATCAAGCTTCAGTTGTAGTATTTCGAAAGTACATTTTATGACTGAAACCAAAGATGCACTAGATACTTACTGATCAACTTTTTTTTGCCAGTTTATCAAGAATATTTAATCTTACTGTATCTAGTTATTCTCTATTTCTGTGTTTGATTACCACAGACTAAGACTCTTGAGGACATGGAACATGTGTTAAACCTCTTTAAATCACAAATGCCTAGTTAATAAAAGTTCTCATTAATTATTGGTTATTGATGAACATGGTGGAGAAATGTCCTCAATTCATAAACTGTGGAATTTTCTTTTTCTACATTATCTAGCTCATAAAAGAAAAAGAAAGAAAAAAAAGAGGAAGAAAGTAAAAAAGCATGAGTTATCATGCATCATGCCCGTCTGTTACTTAGAAGAGATCTAATCGTAGTCTTCTCCCTTTCCCACAACCTCTACCCTGCTAGGACAAAACAATTGAGAAGCTCAGGGAATCTCTAACAAAAGTTGAAGCAATGAAAGGGAAGGCAGTTATGGAAACTACAGACCTGAAAACTACAGTAGACTCTGATGAGCAAGAAGCAAGATGGGATAAAAGGAAGGTCCATCAAATGTTAAAAAGTGCCACTCCTGAGCTCAGCACAGCAAAGAGCACACTTGAAGAAGTACCAGGAAAACAAGAAGAGGTTTGTTTTCTTTTAATACTATATTAAAATTCGTAAGTTGAAGTGATAAACACCCACCTCAATTTAGACTACCCTAACTTGGACAAAAGAGAATTGATTGCCTCCTGGAATCAGAGTTAAACAACCAGAGCTCTGAGAAGGCAGAGATGCACCTGGGCTGTGGATGGCACCTGGAATCTTTACTCTAAGGCCTTTGTCACCATTTCTTCTTGGCATCTCTCAGCCAACTTCTGTCTGACTGACAGCCACAGGGTTAGAGTTTCTGTGACAGGAGAGAGAATCTCAAGAAAGGGTCTTATGAGCCCTGAACAGTTTGGATGTTAGTGCTTTTCTCTTTTCTTCTCATCACAATTTTGAATGCATATTTGCAATTTATCTATTCACTTTAAAATCCCTTTAATTGCCTTGCCCTCTCAATTTCAGGTGTTTCTACTTTAGAGTACTTAGTGAGCAGGGCTTATATACTAGATTTCTTAACTAATACCACCCTCTTCTGCTGACATGGTGAGTGCTGCTTCTTAAAGTTTACTTAGGAAGTGAAGCCTTTTGTTTTGGGGTGGGGTTTATGTGATGTCTGTTTCTGTAGTACTGTTTATATAAATCCCTAATTTCCAGTGCTTGCTTTTTCCTTTTCCTGTATCACTAAGCCTCCTCAGAAACTTTGCCCTCTAGATCTGCCTTTCCTGCTCTCACATACTTTCATGCACCTTTCTTTTCCTTCCACAGACACCAGTATTCTGATCTACCAGTTCTCAGACTTGTTCTTAGTATTTCCTCCTTCATGAACTGTCCTGTATCTGAGACACTGGAGGAAACTAGCTGTATACTCCAGCTTGGGTTCTGAACTAGCCTTTGCTGGTTTAGAATATTTATTTCCCCACTTATATGCAGAATGAAGTCTGTGGTAGTCTCTTCTTGTGCTTTAGGCATGATTTATGGATGATTTTATCTGCTCTCCTGTTGATCACTATAGTTTTTAGAGAATGGGCGGAGAGATACGTACTTCGGGGACTCTACCTATAGCAAATCAGAAGCCCAAAAAATAATTACCTCATGGATGAAAAACAAACAGCAATAAAATTAAGTTTATCCTATAAAATTGTAAAACTAGAAACAAATCTTAAAATACAAAAGTAATTTTAGATTTCTTATAATAGAGTTTTTTTAGCTTAAAAATACATTTGAATGTAGAATATGTTATACTTCATAAAGAAATGTTTAATAAAACTAAATTTCATAATATTTCATTGTACATAGGTGATCAAAACTCATGACATATCTTGAATTTTTGGGGGTGATTCTTTGTAGCTTGTTGACTTTCGAGAAACTATTATGAAGATGTTGGGCTTTAACATGAAAACAGCAGACAAGAAAATCATCAATCACCTAAGGCTTATTATACAAGTATATGAAGCATCTGACAAATCAAAGATGGCTTCTGAGTGTGAGACTGGACAGGATAATGAATAAAGAATTTCCACCAACAAGAACTCACAAATATGGACATTTCCTCTAGCATCTTGAATATGGTTACATTATGAATAAAATGCATTTGAAACTTTTCAGTTAAATCTGTTCTCTCCTTTGATATTTGTAATTCACTTTTCTTTGTTGCAATCATGTTCTCTACATTTATTTGTGGTCTAGTCTGGATTGTTATTATAATGCATAGTGTCTAATTTATTAACTGTATTTTAAGCAGAACTAGCCCCTAGTTGGAATATTTGTATCTACGTTAATGGCTTGTGTCTAGAATGAATGGCTTTTTGGGGTATGTCCCCTTATGAATCTAGGTAAAGTTACAGTCTATAACTTGAATCTATTTTATCTATTTGACTAACTGAGAGTTTGAAAGTCAGATATGAAATGTTGAAAGGTAGGAAACTAAGAATTATTAATAATGTGTAAGACTATATTGTTTATTTTTCTTAATAGTGTCTGCCAGTGTTTTCCTAACTGTAGATAGATCTCTAAGTTAATGATGTTTTTAAATATATTATTTCTAAATTTTGCTTAGAACAGGAAACTGTTCATCTTACAAAATAGTTTTAGATTTAATCCAAGATGTCTTTTGTAGGAACAGGTCAGAATCTGGACAGGCCTGTGGACACCCAGTGCCTGCTGTTGTCATTTGAAAAGATCTCCTGTGGGGCTTAGTTTTAGAGGGATCTTCAGGGTGAAAGAAGTGACGTTACACTGGACCTTATAGTAGTAACCCTGTGGAAGAAAATGATTCTCTTGAATACTCATTCAAGGAAAAGATGAGTCAACTTCTAAAATGCTCACAGTCATGGTTCTCAAATGTGTGCCAAGGCACTCTGGAGCACTACAAGATCTCGGCATGCCATGGAGTGTTTAAAATTTTAAAGGGAAACAGTGACATGTGACACTTGTCAGGAAAGTACTTGAACTACTAGCTCCTACTAGTTTATTGTTTGAACATTGGCTCACTTTTCATTCCTTTTGATGACTTATATTTTTAATAAAAACTGCCCAGGGCTTCTGAGGACTTTTGAATTTGTCACCAAGTTGGGGGCAGCAGTTGGTGGTATCACTACCAAGTAAGGTGGTTCCAGGATCCCTGGAGGCAATGTAAGAAGTTCACTTACCTTTTTTTTTCTGAAGAATATCCTTAAGGAAAGGTAGGGACACCCTGTGCAGAGCCTCCACCTACAGCCCAACCTGCTCAAGCTCTAAGAAAACCACCTTGTTGTTCAGGATTCCCCCAGGGTCAGAAGTTGGAGGGTCAGGTGACTGCTTCAGCCTCAGCTTCTAAGACCTGGAAGGACAGCACAACCCCATGAGCCTGACAAGCTGCTGGACCCCTTCCTCCAGCTCCTCCTCTCTGAGGAACTGTAAGTACCGCCAGCTCCAGGGTCAAGTTCTCCATGAATGTGAAGGTTCCAGGGTTAAGTTCTCCATGCAAGGTCTAGCAGTCTCAAAGTCATTTCATAAGCATGTTAAAGAAAATTCATCTTTAAGTACAGAGTCCTTAGTCTTAAGGCTCCTTTATGAATTGTGTTAATCGAAACTGTTCAACCACAGAGCACTGTATAAGGTCAGCTATGAGCAGAGGAGGGAGAGGAACCCTTCTAGTACCTGGAACAAGTCTTTTCTAGAACTGCTTTTATCTTGTGACCAAATTGCTGCCACTCTGTTCTTTAACGAGAAATGAATTTAGACTTGAGGGTTTAGACAAATAATTTTCAATCTTCAAGATGCAGCAAAATCTTCTAATTTAAAATAACACGTTTTCTGGACCTATCTGGAGATTCCAGTTCAGTGCATGTGTTGTAGGGCAAAGTATGGACATGTTTTCAAAGCTGTTTAAGTGTACAAATTGATAAAATTAACTTTGGAAAAGTTTGGCAGTGTATCAATTTCCTACTGCTGCCGTAACAAATTATCACAAACTTCGTGGCTGAATAAAATATTATTCTACTTTCTGGAGGTCTCAGAGCTATGTTCCTTCTAGGGAGGGGAGAGAATCCATTTCCTTATCTTTCCCAGCTTCTAGAAGAATCCCACAGTCTATGCTCATCGCCTTCTTTCTTCAAAGCCAGGGTCGAGGTTTGCCAAGTCTTTCTAACACTACTATTTCTCTTATTCTCCTGCTTCCCTCCTCCTCTCTTAAAGATTCTTTTGATTGCGTTAGGCCCACCTGGTCAATCCAGAATAAAATCCCTATTTAAAGGCCAGCTGATTTGTGAGTTCAACTCTAGATCCCAGGCGTCCCCGATCGTGGCAGAAACACTTTCGGGCCAGTTTAACGGAGCTTGTTGCCACATAAGTATAGGAGCCATCAGGTGCGGCCATGAGGCACTTATTGCCCGAGGCCACTTCCTCACTGCAAGGCGCCTGTTGTCCCTTTCCCAGAAGGGCTATTAGTGCCCCTTCCCTACTCGGAGCCTTTGCTTGCACTCCAACACCCGCTAGCGACAGGTGCAGCTGCAGAGGCGACTCCGCCTTACACTGCAGCATTTCTACTCAAGATTCCACTGGGGAACCTAGCCAAACTCCCGCTCCAACGCGTTCAGTTCAGTTCAGTCGCTCAGTCGTGTCCGGCTCTTTGCGACCCCACGGACTGCAGCACGCCAGGCTTCCCTGTCCTCACCAAGTCCCGAAGCTTCCTCAAACTCATGTCCATTGAGTCGGTGATGCCGTCCAACCATCTCATCCTCTGTCGTCCCCTTCTCCTCCCGCCTTCAATCTTTCCCAGCATCAGGGTCTTTTCAAATGAGTCAGTTCTTCGCATCAGGTGGCCAAAGTATTGGAGTTTAATATTCAGGACTGATTTCCTTTAGGATGAACTGGTTGGATCTCCTTTGGAACCCTCCATTCCACTCGCTTAGGCAGTTTGCAAGTTCGCTACTGCATCTGCGGAGTCCTCAGTGGCTGGAACGCCGGAAGCACTTGTTTTTGTGGGGTGGCTCGTGGAAAGACCATTCCAAATCACACCTTCGTGTAGGCGGGGAACCAGCCGAATTGGGAATCAGCCTAGAATCCGGCCGGTAGGAAGGGGCAGGGGGCGGAGCCGCGGGGCGGGCTCACTGTAGACCGCGAGGGCTGCGGGCTGAGGGCGTAGATCTTTTCCTGGAGCGTTCAGGCCCGGCTCCCCCGTGGGGAGCTTCAGAGTGTGGGGCGGTGTCCAGCGTTCTCGGGCCCCAGCACCCTCAGACTGGTGTCGGGGCCCCCACCCCGATACTGAATCGGAGGGTCTGCATGGCGCTCCTGACTGTTTCGAAATACTTCTCGGGAGAATCTGATCCTTGGCCAGGGTTGAAGCCCAGCCCTCTATTGCCCGCCGGCGGGGCTGGAACACTGCGTGATTTCCTATAGGGTTCTGGGTAACCCCAGGTAGGCCAGTGCGGTGGTCAGCTTTGCAAGTCTAGGTTTTGTCCGATCCCCCACGGAGATCTGGGGTTAGACGCCATGTGACCAAAGAGGGCGGACACTCTTCCTCGTAGGCGTCCACACTCCCGAGAAGTGAGATTGGGCGTTTGCATAGCTAGCAGGGCTGGAAGACTGGGGAGCAGTGCTCCGGTCCTGCAAGTTGAGTCCGTTGAGTGCTGTCTCTGCTCGAGGAACTTGGCTGGTTTCTTAGGCATTTAGATTACAAACGGTTACCTTGATACAGTTATGTAGTTTATCTGTTACTCTGATCATGTTGCACCAAATATCTGGGTTTCTTTTACAGACCATTTCTTAGGATGGTGTAAATCAATGGCAGAGGTCATCTATGGAACTTTATTCATTTTTGTTTGTTTAGGGGTTTGGGTAGATGGCTTTTTGTTATTGTTTAGTTGCTCAGTTGTATCCGACTCTTTTTTTTTTTTTTTTTTTACCTTATTCTTAAATTCTGAGGATATCTTACCAGTTTAGTCACTCAGTTGTGACCAACTCTTTGTGACCCCATGGGCTGCAGCATGCCAGGCTTCCCTGTCCATCATCAACTCCCTGAGCTTACTGATGTCCGTGGAGTAGGTGATGCCATCCAACCATCTCATCCTCTATTGTCCCCTTCTCCTCCCGCCTTCAGTCTTTCTCAGCATCAGGGTCTTTTCCAATGAGTCAGTTCTTCACATTAGGTGGCCAAAGTATTGGAGTTTCAGCTTCAGCGTCAGTCCTTCCAGTGAATATTCAAGACTGATTTTCTTTAGGATTCACTGGTCTCATCTCGTTGTAGTCCCAGGGACTCTCAAGAGTCTTCTCCAACACCACAGTTCTAAAGCATCAATTCTTCAGCGCTCAGCTTTCTTTATAGTCCAACTCTCACATCCATACCTGACCACTGGAAAAACCATAGCCTTGACTAGACAGGTCTTTGTTGGCAAAGTAATGTCTCTGCTTTTTAATATGCTGCCTAGGTTGGTCATAACTTTCCTTCCAAGGAGTAAGTGTCTTTTAATTTCATGGCTGCAATCACTATCTGCAGTAATTTTGGAGCCCAAAAATGATATAAGAGCCACAAATACGGAATTAGAGAATCTCTTATTAACAGTTTTATTGAGATATAATTTGCATACTATGAAATGAACCAGTTTTAAGTAAACAGTGAAATGATTTTTAACATATTTACAGAGTTCTGCAACCATCACCATAATGGAATTAGGCAATTTTACCCCCCTGGTAATAGTCTTTACTATTCTCAAAAGTTAGTCTAAGTGGACATTTTGGAAATACAACCTAAGAGCCTCTGAAAATCTAAGTGCAAGTCATTTTATACTTGAGCAGGTGAAATTAAGAGGAGAATTGAAGCAAATGTCCCTAGAAGTTGCAAGTAGTGAAACTTTTGTGTATTGTAATACGAAGTAGATTGTAACCATTCCAAGTGTCTTGTTTTATGAAGAATGTAGCTTACATCCCATTTTACAGGTGACAAAAGAGTTTGAAGAATAAATTGCCTAAAGCTACATATTTGTGCCTAGGCTAGGCCCCAACCCTGGATGCTTTATCTTCCTTTGCCACTTCATTGGACTGATTTCCAATTATATATGACCTGTACAAGTCATCCATTTATTGAGGAAATGATTATATAGTGACCACTATGCCAACAAAAACCAAAAACACTCCTCAAGGTGCTGGAGGTACCGTAGTGAACCAGCTAAGTTTCCAACTTCAACTAATATTCTGATGAGGAGACAATGATCAATTGAAGAGAGAAAGTGAAAGTGTTAGTTGCTCAGTTGCTTCAGACTCTTTGCGACTCCGTGGACTGTAGCCTGCCAGGCTCCTCTATCCATGGAATTCTCCAGGCAAGAATACTGGAGTGGGTTGCCATGCCTTTCTCCAGGAGATCTTCCTGACCCAGGGAACAAACCTGGGTCTTCCACATTGCAGGCAGATTCTTTACCATCTGAACCTTGAGGGAAGATTCATGATCAACTGAAAAAAATATATATATATATATTCTAATTTTAAATATTGAGAGATGCTGTTTTCTTTGTTTTGGCTATGCTACAAGGCTTATAGGATCATAGTTCCCCAGCCAGGGATTGAACCCAGGTTCCAGCAGTGAAAGCATGAGTCCTAATCCCTTGACCACCGCCCAAGACATGCTATTTGAAAAAAAAAAAGCAATTTAAGAGTATAGGAAATATGGTGGTGGAAGGCAGGATCTGATTTGAACAAAAATCTGAGAGAAGAGAGAAAGTTGGGGCATAAGAAAAAGAAAGCAAGGATTTGGTTTGAGCAACTGGAAAAGATGGTGTTGCCATTTACTGAGTTGAAATCTATTAGGTAATACTATGGAAGTACCATGGAGAAGGCAATGGCACCCCACTCCAGTACTCTTGCCTGGAAAATCCCATGGACAGAGGAGCCTGGTAGGCTGCAGTCCATGGGGTTGCTAAGAGTCGGACATGACTGAGCGTCTTCACTTTCACTTTTCACTTTCATGCATTAGAAAAGGAAATGGCAACCCACTCCAGTATTCTTGCCTGGAGAATCCCAGGGACAGGGGAGCCTGGTATGCTGCCGTCTATGGGGTCGCACAGAGTCAGACACGACTGAAGCGACTTAGCAGCAGCAGCAGCATGGAAGTACCAGATTTTGGAGTTAAGATGATTAATTCAGCTTTAGATATATTTTGATGGCTCTTAGTTATCCATGCAGTGATAACTAAGAGAAAGAGCAAATGTTATCTGACCAAGGGAATGGATGTCGGTAGAGAAAGGATCAAGAGCTGATCCTTTATAACACTTCAATATCTGGAAATCAAAGAGATGACAAGCAGCCTGGAAAGAAGGTTGAAAAGGCTAGTTCAGTGTGTTCAGAAGAAAACCAGGTGAGGGTTCAGCCTTAGAAGACAAGTAAAGAAAGTGTTTTGTAGAAGAAGGGTTATGCCAAAAGTTACAGATGGATCAAATAAAATGAGGACTGAGAAAGGCCCATTTGTTAGAGAGATAATTAAAATCTTTTGATCTAAATGTTCACGCTGTCAATAGCTATAGAAACAGAAGTCCCATGTTGGGATTATTGTTCTTAAAGGAAGAAGAAAGGAGACTTGAGCTCTGTTCTCTTTGCCATGTGTGGACACTACAAGCCAGGAAGTGGGGGCTTACCAGGGACTGGATGGACTGATACCTTGATCTTGGACTTTCCAGTCTCCAGAACTGTAAGAAACAAGTGTTCATTGTTTAAGCCATCCAATCTATGGTATTTTGTTAGCAGCCCTAGCCTTATTAGATGGTAAAGTCATGTTTCCTAACAGAATGTATTGTATGATCTCAGTTATTTTAATATATCCATAGGAAGCCTATCTAATCACACCATCAAAAATTACTTCCTCATTTACTTTGCCTGAACAGTTACATTATTCTTTCCTATCTGTGGCACTTATCACCATCTAAGACTATTTTATTAATTTTTATGCTTATTTGCTGTCTTTCTTGTAGGAGGTAAGTTCTATCACATTTTTGCCTTTGTTATTTTTCTTTGTATCCCCAGTGCAGGGCTATATAATTTTTAAATACATTGTTTTAGGTGAAAAACCCAAACAAACAGTATTCCTGTGGTGGTTTTAAAACAAGATCATAAATTTACTGATACTGTTCCCCACAAAGCCTGGTGGCTGATTCCCCTCTTCTTGAGTGTGGGCTGGACTCAGTAACTAGCTTCTAATAAATAGAATATGGCAGCAGGGGAGGCATGTCAATAGGTCATAACAGGCATCCATCATGACTTCCTCCTTCTCCCTCCCTTGGCTCATTCATTCTGGTAAACCATCTGCCCATATCATGCATGCCTGCTCAGTCACTTCAGTCGTGTCTAACTCATCGTGACCCTGTAGCTCACCAGGCTTCTCTGTCCGTGGGATTCTCCAGGCAAGGATACTGGAGTGGGTGGCCATGCCCTTCTGCAGGGTATCTTTCCAACCCAAGGGTCTAACCCACCTCTCCTGCATCTTGTACATTGCAGGTGTATTCTCTACTGCTGAGCCCTATTATGAGGACATATCAAGTAGGGCTTTGGAGAGGCCCATGGGACCAGAAACTGAGCTCTACTCCCAACAGCCAGGGAAGAACTGAAGCATCCTGCCAACAATTATATGCATGAACCACCTTAGAAGCATTTTTTTCCTGGCCTCAGTCATGCCTTTAGATGTTTGTGTCTCTAGGTGACAACTTGACAGCAGTATCACAGGAGACCCCGAACCAGATCATTCAAGTAAGCCACTCTCAAAATCCTATTAGATAATACATTTTTGTTGTTTTAAGTCACTATGTTTTGGGGGCAGTATTGTTATCAACAGTAAATAGCAACAATTTTTTGGTAAATATTATATTCTATTTTAGTTAATAGTTATTAGTTCCATTCCCAAGAAAGTCAGTTTCTCACTGCCTGAGGGTTTGTTTTAAGCTCATTTTATTATATTACATATTTATTTATTTTTGACTGTTGAATATTGTTGCGTAGGCTTTTCTCTAGTTGAGGCAAGTAGGGGGGCTACTTTGTAGTTACAGTGCATGGGTTTCTCATTGCGATGGCTTCTCTTGTTGCAGAGTACAGGCTCTAGGGCACACAGGCTTCAGTAGTTTCGGCTTGTGGGCTCAGCAGTTGTGGCTCCTGGGCTCGAGAGCACAGGCTTGATAGTTGTGGCCCACACAGTGCATGGTTTCTTTTCAAAAACTCTTGTGCTTCTTTGGCACATTTTTGTTAAATTACATGACATACATCAAGCTGTGGTTCAGAGCATTATGTCAGGATTTAGAAGTCTTGTATTCTAATACTCACCTCTATCATGAACTGTGATTGTGACCCCAAACTTGTAGTTTTTTATCCGTAGCATAGAAATACAAAATCTTAGAAGTGTAAACAATATTAAAGTTCATATACCAATTTTTTCAGTCAACATTATTTACAGATATTTCTCTACTTCTATTTCTACATTTACAGTGACAAGGACTTACTGTTCCCCCCCACTGAAGCCATTACATTTTCAGATAGCTCAAATTGTAAGAAAATTCTTATTTTTTAAAGCTAAAACCTACTTCCTTCTAACTTCCATCTTTTTTATCTCCTTTAAAATTTTCCTTCTCTATGCTCAGTTACTGAATTCTAGAAACGATTTCCCAATATTATCATTTCAAAACCTGTTAGCATTCTAGTTTGATGACTCATAAGTCTTTCTTTCTATGTGGGGTTTTTTGACCTGAGGTTTGATGCTGTGACTGTATTTACATTTCAAAAGAAGAAAAATAGATGTCTTCATATTAGATTCTAAATGGGAGTTTAACATGTATGTCAGTATATTTAGGATAAAGATGAAGCTATCCTGGGGACTTCCCTGATGGTCCAGTGGTTAGAACTCAGCGCTTCCAATGCTGGGGGTGCAGGTTCAATCCCTGGTCGGGGAACTAAGATCCCACATGCCATGGGGCGCAGCCATAAAAAAAGAAAAAAAAAGGTGAAGCTATCTTGGCTGAGAACTTTGAAAGAGACATTTTTTACTCCAAAGGACAAGAAGATGGGCAGAATATTTGGAATACATGTCAACAATATTTGATCCATAAAGAAAAATGAATATCTGAATTAGATATACCTCCTTGTTCATTCCTCTGGAAAACTAAAACTATGTAATCCCGCTATCAGAAATTCCTTAGTCAGTTGTCTGCTCTTCTCAGCAAGTGGTGCCCCATACTAGCAATGAAGGCAGCTGTGAAAGAGAGAATTTTGGAAATTGGTGCAAATGAGCCATCTTTAATGTCTGTAAGAGTATTGACAGATAGATGAGTTACTCTTTCAAATTTGTTTCTTTTTAAAGATCTAGATTTTGATATTAGCCAATTGATAAACTCTGTGGCTCTGAACATTAATTTGGATTTTGTTCCTATGAACATAAGCGATAACAATCAGCAAAAATTTTTCTTTTGCTATTGAGAAAGGACAGTCTTCAGTAGGAAATTCAGATGCTCACTCAGCAAATGGAGCAGCTGCACATCTTTATGAATAAAATGTTTATGAATCATCCCAGGCTGAAAAAAGTAAAGGGAACAGAAAAGACCCTTGAAATATCTGAAAGAAAAATTGCTGTGAGTTTTTAATCAAGAAAGATCTTAGTTATTAAAAAGCCTTTTCTGAATGATAGATGTTAATTTGGGTAATCAAAGTGATCACATAACATTGTAATATTGATAAGTAATTTTGTTTATTGTAGAAAGCTGATAAAACTATTTATGTTTCACCTAAGTGAAGAAAGTGAAGTGAAAGTTGCTCTGTTGTGTCCAACTCTTTGTGACCCCATAGACTATACAGTCCATGGAATTCTCTAGGCCAGAATACTGGAGTGGGCAGCCTTTCTCTTCTCCAGGGGATCTTCCCAATCCAGGGATCGAACCCAGGTCTCTTGCATTGCAGGTGGATTCTTTACCAGCTGAGCCACAAGGAAAGCCCTAGGTGAAGCAAAACAGCTATAAATCCTTAAAGTGATGCTTCTGTCTTTACCAGAAAGCCTTCTCTTTGATTATGTACATATTTGATATTTGCTATGAGAGCACTTATATATAATTCTTAATGTAATTATAAGGATGATTATAGGAAAAGGAACTCAAAGGAATGACTAATAGTGGAATTTAGACACTGTGGTTCCTAGATATGGTGGGCATTGAGTGCCAGGGCCTTTGATGATATTCCTTAATAATGATTGTGTAGATTATTATTTTTCTACTTTTTTCCCTTGCATCTGTAAAGACATTGTCAGATATAGCACACTTGAAAAAATTAACAGACTATTCTTTAGAGCATTTTTAGGTTTACAGAAAAAATGGTACACACCAGTTTCTCCTATTATTAATGTCTTTTTTTTGGTGTGGTATATTTGTTACATTTGATGAGTCAGTTTTGATACATTGTTATTAACTAAAGTTCTTTGTTTTGTCTTGACAAATGTATAATGATATGTAATCACCATTCTTGTATCATACAGAACAGCTTTACTGCCCTAAAAATGTCCCATGTTCCATTTGTTCATGCCTTCATTACCCTCAAACCTCTGGCAACCAGTGATCTTTTTACCATCTCCGTAATATTGCCTTTTCCAGAAAGTCCTATATTTGGAATCATATGGCAGTAGCTTTTTCAGACTATCTTCATTCACTTAGCAATATGCATTTAAGTTTACTCTGTGTCTTTTCATGGCCTGATAGTGCATTGCTTTTTATCACTGAATAATATTCTATTGTACAGATACACTGGTTTGGTTATTCATTCACCCATTGGTGAATCTTGTTTGCTTCCAATTTTTGACACTTATGAATAAGCTACTATAAATGTTTGTGGGCAGGTTTTTGTACGGACATAAATTTTCAACTCATTTGGGTAAATGCCAATGAGTGCTATTGCTTGATTATATAAAAAGAGTATTTTCAGTTTTGTAAGAAACTGTTAAAATGTTTTCCAAAGTGGCTATTCCATTTTGCATTCCCACTAACAATGAACAAGGATCCTATTTCTCAACATTCTCACCAGGATTCGGTATTCTCAGTGTTTTGGATTTCAGTCATTCTAACAGTTCTATAATGGTATTTCGTTATTCTAATAGAAGTCCCCTAAGGATACATATGCAGAGTACATCATGAGAAATGCTGAACTGGATGAAGCACAAGCTGGAATCAAGATTGCCGGGAGAAATATCAATAACCTCAGATATGCAGACACACCACACTTATGGCAGAAAGTGAAGAACTGAAGAGCCTCTTGATGAAAGTGAAAGAGGACAGTGGAAAATGTTGCCTTAAAACTCAACATTCAGAAAACTAAGATCATGGCATCTGGTCCCATCACTTCATGGCAAATAGATGGGGAAACAGTGAAAACAGTGACAGACTATTTTTTTTTTTTTTGGTTCCAAAATCACTGCAGATGGTGACTGCAGCCATGAAATTAAGACACTTGCTCCTTGGAAGAAAAGTTATGACCAACCTAGACAGCATGTTAAAAAAGCAGAGACATTACTTTGCCAACAAAGGTCCATCTAGTCAAAGCTGTGGTTTTTCCAGGAGTCATGTACAGATGTGAGAGTTGGACTCTAAAGCTGAGTGCCAAAGAACTGATGCTTTTGAACTGTGGTGTTGGAGAAGACTCTTGAGAGTCCCTTGGACTGCAAGGAGATCCAACCAGTCCATCCTAAAGGAAATTATCCCTGAATATTCATTGAAAGGACTGATGCTGAAGCTGGCCAATACTTTGGCCACCTGATATGATGAACTGACTCACTGGAAAAGACCCTGATGCTAGGAAAGATTCAGAAGGGGAAGGGTACAACAGAGGGTGAGATGGTTGGATGGCGTCACTGACTTGATGGACATAGTCTGAGTAAGCTCTGGGAGTTGGTGATGAACAGGGAAGCCTGGTGTGCTGCAGTCCATGGGGTCGCAAAAAGTTGGACACAACTGAATGACTGAAGTAACCAAACTGAACTGAAGGGTATTTGATGTAAGTATATTGTGTTTGCTTCTTTGCCATCTGTTTATCTTCTTTGATGAGGTTCTCTTCAGAACCTTTGCTCGTTTTAAAGTCTTTTCCTTATTGTTGAGTTTTAAGATTTCTTTGTATATTTTGGATACCAATCTTTTATCAGATATGTATTTTGCAAAGATTATCTCCTAGTTTGTGGCTTATCTTTTCATTTTTCTCACCAGTGTCTTTCACAAAGCAAAAGTTTGTTTAATTAATACTTTTTTAGAAGAGTTTAAGGTTCACAGCAAAACTGAGGGGAAGATAAATATATTTCCTATATACCACATGCCCCACACATGCATAGCTTCTTCCATTATCAACATTCTTTTTCAGAGTGGTACACGTATTAAAATTGATGAATCTACATTGATATACCATAATCATCCAAAGTCCATAGTTTACATTATGGTTTACCCTTGGTGTTGTACATTAAGTAGAAGTTTCTGGTTTTAATGAAATCCAACTTACTGATTTTTCTTTCATGAATTATACTTTTGGTGTTGTGTCTAAAAAGTCACTTCCAAGCTTAAGATAACCTGTATTTTTTCTCATGTTTTCTTCTAGGAGTTTTAGAGTTAGTGTTTTATGTTTAGGTCTGTGATCCATTAATAATTTTTGTGAAAAGTGAAAGTCCTATGTCTAGATTTATCTACTTGTTTTTGCATGTTGATATCCAGTTGTTTCACACTATTTTTGAAAAGATTATCCTTTCTCCATTGAATTGCTTTCATTCTTTTGTCAAAGACCAATTAACTATTTTTACATGGGTCTATTCTGGGCCTCTAATGTGTCCATTTTTTCATCCCTACTACATTGTCTTGATTACTTTAGCTTTATAGTAAATCTTGAGGTTGGTTATTATTAGTCCTCAAACTTTTTCCTTCTCCTTCAATATTGTATTGGGTCTTTTGCCATTTGATATAAACTTCAGAATCAGCTTAATGATATCCACAAAAATAACTTGCTGGGATTTTGATTGGGATTGTTTTGAATTTACAGATTAAATTAGAAAGAATTGACATTTAGTAATATTGAGTGGGTCATTATATGCATGAACATTGAATATCTCTCCATCTATTTATATCTTTGATTTCTTTCATACAAAGATTTAATTTTCTTCATAATGACCTTGTACATGTTTTGGTAGATTTATACCTATGTATTTTACTTTGGTTAGTGCTAATTTAAATAGTATTGGGGTTTTAATTTCAATTTCCAGTTATTTATTACTGGCATATAGGAAAGCAATTGATTTTTTGTAGCATTAACCTTGTATCCTGTGACCTGCTATAATCTCTTACTAATTTCAGGGTGTTTGTTGTTGTTGTTGTTTTTGGTTGATATTTTCATACAGACAATAATATATTTCTGATCTGTATTCATTTTATTTCATTTTCTTGTCTTACTGTACTGGCTAGATCTTCATGCACTGTGTTGAATGAGAATGATGAATACAGACATCCTCTTCCCAATCTTAGAGGGAAAGAATTCAGTTTTTCAGTATTAAATATAATGTTAGATATATGTTTTTGATAGATACTTTTTAGTTGAGGAATTTCACTCTTATTTCCATTTTTCTGAGTTTTTATCATGAATGAGCTTTGAATATTGTCAAATATGTTTTCTGTACTATTGATATGATAACATGATTTTTCTTTTCTAGCATGTTGATAATGGTAGGTTATACTGATGTTTGAATGTTGAACCAGTCTTGTACCCTTAGAATAAACCTTACTTGGTCATGGTATATAATTCTTTTTATATTGCTAAATTTGATTTGCTAATATTTAGCTAAGAGTTTTTGTGTTTATTCATGCTGTATATTGGTCTGTATTAGGTTGGTGTAATTGCAGTTTTGATCTGTGAATTTTAAATCATTATAACTCAATTCAAACACATCTTTATTAATCAAAATAGGAACCATTACAATCAGCACATTTTAGCCAACAAGAATTAAGTTTGTTTATTCCTGTGGCATAAAAATCCATGCTTTGGGATTCAACGAACACTTGGAAAGCATTTTCTGCTTACTGCTGGTTGTGGAAGCATTTTCCCTGCTTTCCCTCAACAAAAAGTTGTTGAGATGCTTAAAGAAGTGGTAGTCAGAAGGCAAGAGGTCAGGTGAATATGGCGGATGAAGCAAAACTTCGTGGTCCAATTTGTTCAACTTCTGAAGCATTGGTTATACAATATGTGGTTGGGCATTGTCATGGAGAAGAATTGGGCTCATTTTGTTGACCAGTGCCGGCTGCAGGCATTGCAGTTTGCAGTGCATCTCATTGATTTCTGAGCATACTTCTCAGATGTAATGGTTTCATTGGGATTCAGAAAGCTGTGGTTGATCAGATGGGCAACAGACCACTAAGCAATGACTGTGGCATTTTTTGGTGCAAGTTTGACTTTGGGAAGTGCTTTGGAGCCTCCTCTCTGTCCAACCACTGTCACTGGTTGTTGTATAAAGTCCACTTTTCATCGCATATCATAATCTGATTGAGAAATGGTTCATTGTTGTTGCATAGAATAAGAGATGACATTTCAGAATGACAATTTTTTTGATTTATGATCAGCTCATGAGGCACCCACTTACTACCTTTCCAATTTGCTTCAAATGCTGAATGACATAGAATGGTTGACATTGAGTTCTTTGGCAACTTCTCTTTGGTAGTTGTAAGAGGAACAGCTTTGATGATCCTCTCAATTGATCATTGTCAACTTCCAATGACAAGCCACTGCATTCTTCATTCTCAAGGCTTTCATCTCCTTTGCAAAACTTCTTAAACCACCAAGTTTGGTTCAGTGTACCAAACTGTACATTGGTTATCAGTTCCTGGGTCAAATGCATTGTTGATATTGCAGGTTGTTTCTGCTGATTTACAACCCATTTTGAACTCAAATAAGAAAATCATTTGAATTTGCTGTTTGTGTAACATCATTTCCATTGTCTAAAATATATATAAATAAGTAGTAAGTAATGTCATTAGCAAAAAGACATAAAGTGAGAAATGTGCATTAAAATAATGTATAATATAACCACATTGATATAAGAACCATGTTTATTTATGTATTCTAATACCTAATGGCAAAGTTCAACACTGCAAAACCACAATTACTTCTGTTCTAATAATTTTCTTCTTTTCTATTGTCTTTGTCTTGTTTTGGTGTCAGGATAATACTAGCTTCATAAAATGAATTGGGTCAAATAAATCATTGTGTTGTACACTTAAAACAATGACATGTGACAATTTCATGTCAAATTTTTTGATAAGATTGAAAAATACTTTAAAAGTTAATTGGGAAGTAGTCTTTTCCATTTTTTTGAAGATATTGTAGAGAATTGATGTTAACTCTCTTTCAATGTTTGGTAGAATTCTCCAATTAAGTCATCTGAACCTGGAGGCTTTTTTGGAGAGGAGTGTTTAAATTATGAATTGAATTTCCCTAATGCTTATAGGGCAGTTATATTATCTATCTAATATTTGATGAGTTGTGGTGGGTTTTGCTTTTCAAAGAATTGGTCCAGTTCATCTAAGTTTACACATTACTTTACACATGGATGTCAGCAAATGGTCAATACTGAAATCAAATTGATTACATTCTTTGTAGCTGAAGATGGAGAAGCTGTATACAGTCAGCAAAAACAAAACCTGGAGCTGACTGTGGCTCAGATCATCAGCTTCTCATAGCAAAATGCAGGCTTAAACTAAAGAAAGCAGGCCAAACCACTAGGCCAGCCAGGTACAACTTAAATCAAATCCCCTATGAATATGCAGTGGAGGTAATAAATAGATTCAAGGGATTAGATCTTGTAAACAGCGTGCCTGAAGAACTATGGACAGAGGTCTGTAATATTATACAGGAAGCAGCAAACAAAACCATGCAAAGAAAAAGAAAAGCAAGAAGGTAAAGTGGTTATCTGAGGAGGCCTTACAAATAGCTAAAGAAAGAAGAGAAGCAAAAAGCAAGGGAGAAAGAGAAAGGTATGCCAACTAAACATAGATTTCCAAAGAACAGAATGGAGCAACAAGAAGGCCTTCTTCAATGAACAGTGCATAAAACTAGAAGAAAACAACAGAAGGGAAAGATGAGAGATCTCTTCAGTAAAACTAGAGATATCAAGAGAACATTTTGCCCAAAGATGGACACTTACAGAAACAGTAGAGACCTAGTAGATGCTGAATAGATTAAGAAGAGATGTAAAGAATACACAGAAGAACTGTACAAAAAATATTTTAATGAACCAGATTACTATGATGGTGTGGTCAGCCACCCAGAGCCAGACATTCTGGAGAGCAAAGTCAAGTGGGCCCTAGGAAGTAGTACTGTTAATAAAGCTCATGGATGTGACAGAAGTCCAGTAGAGCTATGCAAAACCCTAAAGAATTATGCCATCGGGGTGTTGCATTCAATATGTCAGCAAATCTGAAAGACCTGGGATTGGCCACAGGACTGGAAAAGGTCAATCCTCATCCCAATTCCCAAGGAGAGTAGTACTAAAGAATGTGCTAACCATTGGACAGTTGCACTCATCTCTCCTGCTAGTAGGGTCATTGCTTAAAATCTTGCATGCTAGGCTTCAGCATTATGTGAATAAAGAAATTCCAGATGTCCAAGCTGGGTTTAGAAAAGGAACAGGAACCAGAGATCAAATTGCCAACATTCGCTGGATCATAAAGAAAACTAGGGGATCTCAGAAAAATATCTACCTCTGTTTCATCGACTACACCAAAGCCTTTGACTGTGTGGATCATAATAAACTGTGGAAAGCTCTTAATGAGATGGGAATATCAGAACATCTTACTGTCTCTTGAGAAGCCTGTATGCAGATCAAGAAACAAGAGTTACAACTCTATATGGAACAACTGATTGGTTCAAGGTTGATAAAGGAGTATAATAGGGCTGTCTGTTGTCACCCTCTTTGTTTAATTTATATGCTGAGCACATCATGAGAAATGCTGGCCTGGATGAGTTATAACCTGGAATCAAGATAGGTGGGAGAAACACCAACAATCTCAGATATGCAGATGATACCACTCTAATGGCAGAAAGTGAAGAAGAACTAAAGAGCCTCTTCATGAGGGTGAAAGAGGAGAGTGAAGGAGCTGGCTTAAAAATAAATATTTTAAAAAACTAAGATCATGGCATCCAGTCCCATTACTTCATGGCAAATAGAAGGGGAAAAGTGGAAATAGTGACAGATTTCCTCTTCTTGGGCTCTAAAATCACTGCAGATGGTGACTGCAGCCATGAAATTAGAAGACATTTGCTTCTTGGCAGGAAAGCTATGACAAACCTAGACAGTGTGTTGATTACTCTGCCAACAAAGGTCTGTATAAACAGTCAAGGCTATGGTCTTCCAATTGGTCCTGTATGGTTGTGAGAGCTGGGCCATAAAGAAGGTGGAGCACTGAAGAATTGATGCCTTCAAATTGTGATGCTAGAGAAGACTCCTGAGAGTTCCTTGGACAGCAAGGAGATCAAACCAGTCAATCATAAGGAAAATCAACACTGAATACTTGTTGGAAGGACTGATGCTGAAACTCCACTATTTTGGTCATCTGATGTGAACAACTGACTCATTGGAAAAGTCCATGATGCTGACAAAGACTGAGAGCAGAAGGAGAAGAGGGTGTCAGAGGATGAGGTGGCTGGATGGCATCAACGAAGCAATGGACATGAACTTGGGCAAACTTTGGGAGATGGTGAGGGACAGGGAGGCCTGGTGTGCTACAGTCCATGGGGTCACAAAGAGTCAGACACAACTAGGCAATTGAACAACAACAACAATAGGAATTCTCCAGTTAAGTCATCTGGATATAGAAGGTTTTTTGGGGAGGAATGTTTAAATTATGAATTCAATTTTCCTAACATTTATAGGGCTACTATATTATCTATTTAATATTTGATGAGTTATGGGTTTTGTTATTCAAAGAATTGTTCCATTTCATCTAAGTTTTCAACTTTATGTGTGTGGAGTTGTTTATAGTGTGAATGTTTGCACCCACCCCCAAATCATATGTTGAAACCCAAATGCCCAATGTGATGGTACTGGGAGATGGGGCCTTTGGGAGACAATTAGGTTATGAGGTAAGAACACTCATGAGTTGGATTGGTACCCTTATAAAAGAGATTCCAGAGAGATACTTCATCTTCTTCCACTGTATACGGACCCAGACTAGACTTTCTAGTCTCCAGAACTGTGAGAAATAAAATTATGTTGCTACCCAGAGTGTGCTGTTTTGTTATAGCAACTCAAATGAACTAAGAGAACAATATTCCCTTGTTATTTTTTAGATATGGGCATTTCTGGGCAACTGACTCCTTCTGTTCCAATTCTGGGATATATGATATACAAAAGAAAACCCAGGCAACTAACTATGCTGTTCCTCAGGGACCAAGGTCCCTAGCTCGTCTGTTTTATTCTCTCCATCTATTAGAGTCTTCTTATGGTTTGTTTTATATACAATGTCCAGAGTTTTAGTTGTACTTAAGTAGCAGGAAGAACAGGAAAAAGTATATGTACCTTACTTTCCCAGAGTGCAAGTCTCCATCTTAAGTTTTTGATGTTACTGTGTGGTTTATGTCTTGCTAAGGTATTGTGGCCAAATCATTTTGACAAGATAAAGTGTCACCATTACTATAAGATCATTGTTGTCCATTTGGCAAATCTTAATTACATTCAGTGGCCTGAGATGCTTGGTGAATATGACTTTTGAACATGTGGAAATGTTTTAAGTATTGACTTAGAAAAGCAAACTAGTTATATAATAGCAAAAGTTTGCTCTAATTTAATTTGTGAGTAGATATTTGTACATAAAACTTTATTTGACAAATAAAATATAATAATTTAGTTCTTCAAAGGCAGTTTACAGGCATATCTGCTTTTGGTTAATTATAGATGTCTCAACCCTGTATTTGATTTTACAGATAAATGAATAAGTAGAAGAGAAACACTGCAAACAATTGAGTATAAATGTGCATTAAGATAACAACTTTAATAATTAAATTTATGCCTTCAACTCTTCCTGGCAAGAATGTCATATTTACACTAATTGGTCTAGTAACCTGAAATAAGTGCTTTGAGATTGTTAGTCTGTATTTAAAATCTTTTCAATTTAGTTAGAGGGAGTAACCAAATCACACACATACCATTTTTGGTGGAATAAATATGGCTATTCTGGCCTCTGAAAAAAATACATGTTCTATTTTTTCTAATAATTTCCCCTTCTGTGTTCACATAGGTTTTATAGCTGTGTTTTCATAAACAATACATTATCATACATCTAGAATTGGTATGTATGTTTCACAGACATGTGCTAGACTTCTTGAAGCCTTCAATGTTAATTATCACTGATTGTATCATTGTAAATGAGTAGTAGAGAATGTAGAAGCTTGGAAAAATGTTGGCTTGGAAAACATAAAGCAAAAGTGTTGCACTAGTTGGCAATGTCAAGAGGCCCAAATATGAATTTAAGTTAGAATTTTATAAAGTAATATAAGTTCTCCTTTTAATGCATTTTAATATAATTTTCTTTAGTATCCCTTAACACCCTCTAAGCCAATAGTTCTCCATAATTATTTTAGAGTCAATGTCCTTTCTCTGTAATTTTACCATCCTCCATTCTCCTAATAAGCACAGCTGTAAGTTGAAATGATTTTTAAGAACTGTGAGCAAAAATCTAATGCCAAAAAAAAAACCCCACCTCTTATCATTTTGAAGAGACGGGCATACTAGGTAATTGACAGAGAATGACCAGGAACATGGACATGGAAGTAGGTCAAACAGATTGAATTGTTAAGTATTCTGAATGCACTGTAAATGAGAATTTGAAATCAATATGCCATTTTGGTTGCATCCACTGGGGACTTTTAAAGATAGAGGCAGGATGGAAAAATATGTAATACTGTTTTGTTCAGCCTTGCTAATACAAATGAAAGTGCTGTGTGTATTAAGTTCCCCAGACTCTCTAGAAAAAGGCAAACTATTCTCTTCTATCAGAGAAGGCAATGGCACCCCACTCCAGTACTCTTGCCTGGAAAATCCCATGGGCAGAGGAGCCTAGTAGGCTGCAGTCCATGTGGTCGCTAAGAGTCGGACACGACTGAGCGACTCCACTTTCACTTTTCACTTTCCCGCATTGGAGAAGGACATGGCAGCCCACTCCAGTATTCTTTCCTGGAGAATCCCAGGGACGGGGGAGCCTGGTGGGCTGCTGTATATGGGGTCGCACAGAGTCAGACACCACTGAAGCGACTTAGCAGCAGCAGCATACTCTTCTATAATTTTGCCTTTAGAAAAGGTATTTAAAATTGTATATGAGATAATTGTATGCTAAATACTATTTCAATATTCATGATGCTAATTTTCATCTTGCAACATCTTACTGTCTTTTTATTGTTATTATTTTGGGGTTTTCCTTAACAACTCTTGACTGGACACAAACTCACTGAGGCTACTCCATCTTTTATTATGCTGCATTCAAATGTAGGGATTCTAAGCAGCGCTGACTAAATCTCAAGGAATTGATGTTCTAAGTGTAGCATATACTTTTGGTTTCATACCTAATAGCCATCTCCTTTCTTGTTGTCTTCTACGGCCCAATATGCTGGGCTGGAGGAAGCACAAGCTGGAATCAAGATTGCCGGGAGAAATATCAATAACCTCAGATATGCAGACGACACCACACTTATGGCAGAAAGTGAAGAACTAAAGAGCCTCTTGATGGAAGTGAAAGAGGACAGTGAAAAAGTTGCCTTAAAACTCAACATTCAAAAAACTAAGATCATGGCATCTGGTCCTGTCACTTCATGGCAAATAGATGGGGAAACAATGGAAACAGTGGCAGACTTTATTTTGGGGGACTTCAAAATCACTGCAGATGGTGACTGCAGCCATGAAATTAAAAGACATTTGCTCCTTGGAAGAAAAGCTATGACCAACCTAGACAGCATGTTAAAAAGCAAAGACATTACTCTGCCAACAAAGGTCTGTTTAGTCAAAGCTATGGTTTTTCCAGTAGTCATGTATGGATGTAAGAGCTGGACTATAAAGAAAGCTGAGCACTGAAGAACTGATGCTTTTGAACTGTGGTGTTGGAGAAGACTCTTGAGAGTCCCTTGGACTTCAAGGAGATCCAACCAGTCCATCCTAAAGGTGATCAGTCCTGGGTGTTCATTGGAAGGACTGATGTTGAAGCTGAAACTCCAATACTTTGGCCACCTGATGTGAAGAACTGAGTCATTTGAAAAGACCCTGATGCTGGGAAAGATTGAAGGTGGGAGGAGAAGGGGATGACAGAGGATGAGATGGCTGGATGGCATCAGTGACTCAATGGGCATGAGTTTGAGTAAACTCCAGGAGTTGGTGATGGACAGGGAGGCCTGGTGTGCTGCAGTCCCTGGGGTTGCAAAGAGTCGGACATGACTGAGCTGAATAGCCCCTTATATGTTAGGGTGCCACTCTTTGTTTGTAGTCTTGTTCTCAGTGGAGAGGTAAAACCCAATAGGTACAAGATAGTCAAAGTGGCCCTTTCCCTCAGCCAGTGATTGGCTTAGAGGTTGAATTTGAACCAGTTTGGTCAAGGAGAGAAGAGAAATGTGCTAGAGAAACTCAGTTTTTCCTTGCTCTCAAAAAAATATGGAGAGTAGAGATAATCTTTTTTTCTACCAAATGTCATGCCTTATTGTGACCCTTGGACTGCTGCTGTTGTCTAGAATCCAAGAAGAGCTGACCTGAGGACAAAGTGAAGCACACCAAAGAAGGCAGAACAGAAGATGAAAAGGATAGACTCAATGACAAGACTGAGTTTCTTATTTGGAATGAAAGTTACAGCTACCCTATACCTAGACTTGTTGAGTGACATTGTGTGTTTCCAGGAATTTATCCATTTCTTTTAGGTTTTCTCTTTTTTTTTTCATGGTATTCTCTTACAACTGATATCTCTGTGATATCAGTTGTAATTTCTCTTCATTTCTTATTTTGTTTGAGTCCTCTTTCTTACCACATTATTTACCGAGGAATTTTTGCAGAAACTGATGCCTGTGTCCTATCTCTGGTCAATAATGTGTTAATGAGCCTGGCTAAAGGCCTGTCAATTTTGTTTATCTTTTCAAAAAACAGCTCTTGGTTTCCTTAATCTTTTCTATTATTTTTTGGTTTCTATTTTATTAATGTTCTCTCTGATCTTTATTATTTCCTTTCTTCTGGCAACTTTAGGCCTTGCTTTTTTCTCATTTGAGATTTTTGTTGTTTATTGAGGTAGCCCTGTATCATTGTGAACTTTCTTCTTATAACTATTTTTGCTATGTCCCATAGATTTTGGAAAGCTGTGTTTTTATTTTCATTTGTCTTAAGGTGTTTTCTGATTTCCTCTTTGATTTTTCTGGACAATTCTCAATCCGCTGCTTCTGTGAATGCCAGTAATGGCCATCCTTACCCCCTTCAGATGCAGTACCAGGTCCAAGACTGCCAAAAATGAGCATTCTCTTTGGCACCAGCAGCTTTCACCCTAGTAGGGAGCTGCACTAGAACAAAGAGTGGCAGAGTGGGCGCTCACTGGAGTGGGCATGCACTGGAGTGGTCATGAAAAAATGGCTAGAGTGCTAGGTGGTTTTGATCTGCTTCCTCCACGTTGCTCCTCTGAGTAAGCAGGCATTGTCTACCTTCTTTACAAGCTGAATCTAGGTTTCTTACAGCCCTCCTGTTGGTCCAACTCTTTTTCAAACCAGCTAAGACTTAAACTCAATTATGTGTGTGTGTGTGTGTGTGTGTGTATGTGTGTGTGAATTCAATTATAACAAAATAATTAAGAATTTTTGAAACAGATAAGAAATATAACCTAAAGTTATGGTCTCAATGTTTGTGTCCCCCCATAATTCATGTTGAAACCTAATGCCCAAGGTGATGGTCTTAGGAGGTGAAACCTCTTCATGAGTATTATTAGCATCCTTATAAAAAAGATAAGGACATATGAGGATACCATATGAGGTCCTTCCACCATATGAGGACACAGTGAGAAGTCAGCAGTCTGACGGCCAGAAAAGGGCTCTCACCAAGGCCTGACTATGGTTATACCCTGATCTTAAATTTCTAGCCTCCATAATTCTGAGAATAAATTACTGTTGTTTGTAACCTACTCAGTCTGTGGTATTTTGTTATACTAGCCCAAAAGGAATAAAACCATAACTTTTAGGAAGTAACTGTGAATTATGTATGTCTTCATCTGTAATCTGTGGTTAGTCGCTCAGTTGTGTCTGAGTTGTGTCTGACTCTTTGTGACCCCATGGACTGTAGCTCGCCAGGCTCCTCTGCCCATGGGATTCTCCAGGCAAGAATACTGGAGTGGGTTGCCATGCCCTCCTCCAGGAGATTTTCCCAACCCAGGGATCGAACCCAGGACTCCTGCATTGCAAGTGGATTCTTTACCATCTAAGGAAGCCCATGTTTTCATATTATTACTCAGTCAAATACTATTATGTATCCAATCACTGTTGTCCTATCAACTGAACCTAGGCATGTGTGATAATAATTGAATTTAGTCATTTTTGATACTTTGCCAACTTCCAGTCCTAGTAAACCATACTTGTACATATAGTTTTCAATTTTGTCACTTCAAAGATGTATTTGCAAAATATATTTGTATGATAGAATACATTTTATTTAATAATTTTTTAGCTTATCATGTTTAAAAATTTAAACTGTGGCATATGAGCCTTCATTTGTATGCTTGTCTGAGGTCCTAAAGATGTTAGGGACAGCCTCAAAGAGGGCTTCTTTAAGGTTTTGAAGCTATTCCTGTGGTCACTGTGGAAACATCTGATCTGAGCCAATCCTGGCTGATCTCCTCTTCTTCTTTTTCTCCCTCTTGTTTTTGTTATTGAAAACTGGGCAAGAGGGAGAAGGAATCTCCTGGAGATCAGTCTACACACTTTCCCTTTCCAAGAAAGACTCACAGTAGCTGAGGAGCCTCTGGAGTGGCAAAAGAGGCACCTGGAAAGACTTTTGTGTATGCATTGACGTGCAAGAGGCCTGGCTGACTTCCTCGTCCCCACCCAGTTCTGCTCAGTGCTGAAGGATGCATAAAATTCCACCCTTGGAACTTTATCTTAAATTTTAACTTTTGTCTATCTTTTAGCATATTTGTACTTCTTGAGAACAAATTTGACTTTGGAAAAGCAGCAGAGAGGATCTGGGTTCCCAGGACAATAGAGAGGAAGAACCACAGGATACAGTGGAGCAGAGAGAGAGATGAAGGGAGCTATAATGGAGTTAGGAGAACTGGAAGGAGGTGAGGGGAGGTGTGATGGAGACATGGGAGGTGGGTGGAGATGAATGGAGATGAGATGAAGATGAGGAGAGATGAGATAGAGTTGGGAAAGGAGATGAGAGAGTCTAACTGCCTTTTCAGCTGTTTTGCCTAGGAGAATGTTGGAAATCAGGTTTTGACAGTGAGAGGGAACTAGGCTTTCTGTAGAATCGTTAAGAGAGGGCCTTGTTATGCTGATACTTGAAAACACAGGCTTCAGACAGATGAGCTGAAATCCTTCTGACACTTTTTTGCTATCTAACTGGACAAGCTGATTAACCTCCTTGGGTCTCAGTATTATCACTTGTAAAATTTAGCAGAATAAATTAGGACCTATTTCATAGGATTTTTCTGAGGATGAACGAGGTGTCATTTGATAAGCATTTGCTACCATGCCTAGCACATTCTAAGTAAATTACAGTTACTGGATAATTTACTCTCCTTTCCAACAATTCATTTGAATTGTCTTTAACCTAAACTCATCCAAGCCTATTTCTGTTCTTACCGCCCAGACATTCTGACCCTAGATAACAAGGCTTTGAAGCAGGAAAATTACCAAAAAGGAGTCTGATTCTATTTTGTTCTAGCCTAGACTTCATTGAATCTTCCCTTAACACTGCCACCAGGATGACCCTTTAAAATGTGAATCTACTTTTTACTTTCCTGCTAAAGTCTTTGAATAGCTCCTTGCCTCCAAAACAGAGTGAAAGCTCTTTAGCTTGCTATAGCAGGTCCTCCTTGACCTGGCCTCTGGTGATCTTTCCTCTGTTTTATGTGTATGTGAATTTCCTCCCAAGTAACTGAACACAGGACCTGCCTCATTCATTTCTGTCTTTTCAGTGTTTGGTTTTGATTAGGAAATATCTTCACATGGCTCATAATGATAAATATGTAGAAGGAATACAGTAAAAACTCTCTTACCTCTGTTTTCTAGATACACTGTTAGCCTTCTAGGAGGAAACCAAGTAATGTTAATAGCTTTTTTAAACATCTTGTGGGAGATAGTTCATATGACTGGGTGTGCGTGTGCGTGTATTCTTTCTTCTCCCTTTTTAAACAAATGGTAGCATATTATTCATAGCATCTGTCCTCTAATTTTTCTCCTTAATATATCTTAGCAATATTTCTATCTCAATATACAGCACATTTTCCCAGTCTTTTTTTTTGCCATTGCATGGTGTTATTCATATCTTTATACCTCAACATTTGGCACATAAATGATAAATATTGAATGAATGCAAACAAAAGGACACCTTCATGACACTCTTGGAACTAACTGAAAAAGCATTATTCATTACGTCTCATAACTATAGGTTGTTTCAACACATGTTATATAAATCACACATGACAAAGACAAATCATACAAGTCTTCTGATCTAACAACAAATGGAAACAAGTAGAAATCTGACTTGTCTTATTCTTTCCCATCCATTAGAGGGAGACATGAACCTGTTGTGTAAAGTCAACGTGTAGATTCTCTAACTAGAAAATCTGAACCAACTCTACAGCAGGTGGTCCTTTGTAGAATCTTAGCCCTTAATAAAGCTGCCCAGGACTGCAGGATCTGGAATGATAATGGAAGTCAATTGCAGGAGGAGAAAGCGTAAAACTAGGAGGGAGGACATAGGTGAGTTCTGTTCAGTTACTAACAGCAAGACAAATTCATCACCTTTGCTCAGTGCTGTGCTAGTAAACAAGCTCTCAAAAAACAATCCCACTTGTTTGTAATAATGTTTATAGATTCCCTAGAGAAAAAGATAATACTCAAAGTGAGCCAGGAGCCAAAAACCAGAGAAGAGTCAAGAAGCATCCACGTCAATCAAGTTCTGAAGGAAACAGACCTGAGCACCCCTAAGGGTTTCTCTGACCAAGAGACATCTGTAGTGTAATTACTCACCAGGCTGATTTCAAGCTATTATTGGTTAAACAACTGAATTGCAAATTCCCTGGACATTTAATAATAAGCTCTCCTGAGTGTGACCAGGCTCCTGCATACTGCTTGCTGTGTTATGTTGGGCCATAGTTATCTCACCTGTAAAATAGGGACAATGAATCACCCATTATACAGTGGACACATTAGCACTTTGAACACTTCGAAGTGATGTTCCCCAAACACCCTAGATTATAAAATCACCCAGTAGCTTGTGGAGAATGCACATTTCCAGGATCTGTCCCAGAGCTCCTGGTTTAGAGTCTGCTGAGGAGGAGGAACCTGCGAGTCTGCATTTTACTTTAAATTTTTAATTGATTTATATTAACAAACAATATCGTGTTAGTTTCAGGCATGCAGGATAGTGACTCAATATTTTTATGCATAATGAAATGATCACCACTGTAGTTTAGTTACCATTTGTCACCTTACACAGAGGCCACAATATTATTGACTAAATATTCACTATGTGTACATTACATCCCATAACATTTATTTTATAGCTGGGAATTTGTATTTTTTAACTACCTCCACTGGATTTCATCTGTCTCCCCAAACCCTGTTCCTCTGGCAATCATCAGTTTGTTCTCTGTATCTATGAGTCTGTTTCTGTTTTGTTTGTTCATTTGTTTTTAGATTCCACATGTGAGGTCATACAGTATTTGTTTTCCTCTAACTTATTTCACTTAGTATAATATCCTCTAGGACAATCTATGTTGCTGTATATGGCAAGATTTCACTCTTTTTTTATGGCTGACTAATATTCATGTGTATGTGTGCATATATATATACCACATGTTTTTTATCCATTCATCTACTGATGGATGTTTCAGTTATTTCCATATTTCCATATCTTGTCTACTGTAAATAGTGCTGCAATGAACATAGGGGTACATGTATCTTTTTAAATTCGTATTTTCATTTTCTTTGGATAAATACTCAAAAGTGGAATTGCCGAATCATGTGGTGATTCTATTTTTAATTTTTTGAGGCATCTCCATACTGTGTTCCATAGTGGCTGTACCAGTTTGCATTCCTACCAACAATACGCAAGGGTTCCCTTTTCTCCACATCCTTGTCAACACTTGTTGCTTCTTATCTTATTGATAATAGCCATTTGACAGGTGTGAGGTGGTCTCTCATTGTAGTTTTAATTTGCATTTCTCTGATGATTCGTGATGTTGAACACCTTTTCATGTTCTTGTTGGCCTTTTGTATGTCTTCTTTGGAACAAATGTCTATTCAGGTGCTCTACCCATTTTTCAAATGAACTGTTTTTTGGATATTGAGTTGTATGAGATGTTCATATATTTTAATTGACCCCTTATTGGATATACCATTTGCAAATATCTTCTCACATTCAGTAGGTTGCCTTGTCATTTTGTTGGAAGTTTCTTTCACTGTGCAAAAGCTTTTCAGTATGATGTAGTCCCATTTGTTTATTTTTATGTTGCCCCTGCCTAAGGAGACGTATCCAAAAAATATTGCTAAGACAGATGTCAAAGAGGTCACTGACAACTTTTACTCCTAGGAGTTTTATGGTTTCAGGTCTTATGTTTAAGTCTCCAATCCATTTTCAGTTTATTTTTGTATTTGATGTTATAAAGTGGTCCAGTTTCATTCTTTTGCAATAGCTGTCTAGTTTTCCCAAACACTTTTCCTCACTGTATTTTCTTGCCTTTTTTATTGAAGATTAATTGACCATATGAGTATGGGTTTATTTCTGGGCTATTTTTTTGTGTGTGCCACACCATATGGCATGTGGAATCCCAGTTCCCTGCCCAGGGATTGAACCATCCCTCTGCCCCCACAGTAGAAGCATGAAGTTAAGAATGCTGAGCTGCCAGGGAGGTCCCTGGGCTCTGTTTTGCTCCAGTACCATACACTTGATTACTGTAGCTTCATAGTATAGTTTCAAGTCTGGCAGATGATATATCCAGTTTTATTATTCCTTTTCAGTATTGCATTGGCAATCAGAGTCTTTTGTGGTTCCATACACATAGGATTATTTGTTCTAGTTTTGTCAAAAATGCCATGGATATTTTGATAGGGATTGTATTGAACCGATAGATTACTTTGAGTAGTATGGGTATTTAAATAGTATTGATTCTTCCAATTCATGAGAACAGTATATCTTTCTATTTATTTGTGTTGTCTTCAATTTCTTTCCTCAGAATCTTATAGTTTTCAGAGTATAAGGTTTTTACCTTATACTTATACAGAGTAAAGGTTTTTTACCTCCTTGGTTAAATTTATTCCTAAGTCTTTTATTATTTTTGATGCAGTTGTATAATAAATGAGGTTGTTTTCCTTACTTCTCTTTCTGATGGTTTGTTATTAGTGTATACAAATGCAACAGATTCCTATGTATGAATTTTGTATCCTGCAATTTTACTGAATTCATCTGTTAATTTGAATAGTTTTTTTTGTTTGTTTTGGTGGAATCTTTGGGGTTTCCTACATATCATAGCATTTGCAAATAGTAACAGTTTTACTTCTTCTTTTCCAGTTTGGATAACTTTTGTTTTTCTCGCCTAAATGCTGTGGCTAGGACTTCCAACACTATGTTGAATAAAAGTCGTGAAAGTAGTCATCCTTGTTCCTGATTTTAGAGGAAATGGTGTCTCCTTTCTACCACTGAGCATAATGTTAGCTGTGGGTTTGTCATAGATGGCCTTTATTATGTTGAGGTATGTTCCCTCTGTACCCACTTTATTCAAAGTTTTTCTCACAAATCAATGTTGAATTTTGTTAAGTACCTTTTCTGTATCTATTGAAGTAATCATATGATTTTTATCCTTCATTTTGTTAATGTAAAGTGTTACAATGATTGATCTCTGGATTTTAAAACCATCCTTGGTTCCCTGGCATGAATCCCTCTTGATCATGTGTATGATCCTTTTAATGTATTATTGAATTCAGTTTGCTAATCTTTTGTTGATTATTTTTTTCATCAATGTTCATCAATGATATTGGCCTGTAATTTTTGTGTGTGTGTATGTTATCTTTGTCTGGTTTTGGCATCAGAGTAATGCCAGCCTTGTAAAATAAGTTTGGAAGTGTCCCTTCCTCTTCAGTATTTTGGACTAATTTGAGAAAAGTAGAAATTGACTCTTTTTTAAATGTTTGGTACAGTTCACCTGTAAGCCATCTGGAGCTGAACTTTTGTTGTGGGGGAGTTTTTAAAATTATTGATTCAATTTTATTACTAGTAATTGGTCTATTCAGATTTTCTATTTCTTCCTCATTCAGTCTTGGAAGATTGTATGTTTTGGTGAATTTATCTGGTTGTTATAGATTTTCTGATCTATTGGCATATAATAGTTCATAATATTGTCTCATGATCTTTTATATTTCTGTGATGTGGTAATTTTTCCTCTTTCATTTACAATGTTATTAATTTGGGTCCTTTCTCTCTTTTTCTTGGTGAATCTAGCTAAAGGTTTGTCAATTTTGTTTATCTTTTCAAAGAACCAGCTCTTAGTTTTATTGATATTCCATTTTATTTAAAAATTTTAGTCTCTATTTCATTTATTTCCAGTTTACTCTTTATGATTTCCTTATTTCTACCAACTTTGGACTTTGCTTGATCTTTTTCTAATTTCTTTAAATATGCATTTAAGTTGTTTGAGATTTTTCTTGTTTATTGAGATAGGCCTGTGTCACTGAGAACTTTAGAACTGCTTTTGCTGTGTCCCAAGGATTTTGGAAAGTTGTGTTTCCATGTTCACGTGTCTTCAGGAATTTTTTTCATTTCCTCTTTGGTTTCTTCAGTGGCCCATCGATTATTTAGTAGTCTGTTTTTTAGTCTCCACGTTTGTGTTTTTTTCCAGTTTTTTTCTTATAATTGCTTTAAAGTTTCATACTGTTGTAGTCATAAAAAATGCTTGATATAATTTCAATCTTCTTAAAATGATTGAAACTTGGGCTTCCCTGGTGGTCCAGTGGTAATGCTAATGCAGGGGATACGGGTTCAATCCCCTGTCTGGGGAGATTCCACACGCTGAGGGGCAACTAAGCCGGTGCACCACGGCTACTGAGCCCACGCTCCTCAAGCTGTGAGCCACAGCCACCAAGCCGGAGGCTAGAGCCTGTGTTCTTCAACAAGAGAAGCCTTGGCGATGAGAAGCCCTCATTCCGAAATTAGAGAGTAGCCCCCAACAAACACCCAGCTCAACCCCAAATAATACATAAATAAATAAACATTTTAAAGAAATAAGTGAATTTATTAAGGATCTAAGGTTATCAGAAAAAGGTTTTATCTGTGTATAACATCAATAGGTAATTTGAAATGAAAATTTGAAAAAAAATTATTGAAGCTTGTTTTGTGACCTATGTGATCTATCCCTGGTGGCTTTAACAGACCAGTTGGGGCTGGAGTGGATGCAGCTGAGACAAGTCCCTGGGAAGCACCACACTGAGGCCATCTTAGGGGCACTTCTAGAACTGGTGTGAGCGCAGACCTGGGACAGTGCTCGGGTACACCACACCCCCGGCTGCCTGAGGAGGACATCTGGGGCTGGAGCAGGCATGAGGGGTTCCTGGGGCAACCTAAACAATGGCACTCCAGAGAGGGCTCCAGCAGTTCCCTGCATGTTCAGCAGACGTTCTAGACTTAGTCATTGAATTTCCTGCTAATATAGTCTAGGTGTGCTGTCAATGGACGGTGTTTCGCTGTATCACAGGATTGGGCCCCTCAGTAACATCCCTCCCCACGGTAGGTTGCCATGTGAAGAGGGTATTCCTCTGTCTCCACCTTTTCTCCTGGTTACTGTGGGGTTCTTCTGTGTGCAACTGCTGTTCAGCCAGCCCTCAGGTCCTCTGCAGGAGGAATTGCTCTACATGTAGGTGTAGATTTTACATGACTCTGGGAGGAGGTGAGTTCAGGGTCTTCCTAGCTTCCATCTTGGACCCCTGCTGGGGACCTGCATTTTAAACAAGTGACCCAGGTAACTCTTAGGCTACAGGAAGGTGGGGAAATCCTGCTCTCAATTAGTCTGCTATTTTGGTCACCTGTCAGTAGGTCTTCCTCTGACTTCCTTCACTATGGGGCTTGCCTGAAGAGATGTATTCAGAGTTCTAGGACTAACTCCAGGTAGGGTATGTAATTTCTGTACTAGTCCTCCACCCTCTGAGCCTAAACGCCTCATATCAGGACACTTGCTCCTTGCACTTCCCTAGGCCAAGGCTCCCTCATATCCAAGAAGTACTTTACTTGAAAGACTGCTCTATTGTTTTAAAGCTGTCATTTATTGGGAATTTACCAGGTGTCAGGCATGTTACAACTCATCCTTTCTTTTCATCCATTCAACAAACCTGTGGAGTAGATTCTCAATATGCTCTTCCGATTTTACAGAGGAAGATCACAGAGGGCAGGGAAGTGTTCAAGGGCAAACGACTGGAAGTGGTTAGGCTGAAAACCCAACCCAGGACCCACTGACCCCAAACCTAGACTCCATCCTGCTGTTGGCTCTTGTGGCCTGCCTACACAGGCGCCTTTGCGCTGACTGGCCTATCTCTGGAAGTCCTGTGCTCTGAATGCAGATGCCAGAGGCCAGAGCAGAATAATGAGGGATTCTGAGGGAAGGTTGCAGAGTTGGGCCTGGGCACCTGTAGAATTTGGAGGAGACCCAAGGGGAGGTCTGGAGAAGGCGATGGCACCCCACTCCAGTACCCTCGCCTGGAAAACCCCATGGAGGCAGGAGGCTGCAGTCCATGGGGTCACTAAGAGTCGGACACAACTGAGCGACTTCACTTTGACTTTTCCTTTCATGCATTGGAGAAGGAAATGGCAACCCACTCCAGTGTTCTTGCCTGGAGAATCCCAGGGATGGCAGAGCCTGGTGGGCTGCCATCTATGGGGTCACACAGAGTTGGACATGACTGAAGCAACTTAGCAGCAGCAGCAGCAGCAGCAAGGGGAGGTCAGTGCCCTAAGTGTCTGAAACTCAGTGAGCTCTGGTAATGAACTCTAGGAGCAGGAGGTTAAGGTAAATCTCTCTCTAAGAGGAACTCAAACACTCAGGGAAGAGAATTTTCATCATCTGAATGTCCACAAAACTTCCGGTTTCCACCATTTGTTTGTCATTTATAATTCATAATAGTTCTTGTAGGTCATTTCTTAGGCATTTGTCTTCTCTACTTGTTTTTCAGTCTCTAATTCGTGTCCGACTCTTTGTGACCCCATGGACTGCAGCACACCAGGTTTCCCTGTCCTCCACTATCTCCTGGAGTTTGCTCAAGTTCATGTCCATTGAGTAGGCGATGCCATCCAACCACCTCATCCTCCTTAAGTAGAATATAAAGCCTTAGGGAGGTCAGCAGTTCAGAGAGAATAGGCATTAGGCTAAAGCAGACCTAGTTTCAACCCTCTGTCCTTACGTTACTAGCTGTATGATATTGGGCATGTTACTTAAACTTTCTGAGCCTTAGTCTTCTCATCTGTTAAATGGGAACCAGTCATACCTACCTTGTGAGACTGTTTTAGGGATTAAATGAAATAGTGCCAATAAAGGGTTTACAAGAAATTACTGAATGAATGGTAGTCACAGCCTCCTCCATCTCCTCCTTCCATCTCATCATCTGAGAGCAAACATCTTCATATGCCTTTGTGTTTCAGGCAGGCTGTTAAAGCACTATTGTTCTTCAGCGTTAATGGGGCATTTTCACAATGATACAAATGCATAAGGTCAAGAAGCATTCTAAAAAAAGTGTTTTATGAAAGAATAAATGTAATGTCGAGTGTCAGAGTAATTTTAAGGTGAAAAAACACTAAAGAAGCTGTCAGTGATGTTCTCTCCCTTGAATGGAATTTTAGACTGATACAGAGTGGGAAGGGCAGAGGGAAGGGAAGGGGTCAGGCTGACCTAAGTCTAGAGATGCCAGCAGTAGCAGCAAGGAGGACATTCAGAGACCCTAGGGCTTAGAATGTGGGAAATGAGTCTGCTGACAGGAAGCACGTATGGACCTATATGATGTGTCAGGTGACCAGGGTTCCTGTACTATAAACCTGGAGAACTCGCTTCAATTTCTTTACCTGCAAAATGAGGATAAAATTATTGTCTCAGAGTCGGTGTGAAAATGAAGCATTACGTGGACACGTAAGTGATCTATTAACTATAAAGTGAAAGGGGAAGTGTTAGTTGCTCAGTTGTGTCCTACTCTTTGTGAGCCCACGAACTGTAGCCTGCCAGACTCCTCTGTCCATGGGATTTTCCAAGCAAGAATGCTGGAGTGGGTTGCCATTCCCTTCTCCAGGGGATCTTCCTGACCCCAGGGATCGAACCTGGGTCTCCTGCATTGCAGGCAGACTCTGTACCATCTGAGCCACCAGGGACTACTATTAATTGTAAAAGTGATCTGTAATCTGTTATCCTAGGGTAGCAGTTCTTAGAAAGCTGTGGCTGGTGGATGGAGGAGTGGGTGGGAACAGGCTGAAGAATCCTATGGCCTGGACATGGGCAGAACCTGAAGGAGAGACAAGTGAGCAAAACTGCCTGTATGGATAGGGGGAAAAGTGTAGACCTGTAGAAAGAAGAGAAAAAAAAGGGGGGGGGGAAATGCAAGAATTTTAGTACATTGGACAACACTGATAAGACCTCAGAAGCTGTATGAACTATTTGGAGATTTTTTCCTGGCTGTAATTCCCAGCAAAAGAGGAGGCTGACTACTGGAGAAGACCATTTCTTTCTCCCATTAGGCTCATCAGATGAAGTAGAAAGTAACATATGTGAAAGAAGCACCTTCTCTCTGTACACAAAAGACAGGGTCTGTAGTTTTATAAAAGCCACTATTGCAATGTGCATCACTCGAGTGTTAGTTGATGTGGGTCTAAAGGACAATGTGAGACATTTCTAGTAACTTTCCATGATATGAACAAAGAATTTGAACATGTCAAATACATTTACAAGAAATAAAAAAACGAAATTAGTCTTTTTGAATTCTAAACTTTATGGAATCAGACAGTCTTATTAAAATCTGTGGCTTTTTAAGCCATGCATGTCTATAACCAATCTCCTTTTTTACTTTATTTCTGGGAATATTACACTGGCAGATCTGTTATTAATAATATGTTATTCTATGCCAAAAGAAGTAAGGAAGTTGCATTTCTGAAATTGCATTTGAGTCATTTGTGAAATTGCACATGACAATTTCCCACCATTTCTAACAGTTCTTCAAGATGTTCTTTCTCAGCTGGGTTTTCAAATTCATGCCAGTGACTTCCAGGGGCTAGTTACTTTTATAGCTCAAGATGGAATTTCTTCAATCAGAGTTGGGGCTGATGTCAGGAATGTTTATTCTTCACATTGTTTGGTTTCAGTGGATAAAAAACTAGAAACTCAAGGTCTGTGAGAGATTTGTGTGGAATTTAAGTGCCTTCCAGAAGAAGAAGACAGGACAAAAAGTTATTTTACCTGTATATTTGCAAATGTCAAAGACCAAGACTAAAAAAAATAAGGATGACTTATAAGGAGTCATGCTGACTACCCAGGTGGTTCATTTCAACTGCAGATCAGAGTAACCTTGTCCTGTGGTCTGGGTGCCCAGGTATTAGATTAGGTCTGCATTGTAGCTTATGTCCTTGGTCACCTTCCTAGAGTCTCTAGTCAAACACATGTCAATGAGGAATGAAGTTATGTAAATATGCACACAGGTGGTCAGGCCTAGAAAAGAACTTGGTAAAAATTCACTCAGCAATATCTGGGCTCTTCAGGACAAATATCCCTAAGTTTCTACAACAAGCAAGAAAAGCATCACAGGATAACTGAAGAAAGTGAGGTATTAGCAGGTAGATGGTAGATAGATGGCACAGGGCTGGAACTTTTACTCTGCCACATGCTCTTGGGTGATCTTACCAACAAATCATCTCTCTGTGCCTCATTTTCTCCATTGAAGCAGAGATGGCCACAGGGATGTTATCTGGATTAATTGAAATAAAGTGAGCCAATTTTTGTGTAGGCCTGCCCATTGTATTGGGGCGAGAAAGATGGAATAAATATTAGGTTCACTTTAATTTCTACAGAAGACCTAATCCTGAAGAGCTCTGTCCAAATTCAACTTTCAAATATCAAGTTCTATTTTACAAACCCTGATTTATGAGCAGCTGAGGTAACCTCTAATACATTGCATTAGCAACACCATCTTCCCAATTTGTCGCCATCAAATAAAAGTGTTATTGCTGGTTCAACGAACCTTTCCCTTCTCTTCTATTAATTTCATCACTTTAGGGTTTCATCTCTTGGATCCTCTCAAAACAGAGCAATTTATATCCACATAATATGAAGGTGCCTGATCCTGTTATACTTTGGAACACATAAGAGCATCCCGGGATCTAAATTCTCTCACCTGCCCTCAGGCTGAGAAGAGAAACAGTAATGGTCCCAAACCATTCTGTAGCATGACACTTTTCAGGTCATCTATAAGTCTCTTTCTCCTTTACACTTTTGTACATCAGCTTTTGCTTTCTTGTCTTCGACAGCATTTATTTATTTAGCTCCTTGGTAGTTTCTTTGCTACAGAAAATCTCTTCCCTTTACCGCTGATCTTTCCAAGTTGAAGCCTTCAGGAAGTATTTGTTGAACGTCTGGGTTGTATTAAGTGGGTGCCATGGGCAGGATGCTGCTGTGGTGCGGGTGGGGGGGGGTGCTGCAGATACAAGACGGGCATGGTACCGTCACAGTGCAGGCAGTGTTGACAAGTAGGCTGAGCACTAGGGGAGGCAGTGTGCATGTTCTGCTGGACTTTCACAGGCTTCGCTTTACTTAGGCTCTTGGCTTCTCCAGACAGAGAAGGGCTGGAATGAGAAGATGAGGGAGATGCACCCCATTGGACATGCTTCCCTTTTTCCTACAGCAAAATGCACCAAGTTTTACTCTGACTTCCTTTGATTTTCCAGGTAACATTTAGCTTATCTTGGAAGCTCATCTCATGAATGTAATTATAAATGCTAGTAAAATTAATATTACACATCTTATATAACTGAATTGTAACAATCCAAAGCTTTAACTCCAAAGGAAGTTAAAGGACTGAAGTCCTCACCATTCAGTCCTTATCATAGGATATTTGGGAGAGGGAAAAGCCTTTCCATGTCATACCATGTGGGTGCTTCCTTAGGTAGGTAACAGGTGAGGTGGAAGTAAAAGACCCTGCTGAAAAAATGTACATCCACAATACTAGCTTTCAGGTGCTGTTTGGCCTCACTAATGGTATTAACTGTTTCAAGAATCCCTTCCTGGTTTTAGCCTTGGTTCAGGGGGAGTTGGAAGAGTCACCTTCCCCACCCACTGCATTCAGCTAGGCAGGTTTCCATCCCTAAGGTACCATTATCTTTCTTGATCCACAGGGTGAGTCAGAAGGAAATGTACTCACTCCCATTCATTCTCTTTGCTTAATATTTCCTGCGGTGAGGTTTTCTTGAGTGACAAACAGCTTCTGTGGGTGTTTGAGGATCTTTAAAAAGAGAACATGTTGTTCTGGTGAGTGGAATGACTTCTGAAGGAAACATCACAGCAAACAGGGAGCTCTAGTTCCGAGGTAAGCAGAAGCTTTTTTCACAGGTGGCAGGAGGCTTTAAGGTGGGGCTTGTCTGCAGAGATATAATGTTCTGACATTCAAGCCATCTTCATTTCCAATTGATTGCAGCCATGGTATGAAAGAAAACAGAGTCTTGAGCTCTCACTGGCCTGGATTCAAGTTCTTCTCAGCCATTGCCTGGCCATTTTCTCAATCATAAAATGAGGCTAATTAATAACAATTGACACAGAGGCTTGTTGTAGAATGAAATAATGTGTATAGAAAGTGGAAAGTAAAAGTCGCTCAGTCAAGTCCAACTCTTTGCAACCCCAGGGACTATACAGTCCATGGAATTCTCCAGGCCAGAATACTGGAGTGAGTAGCTGTTCCCTTCTCCAGGGGATCTTCCTGTCCCGGGGATCAAACCCAGCTCTCCTACATTGCAGGTGAATTCTTTACCAGCTGAGCCACAAGGGAAGCCCATAAAAAGTGGAGCATGGCTAAATGCCCAATAAGCGGTAGCTGTTTATGAAAGCATTGCTGATACTGGGTTCTTTCCTTACTATGCATGACTTCAGGTAGCTGATATAAGTTCTGTGAGCCTCTCTCTGTTACCCCATCTGAGAAGTGGGGTCAATGAGGATTAAATGAGATGCTGTGCAAGCACTTAACACACTTTCTGGCATGATGCAGATACTTAATAGAAGTCAGTTTTCTTAACTGTTCCATAATCTTCATCTTCTCATTGGCCCATGCATGACTGGAATTCCTTCATAATAATTTTCATTCTGGGATATCTGTTGACAAGTATTAACAAATGGAACTGATTTTTTTAAAAAAACACAAAACCATCCTTTAAAATTTTCTCCTTAAAGTGGAATGAAGGAAAAAGCACTGGGTATTAGGTACTGGAGAAATACGTAGGAAAGGGAACAGGGGAGCAAAGACTGGCAAAGATAAGCATTTTGTCTTCTACCATCCTCCACAGGGTGGATCTTGCCAGCTATACACTCTCCTGTCTAAACTCCTCAGCTCAAGGACAAGGAAACTCTGCCCTACAACTTGAGAGAATCCAGGAGCCCAAGCTTTAATGAAACTTGGAGGTGGGGAGAATACAAATTTTTGATAACCATTGTTTATAAAGTAGGTGACTCTCCATATTTGGAGCATGTTTCCACCACCTATGGACTTGACTCTTAAAAACCCAGAGCACACTAGCGTCCCCTCTAGGCTATTTTTGGTTAAACCCCAACACTTGAGTCTGTAAAAGTTTCCTTCCATATGCCCCTTTGGTCTTCTTGCATCTGAGATCTGGAGCCGCAACCGCATCAAGAATCGTGCCAGTTTTGCCAAGTGTATCCATAGTTCGATGCTTAATTAGGCACAAATGTGGCACTAGGGTCTCACAACGGCCTAGGGGGTATCTGCTACTTTCTTTTCGACTTTGCCATCAAGAAGCCAGTTGCTTCTTAATGTTGCTTCTTTTTTTTTTTTTTCTCTTCACCCAACATTTTTATTTTTATTTTTTTATTTATTTTATTTACTTTTTTTTAAATTGTTTTTGCCATACAATGTCATGATATCACCATGGGTTTACATATGCTTCCCCTCCAGAACCCCCCTCCCTCCTCCCTCCCCCCCTGGAAATCTCGCTGCATCAGCCCCGAGCATCAATCCTGGGCTGGCGATTGATTACACATATGATAATTAACTTGTTTCAATGCCCTTCTCCCATATCATTCCACCCTTACCCTCATCCACAAAGTCCACGAGTCTATTCTATACATC
>ML664174.1:9779596-9799966 GCA_007570785.1 Antilocapra americana
CTTATAGTTTCCTTTGTTGTGCAAAAGCTTTTAATTTTAATTAGGTCCCATTTGTTTATTCGTGTTTTTATTTCCAATATTCTGGGAGGTGGGTCATGGAGTATCCCGCTTTGGGTTATGGCAGAGAGTGTTTTGCCTATGTTATCCTCTAGGAGTTTTATAGTTTCTGGTCTTATGCTTAGATCTTTGATCCATTTTGAGTTTATCTTTGTGTATGGTGTTAGAAAGTGGTAACGGGAGCATACTTGTCAATAATTAATGTTGCTTCTTAATGACTTCAGTCCACTAGTCCGCATATTGTGGGATACGTACAGCCGGGTGTGGTGGGTGAGAAGCTTGTAGGGAACAGTGCAGACCTCGGAAACTGGAACTACCACCAGGGCGCGCTCGCCTGCGGAGTGAGTCTGCCCGAGGCGCTGCCGGGGAAGCGGGGCCCCTCCGCAGAGAAGCGCAGCACCACCTCTCCGCCCCAGATCCTCCGGGCTTCCTTGCAGTAGGTGAGCTTGAGGAGCTTCCCGGGATCTTGCTCTAGGGAGAGAAGGCCTTCCCAGCCAGCCCTTGAGAGATGAGAACCCTTACCCTCCACCTCCCCATCCGTGCCGCGAGGCTTTGCCTCTACGGGGGCGCAAGGCTGAGCTGGCCGCTGGAGACTGGGCAAAGCCATCGCCTCGGTTACAGAGGCAGAGTTAACGACACCGAAGCATACAGCTCCTCTCGGACTCACGTGGCTCGGGGTCTGGGGAGTCGCCCATCGATGCGAGGCCCCCCCACCCCGGCCCAGCAGCTTCAGTTTCAGCATCACCTGTTAGGAACGCACAATCGCAGGCCCGCGCCCCAGATCTCCGGAATCCAAGATAGGTGAGGGGCGCTGTGTGTGCCCTGTCGCCCCCGAGAGGGACAGTGAGGCGCTGGACGGGGACAGCGCCTGCCCTGGGGCGTCCTACTTCGCTCCGGCGAGCAGGGATGGCGAGGCGGGCAGCCGGGGTCCCCCTGCGATCTCCGGGCCGCCGGCCAGGTGGTCACGCGGGCTCTCGGCGGCCCCACCCCGCCCCGCCCCGCCGCCTCGCGTCTATAAGAGGCAGGCGCGGCGCCCGGGCAGGGCTCTTGTGATCTTTGCAGGGTGTCGGACTGCTGGCCCTGCGGACGCCCACTCCCTGGCCCCTGCTGCTGGGCCGCCGGGAGCTCGGAGGCTCCGAGAGACGCCTCTGGAAGCTTGCAGAGCAGATAAGGGGCGGGAGCCCGACCCTAGCGGGCCACCCTGGGCTGCGCCTGGCATCCGGTGCTGCTGGTGCAGGCGGGCGTTTGGGGTCTGGGCTGCGCGGGGTGCGCTCGCGCTCCGTTTGCGGGGTGTCGTATGCGGGGCACAGAACTAGTCCGGGGAAAGCTACATGCCGTGTTAGCGATTGCTAGGCTGGTGTGCACAAGGAAGGTAAGTGCCCCTTCTCTCCAGGTGTGATTTAATACTTGAAATCCAACGGTGGGAAAACAGTAATATTGAAAACAGTAAAAGACACCCCCTAATCTGCTCCCCGCCCCCCTCCCCCGGAATACCACTGGAAACAGACATTTCATGTTTTGACTAAATATTTTCATTCAAGAGGCTGGCGTATTAACTAATGAGTTTGTGCCTGTAAGCTCCGGTTCATTGTGCAAATAGACGTTTTCGAAGGAAAAACTTCTATATATTCTAAGAATTTCCCGACTGTGGATGAAATGGTGACGGGAAAGTTGACTAGAGTACTTCATGCTTGAGTTTTGTGGGCCTGAGAAGACGTACATGTATCAGGCAAGTAGCTAGTATTTTTAAATGTATTTAGCTGGGAAACCTTAGTCATACCAGAAAGGCAGAGTTAACTTCTTTCCTGGCGGATTGAGCGAGATTGAGATCACCTGGACTGCTTTATGTTCTGACCGGGGACTCCGCCGCTGTTCTCTTAACCTGTTGTTTCCCCGTTCCTGCCTAATTAATACTGGATATTAAATTAAGTCAAGGGAATATTATTTTTGTGAAAAAAAAGGAAGCTTTGGATTTGGGTGAATATTTAGGAAAATAAGGTTGACTCAGTTTTACTAGCTTCATAAAAAGCAACTTTGTGCGTTGTGTTGACACACAACACTTTTGAGGAAAGATTGTATTTTGTTAGATTTCTAGTATTTACATGGGCATTCCATTGGGAATTTTTATTTTTGTTCCAAGTTTGCAGACTCACAGTGGCTGTTTTCCTTTGTGTGTGGGGAAAGAGGTTTGTTATTTAAAAAGTGAACATGTGGAAAGATTTGTGCTGTATTGTAAAAAGTAAATGTACTGTGACTATGAAAAGAACATGACACACTTATTCTTTGGCTCTTGTCTTTGTCCTGCAGAAAAACCTATGTTTCTGCCTACATTCTAGAAGAGGGGGAAATGGTTGGATCTGTTTATCAACAGGTGGTAAAGCATAAAACTTAGGATTCCATTTTATGTTCAAACTTTTTTTTTTTTGTAATTTGAGTTACTGAACCATTTTTATTTCAAAAGTCGCCAGTCTCCTGTAACATTTAAGACATACAAGTCTCTGCAATCAATTTAAAAAACGTTTGGGATATCTTTCATAGAGGAACACATCATATCACCATTTACATTTCTCAATTTATTTATAAAATGGAATACATAACGTTTAGTAGATTCAACCCTTCAAAATATAATTAGCACTCAATATGTCTTTTTAAGAATATTACACTACAGTTTTCTACAAATGTGTAGAAATGTGTATCCAACAGGTAATTTAAGATACATCTTTTAATAAGTCATGTTTTGAATCATTTTACATAATATCTATAAGTAATAAAATAATAGAATACTGAAGGCTGAACTTGAACCATTTACTGGCTCGTTTTTTGGTAATTACATTTAGAATCCTTGAGAATTGTATACTTGAATTTTAGACTTCATCATTCAGCACCGAGCACACTGTTTTAGACATATAGCATTTTTGAAAAGTCAGGCTTATTACAGTATAATTTATGTAGAGTAAAATCTGGCCTCTTCAGGTGTATCACTCTATGAATCTTAACAGTTGTGCACGTTCGTATAATCCCCTCCATGATCAAGGCATGGAACCCTTCCATTAACCCCAGAAGTGCCCTTTGTAGTTGACCCTCTCCACTCTACCCCAGCCCCTGGAAATGACTGTTTGCTGACTATGTCGTGTTGCTCTTTAATATATTCTTACTCAGAAATAATTGTTGTCTTTTCCTTTTCTCGAAAGAAAACCTCAGTTCCCCTCTTTTTTTGAGGATGAGCCAGGTTGTCATATTTTTGTTTTAATCCTGTCCCCTTGGGATAAATTGAAGCAAAGAAAACTATTTTGAAAATGGGAAACCAGAGACTTGGATCACATGTTAAATTTATATTGGGCTAATAGATTTAATTCTTAGCAAATTCGGATCCCATTGTGGTATAAGCCTTAGGTACAGTGTGCATAATTCATTATTCTGAACTGAAATACAACTCCATTTAAAACATTTATTACTTACATAATGTTAATAGAATATATGGCTTTTTATAATCTTGCCTTTAAGAGATACTTTTATTATATTTAAGATTAAGAAAGTTACTTGAAATTACATATTGTCAAATAATGAGAAGTATAAGAAGAATTGAAAATGACAATTTGTAGTCATTTAAAATAAAATACAGAGTGATTGAGACTTTGTAGGTTAAAATATTTCATAATCTCCTTAATAGGAGCTAAGGTCTGTGCCTAATTTATTTGTAGATGTCAGTTTTTTTCATTTCTTTGCCCATGTCATGAAATCTAGATTTCTCTGTAGGACATAGATATAAAATCTTTTATAAACCAATATTTGTTTCCTGTTGAACATACTATTCATCTCAGTAAACAGGAGCCTGTAATTGCTAGGCGCTCCTAATAAAGATTCGTCAGATTGATGTTTCCCTTTTTCCTTAGTGTTGTGAAAAACAAGAGCCTGTCTTTTAAATACACATACAGCTTACTTTCAGAGAACTACAGGGGCAGTAACTAGCGTATGCAGACGGGCACGTTTATGAAGCACCAGCACACTGGCATTTCTGACTGGAACATTTACAGCTCTTGATAATAGTTAAGGGCTTTATGAAGGGAATCTTTTGCAGGTATACTTGAGGGTCACCTGGAAAGACAAATTACTGGACTCCTGTATTTCCAGAAAGCAGGAGTGCAGTTTGTGTTCTACTATCAAGCCCTGGACTAGCAGGAGAGTTGAATGTGCTCAGCTCTGCCATGGTCCTGTCCTTTTGAATATCTTCACCCACAGCTCCTCTCCACCCTCTTCCAAATATTTTAATATGGTTCTGTTTCCTAAAAGCGGAGCATTGTCACTGACAATTGGTACTGGGAAGTAGCAGAGACTTGATGAGGAAAGAGAAGATTGACGGGCTTGCCCTCCACAGCCCACCCCCACCCTGCAGTGTGATAACTCTGGCTGAGGCTTTGTCTTCTTCCTTTATTCAAGCCCTCAGAATCCTATCTCCTGTCCAGCTCAGTAGGCTACAAGGGAAATTCGTTTTCTCATTTTGGAAAATACCTGTACATGTTCTTAAGAGTTGAGTGAGTCAATTATTAATGATGATTTTAGAGTGTTTTTTATTTCTAATATTAAACTGAGAGCATTAATAGTTTTCTTTGGGAAAGGTAGATTTAAGGCCAATGATTGGCAAGTAGCTACCTATGCACATCAAGGACACTTGACAACTATGACATACTTTTTATCTTTAAATTCCTTCCGTTGTCTGCTTTGTGAATGTGAATTTGTGACTTCTGCAGGCACAGATGTGGGGTGTTAGTGCTGAATGCTTGGACAAGTGTGATGGGCAGACTGGAAAATACAGCATAGGAGAATGGGGTATTTTGTGTCCCAAGCAGGTTACTTGCAGCTCAGCTTTTTGAACAGTGGCAATGGACTGTCAAGAAGATAAGAGTAAAATTCGGAGGCAGAAATCTTCAGGGTGGCCAAAAGGGCACCTGAATCTAAATCGTCTCGAAATCCTGTCTAACACTCTAAGCACATTAAGTGGCATACCAATAGACTGACCTCATCCTCTTGGATATGTAGTGACACCTTGGGGGATGCTTTCAGGTATATCATTTCACTTCATCCTTTAAGCACTGTGAGAAGGGGGAACCCGTGTGAGGTCCCCATTTTTAACTGAAGAAGATGTGGGAACTCAGGGAGTTTATGTGATTTGTCTAAGGTCACCTGACCTTCAGGTAAAGCTAGGCATTGGGCCCAGTGTTCTGCTTTGTCCTCTGAACAAGAATATATATAAAAACAGACTTCTGTTTTTATTTATGGTGACTGCCTTCTGATTTTTTTTTAAACCAGCCTTAATAGGCACTTTGATAAAAATCAGTCTGCTCTTTCTAAGAAGAGGGTCTTTATACCATTTCTAGGGTCTGCCCTTTGCCAAGGAATCACTGTCGATATTTGGAATTTTAAGAACTTTTAAAAAATTAAAATTTTTTGGTTTAAGAGCATTTAGTTTAATGCATTCCCCAGCTAGTACATTAGAACACTGTGTATAATCCCATGTGTAAAAAAAGCTTTCGTGCTGGACACAGTTGTGACCTGAGCGGGCTCCACACAGGTGTGTGTGCTGGAGGAGTGTGAGAGAGAGAACTCTGGGCAGAAGACAAGGGCTGTTCATCATAAAGGATATGGGCCACCTGTTTTAGGCCATGGTGAGGAATTAAAACCAGCTTGCAAAGAAATGATTGCTTATAGATTCGGGATGTCTGGGTACACATTCTTTTGTTGGCCTGGTGAAATTCTACACCTGGCAGGCCCAACAGTGTTTAGAGACTGTTTTTCCTTGTTATACCAGAGCTTGTGGTCACAGAGGCAATGCTTGGATGTTCAAACCAGGAAAATCCAGTTGGTACATTGTTGTAGAAATTTATTCTTTTGGGAATTCTTTCCTTCAGACAGTTTATATTCCTGGTTTAGAGCAGAACTGCTTAAATGACCACAGGTGGTTTACTCACTTTTCTAGACCTCCAGTGGAGAAGACTTTCCTTTTGCTACCTGTTCTCTTGTGTCCCAGGTCTAGTGCAGTGATTTAAATTCATCACCCTTTGTTGTGTCTTTGCTTAAGAAGGAAAAACCCTTGGCAATGGCTACCAAGTTATTAGTTACCCAAGACTCCACTGACAAATAGTTGTCGTGTGAATCTGGATAATTTAAAAGATACCCAACCAAAACCCAGCACATCCTCTTAAGCACTGTCTAGCAACCAGCTATCACATTAATTATCATGGTACTGGGGTGTGTGTGTGGAAATTCCAGAGAAGCTGGTGGATATGTATAAAACCCGTATTTTCTAAACAAAGTTGCTGTGGTGTCTGATTGATTGCCTGGATGAATCCCCTGGCATTTGCTATTTTGCGGTATGCATCTGACAGGTCATTTCAGCATTTCTGTGTCAAGGATGAACATTTCAGTTGTAGGTGAAAAAGTTCAATGGGACTGATTCTTTGCTCTTGAGAGAGATGGCATTTTCATTTTAAATGGTGTTTTCCCTTTCCAACTGGATAATGGAGAGTATTATTTCAAGCTCATGGGTTTCCTTGCTACTATTCATCACTTTGTGTTAGTAGAAACTTTATGGTTTTAAGAAGCCTAATGAGAGGAAAAGATAGCCTTGGTTTTCTGATAGTTTAGTGGGTTGGCTTTTCTGAGCTACTTAAGCTGAAATGCCAAATACATTTCTTTTGGGCAATGTAAAGTTGAGACAATGTGAAAGTCAGTCCAACCTTGATTGGCCAAAATGTTCAGAGAATGATTTTTTTTATTTAAACAATTTAATTTGTTTTTAAAAGTTGATTATTACGTTGAAGCCTGTTTTAAAATTCTTATTTTTAAGATCTACTGCTTTCATGCTTAATTTCTTGAATATAATTTGACCTTCATTTGATGATTGAGAGTGTTGAATTTATCCTTATGTAAGTTTACTGTGAGTAGTGTTCTGTATAAGAAATAGGCTTACCCAGAGGCTCAGCAGTAAAGAATCCGCCTGCAATGCAGGAGATGTGGATTGGCTCCCTGGGTCAGGAAGATCCTCTGGAGAAGGAAATGACAACTCACTCCAGGATTCTTGTCTGGGAAATCCCATGAATAGAGAGGAGTCTGGAGGGCTATAGTCCATGGGGTTGCAAATGGGATGGACATGACTTAATGACTAAATAACTATGTAAGAAAGTTGGAATACTCACCATGGTGATCACACTAAACTTTGGATATGCTTTTTTAAAACTATTATTTAATTGTGTAAGCCATCTTGTTTTTTTAAGCTCAAGAAATAAAAATTTAATACTGTCAATCAGCTATGTGCATGCATGCTAAGTCACTTCAGTCATGTCCAACTCTTTGGGCCCCTGTGAACTATAGCCCGCCAGATTCCTCTGTCCATGGAATTTTCCAGGCAGGAATACTGAAGTGGGTTGCCATTTCCTTCTCCATAGGATCTTCCAGACCCAGGGATTGAACCCATCTCATGTCTTCTGCATTGGCAGATGGCTTCTTTACAACTAGCGCCACCTAGGAAGGCCCAATCAGCTATACTTCAATATTGCTTCCAGATTACATTATGCATAAATACAATTTTTATGCATGTTACTTAAGTATTTTGTTCTCAATTGTATGGTGTTTAAGTTGTGTTTTAAAATACTTTAAATGTCTTTCGATTAAATACTTGGCCACATAAGATGCTCAGGTCATTTAGCAAAAATAATGCACTAAAATACAGTCACCGAGGTACAGTATAGAAAACATAAGCACAGTGTATGTGTATGTGTAGGTGGATTGAAATGGGAGAGGTGTTTTAGGGTAAACTGAGGGATTGAAAAACCTCCTAACAATACAGTCAATTTTGGAGCTGACATCTAAAGGCTACCAGTGACCTATTTACCAACTCCTGTATTCAGTCGCTTGTTCTAACAGGTCATTTCCATGGGTCTATAAATGTTTTCAAGGACCTCTATTAAAGACCTTTCTTGATAGACACAATGTGGTATAAACATCAGTGGAATATTCAGCCTTAAAAAAGAAATTCTGCCATGTTTGACAACATGGGTGAACCTGAGGACATTAAGCTTGGTGAAATAAGCCAGTCACAAAAGAACAAATACTGTATGATTCCTCATATGTGAGGTACTAAATAGTTTAAATCTGTACAGAGAGGTGGAGAAGGAAATAGCAACCCACTCCAGTACTCTTGCCTGGAGAATCCCATGACAGAGAGCTTGGCAGGCTACAGTCCATGGGGTTGCAGAGAGTCAGACATGACTAAAGTGACTTAGCATGCACGCATGCATGTACAGACAGAAGTAGAATGGTGGTTGCCAAGGAGCTGGGGGAGGGAGGAATGGGGAAGTTGTTTAACACGTGTAGAGCCTTAGTTTTGCAAGATGAAGACTTCTAGAGATTAGTTGCATGACAAAGAGAATGTATTTTACATTACTGAACTGTAAACTTAGAAATAATTACGATGGTAAACTTGATGTGTATTTTACTACAACTTTTTAAAGTTTGGAAATTGCTAGTTTTGACAATAATTAGCATTATGCTTTAGCCTTCATATTTTCTTTTAGGAATCAGGGATTGTATACGTTGACTGGGAATCTAAGTAGTTGAAATATGGAATCCTGTACTCATGATTAATAAATACTCATAGATATTTTTTAAAACTTCCTTGATCTTACATTCGTCTTCAGCTACCATCTTCTCTCCAGTCCCTTGTGGTCAATCAGTGTTGATTGGAAGTGGTAGCACCTTTGTATTAGTTCCTTATTGTTTTACCTGGTCTGCCTGCCTCCCTTACTGGGCACCATGGCCCCTTGTAGGCAGGGTGCATGACTTGGGATTCCTTTAGATCCTGTGTATCTGCTTAACATCATGCCTACTGAAAGTGCTCCATCTTTGATTAATACTCTTTACTGGCCGAAAGCATATATTTTCAACACATTTCTTCATTTTTGCCTTGTTTTTAATCTGCACCATGTGATCTGCACCATGTGATCTGACCACAGATCAAACCTGTGCTGCCTGCATTGAGAACGTGGAGTCTTAACCACTGGACTGCCAGGGAGGTTTCTTCATCTTCTTTGCTTACAATAGATATTTATAGCATTGTATTGGAAGGTGAATAAAATATAGTGTGTGCTTTCTGGGAGCTTAAACCTAATTGTACATACTTCTTACCCTCCCACTCCACTGTTACCACTTCCAAGAAGGATTCAGTGTAGTTCTTATCTAACAGGGGTGCTAGTGTGAAAAAAGTGTTAAGGCATAGGATGTCAACCACTTCACAATGTACTTTGTATATTTCTTATGGACGTGGCAGGTTTTCTGTAGGAAAATAAAGGAGGTTAGAGTGGAGTGCTGAGTTGGGGCAACATAGTGGAATACCTTGACCGTTAGAAGAGCATGGCTTAGAAGAGGCTGGTGGGGAGCAGCTGCTGCTGCTGCTGCTAAGTCGCTCAGTTGTGTCCAACTCTGTGCGACCCCATAGATGGCAGCCCACCAGGCTCCCCCGTTCCTGGGATTCTCCAGGCAAGAACACTGGAGTGGGTTGCCATTTCCTTCTCCAATGCATGAAAGTAAAAAGTGAAAGTGAAGTCGCTCAGTCGTGTCTGACTCTCAGCGATCCCATGGACTGCAGTGTACCTGGCTCCTCCGTAGGATTTTCCAGGCAAGAGTACTGGAGTGGGTTGCCATTGCCTTCTCTGGGTGGGGAGCAGAGGGCTGCTCAGAGCTGGGTTTTTAAGAATGTTAATCTGGCCCCTCTGGGGCCCTGGAGAGAGCTAATTGGAGTCTAGGAGCAGTGAGGAACCTATTTAAGATGCACAGATAAGTAGCAAGAGCTTGTTCCAATGGTGGCAAAAGACTTAATGGGGAAAAGGCATAATAGAGAGAAAAACTCATGATGATGGGTTTGATGAAAGGCAGCTGGATGAAGGGGAGAAGACAGATAACTGTAATGGGCTTTGTCATTAACACAAATAGAAAATGAGTGGCTTGAGTGAGGAAAATGATGAATTTTTCCATGGATATTTTACCAATTTGGCTTCTCAGGTGGCACTAATGGTAAAGAACCCACCTGCCAATGCTAGAGACGTAAGTGGCTCAGGTTCAATCTCTGGGTCAGGAAGACCCCCTGGAGGAGGGCATGGCAACCCACCCCAGTATTCCTGCCAGGAGAATCCCATGGACAGAGGAGCCTGGAAGGCTACAGTCCATAGGGTCGCAAAGAGTTGGACATGACTAGCAATTTAGCGTGCATGCATGTATTGTAATTAGCTAGTGCTCTATAACAAATTGTCATCAAGTTTAGCAGCTTAAAATGACAAACATCTCACATGGTTTCTGAGAGGAATCCAGAAACAATTTAGCTAGGATATTGTCCAGGGCTGCAGTCACCTGACCATTAGACTGGCTGTTGGCAAGAGGCCACTGTAGGGCTGCTTAAGTGTCCTCACAATATGGCAGGTAGCTTTCCCGCAGATGAGTGATCCAAGAGAGCAAGCCAGATAGAGGCTGCAGTGCCTTTTACATCCTAGTCATGGAGGTGCATGCCATCCATTCTGCCATAATTTATTCTAGAAGGGCGTCACTAAATGTAACCCATTCTCAAAGGGGAGGTTAGGCACCATCTTTTAAAGGGAGGAGTGTTGAAGACTGTGGGTATTTTTTTTTAAACCACCACAGATATATTGTTTTTGACAAATGGAGTGAGCATTCAAAGGAAAATGTCAGGAAGAAGGAATTGGGAGCTTTAGAGAGCCAAGCTGCCTGCATACTTGGTAGGTGCCAGCTGGAGCTGAAACTACTGAAAATGGAGAACTTCTCTAGGCAAATTTCTTAATGATATCTCTCAACCAGTCTCATTATTAAAGGTCATTATTCCCTTTCCCAAATTATATTATTCTAGATATTTTCTTTTTTTAAGGTTTCTGTTTTTAATTTCTTGTATTATTTTGTTTTTTCTCCAAGCTTCTTATGAAAAATCTCAGTTACAGAAAAGTTGAAAGACTAGTATAATGTCCATATATCCACTATCTGGAATCAGTAATTATCAGCATTTTGGTTTATTTGCCTGCTTTGTACATCCATCTGAATATTTTTCTGAACTACTTATTGAGTGGCATTCTTTGGTAAAGAAGGGTTTCCCCCTCTATCTTGGGATAAAATACAGGTCCTCTTAAAAAGCCAGAGTACAGGTTTAATTCTTTTCCCCTAATTACTAATTATCAGAGTGAGGAACAGATGTAACAGTCACTTGGAATAGTAGCAGATGATTTTATTTGAACATCATATGGACTTGTAGTCCAAAGCATATGTAATTTTGCTATTTATTGCCAAATACCCATGGAAGTTGTGCCATTTTGTATTCTCACCAACAGTGTAGAAGTCAGTCCATGTTTTTTCCATAACCTTGCCAAGAGAGTCTGTTGTAAAACATTTGAGCTTTTGGCAAACATCAGTGAGAAATGGTATTTTGGTACAGTTTAATTTGTATCTCTTTATTGAACAAAGTTGAACATCTTTTTATGTGTTTTAAGAGCCATTTGCCTTCCTTTTTATGTGTTCTATTTGTGTTTTTTGCCTGTTTTTCTAATGAAGTTTGGGGTGTTTTTTTCAATCTTAATTTAAGAGCTCTCTATAGACCAGAGACATTAACCCTTTGTTTCTGAGTTGGGAGTATTTTTTTCCAATTTGTCATTAACGTTTTGAGTTATGGTGTTTTTTAAATTAATTTTTAGTGGAATATAGTTTATTTACAAGGTTGTGTTAGTTTCTGCTGTACAGCAAAGTGGATCAGTTATACAAATACACATTCACTCTTTTTTAAAATTCAATTTCCATGTAAGTCAGTATGGAGTATCGAGTAGAGTTCCCAGTGCTATACAGTAGGTTCTTGTTATCTATTTTATATATAGTAATGTATATATGTCAATCCCAATCTCCCAATTTATCCTTCCCCTTTGATAACCATACATTTTCTACATCATTGACTCTCTGTTTTTTCTTTTTTTTTAAATTTTCTTTACTTTATTGTGTTGGTTTTGCCATACATTGACATGAACCCACCATGGGTTTACATATGCTCCCCCTCCAGAACCCCCCTTCCTCCTCCTTCCCGATTCCCTCCCCCTGGGAAATCTCGGTGCACCAGCCCCGAGCATCAGACCTGGGCTGGCGATTGATTTCACATATGATAATTAACATGTTTCAATGCCATTTTCCCATATCATCCCACCCTTGCCCTCATCCACAGAGTCCACGAGTCTGTTCTGTACATCTGCATTCCTTTTGCTGTCTCGCATGCAGGGTTCTTGTTACCATCTTTCTAAATTCCATATATATGTGTAGGTGTAGTGTATTGTTGTTTTTCCTTCTGGCTTACTTCACTCTGGATAATAGGCTCCAGTTCCATCCACCTGAGTAGAACTGATTCAAATGAATTTTTTTTAATGCTGAGTAATATTCCATTGTGTATATATACCACAGCTTTCTTATCCATTCGTCAGTTGATGGGCATCTGGGTTGCTTCCATGTCCTGGCTATTGTAAACAATGCGGCGATGAACATTGGGGTACACATGTCTCTTTCAATTCTGGTTTCCTTAGTGTGTATGCCCAGCAGTGGGATTGCTGGGTCATATGGCAGTTCTATATGCAGTTTTTTAAGGAATCTCCATACTGTTTTCCATAGTGGCTGTACTAGTTTGTATTCCCACCAACAGTGTAAGAGGGTTCCGTTTTCTCCACATCCTCTCCAGCATTTATTGCTTGTAGACTTTTGGATGGCAGCCATTCTGACTGGTGTAAAGTGGTACCTCATTGTGGTTTTGATTTGCATTTCTCTAATAACGAGTGATGTTGAGCATCTTTTCATGTGTTTGTTAGCCATTTTTATATCTTCTTTGGAGAAATGTCTGTTCTTTGGCCCACTTTTTGATTGGGTTGTTTATTTTTCTAGAATGGAGCTGCAGGAGTTGCTTGTATATTTTTGAGATTAATTGTTTGTCCGTTGCTTCATTGGCTATTATTTTCTCCCATTCTGAAGGCTGCCTTTTCACCTTGCTTATAGTTTCCTTTGTTGTGCAGAAGCTTTTAATTTTAATTAGGTCCCATTTGTTTATTCGTGCTTTTATTTCCAATATTCTGGGAGGTGGGTCATAGAGGATCCTGCTTTGGTTTATGTCGGAGAGTGTTTTGCCTATGTTATCCTCTAGGAGTTTTATAGTTTCTGGTCTTATGTTTAGATCTTTGATCCATTTTGAGTTTATTTTTGTGTATGGTGTTAGAAAGTGTTTTAGTTTCATTCTTTTACAAGTGGCTGTCCAGTTTTCTCAGCACCACTTGTTAAAGAGATTGTCTTTTCTCCATTGTATATTCTTGCCTCCTTTGTCAAAGATAAGGTGTCCATAGATGTGTGGATTTATCTCTGGGCTTTCTATTTTGTTCCACTGATCTATATTTCTGTCTTTGTGCCAGTACCATACTGTCTTGATGACTGTGGCTTTGTAGTACAGCCTAAAGTCAGATAGGTTGATTCCTCCAGTTCCATTCTTCTTTCTCAAGATTGCTTTGGCTACGTGAGGTTTTTTGTATTTCCATACAAATTGTGAAATTATTTGTTCTAATTCTCTGAAAAAGACCTCTGGTAGCTTGATAGGAATTGCATTGAATCTATAGATTGCTCTGGGTAGTATACTCATTTCCACTATATTGATTCTTCCAATCCATGAACACAGTATATTTCTCCATCTATTTGTGTCCTCTTTGATTTCTTTCATCAGTGTTTTATAGTTTTCTATATACAAGTCTTTTGTTTCTTTAGGTAGAAATATTCCTAAGTATTTTATTCTTTTTGTTTCGATGGTGAATGGAATTGTTTCCTTAATTTCTCTTTCTGTTTTCTCATTGTTAGTGTATAGGAATGCCAGGGATTTCTGTGTGTTGATTTTGTATCCTGCAACTTTACTGTATTCACTGATTAGCTCTAGTAATTTTCTGGTAGAGTCTTTAGGGTTTTCTATGTAGAGGATCATGTCATCTGCAAACAGAGAGAGTTTTACTTCTTTTCCAATCTGGATCCCTTTTATTTCTTTATCTGCTCTGATTGCTGTGGCCAAGACTTCCCAAACTATGTTGAATAGTAGTGGTGAGAGTGGGCACCCTTGTCTTGTTCCTGACTTCAGGGGAAATGCTTTCAGTTTTTCACCATTGAGGATAATGTTTGCTGTGGGTTTGTCATGTATAGCTTTTATTATGTTGAGGTATGTTCCTTCTATTCTTGCTTTTTGGAGGGTTTTTATCATAAATGGATGTTGAATTTTGTCAAAGGCTTTCTCTGCATCTATTGAGATAATCATGTGGTTTTTATTTTTCAATTTGTTAATGTGGTGTATTACATTGATTGATTTGCGAATATTGAAGAATCCTTGCATCCCTGGGATCATGATGCAAGATCATGATGTATGATCTTTTTAATGTGTTGTTGGATTTTATTTGCTAGAATTTTGTTAAGGATTTTTGCATCTATGTTCATCGGTGATTTTGGCCTGTAGTTTTCTTTTTTTTGTGGCATCTTTGTCAGGTTTTGGAATTAGGGTGATGGTGGCCTCGTAGAATGAGTTTGGAAGTTTACCTTCCTCTGCAATTTTCTGGAAGAGTTTGAGTAGAATAGGTGTTAGCTCTTCTCTAAATTTTTGGTAGAATTCAGCTGTGAAGCCATCTGGTCCTGGGCTTTTGTTTGTTGGAAGGTTTCTGATTACGGTTTCAATTTCTGTGCTTGTGATGGGTCTGTTAAGATTATCTATCTCTTCCTGGTTTAGTCTTGGAAAGTTGTACTTTTCTAAGAATTTGTCCATTTCATCCAGGTTGTCCAGTTTATTTGCATATAGTTGCTGATAATAGTCTCTTATGATCCTTTGTATTTCTGTGTTTTCTGTTGTGATCTCTCCATTTTCATTTCTAATTTTGTTGATTTGGTTCTTCTCCCTTTGTTTCTTGATGAGTCTGGCTAATGGTTTGTCAATTTTATTTATCTTCTCAAAGAACCAGCTTTTGGTTTTGTTGATTTTTGCTATGGTCTCTTTTGTTTCCTTTGCATTTATTTCTGCCCCGATCTTTAAGATTTCTTTCCTTCTACTAACCCTGGGCTTCTGCATTTCTTCCTTTTCTAGTTGCTTTAGGTGTAAAGTTAGGTTATTTATTTGACTTGTTTCTTGTTTTCTAAGGTGAGTTTGTATTGCTATGAACTTTCCCCTTAGCACTGCTTTTACAGTGTCCCATAGGTTTTGGGTTGTTGTGTTTTCATTTTCATTCATTTCTATGCATATTTTGATTTCTTTTTTGATTTCTTGCGTGATTTGTTGGTTATTCAGCAGCGTGTTGTTGAGCCTCCATATGTTGGAATTTTTAAATGGTTTTCTCCTGTAATTGATAGCTAATCTCACTGTATTGTGGTCAGAAAAGATGCTTGGAATGATTTCAGTTTTTTTGAATTTACCAAGGCTAGATTTATGGCCCAGGATGTGGTCTATTCTGGAGAAGGTCCCGTGTGCGCTTGAGAAAAAGGTCTATCTCTGTTTTGTAAATAGATTCATTAGTACCTTTTTTTAGATTCCACATATATGTGATATCATATGAAAAAATATGAAATGCTTCACAAATTTGCATGTCATGTGCACAGTAGCCATGCTAATCTCTGTATTCCAGTTTTTAGTATATGTGCTGCTGAAGTGAGCATTGACATATGCTGTTATTATGATATGCAGATATTTACTTTCATGTGAACTTTTATACACATTTTTTAATTGCATCTGGATTTTGAATCATAGTTAAGGTTTCGCCTACACCCCTATTATAAGGGAATTTATCTACGTTTTCTTCTAGTACCAGTGCAGCTCCCTCTTCCTCCCCCATTCCTGTCTTACCCCTCTCCATTCCTCCTCCTTCTCCTTTCTCTTTCTAATTCTCTCTCAACATTTGGAGTTTATTCTGGCATACATTTCTTTTTCCAATGATTACTGTGTTCCAATGTTTTTGTAGTGATTTGCAATATCACCTTTATCATATGACAAATTTCCAAAAACTTTTGACTTTTAAATTTGGTGTTTTGGGATTTTCTATTCTGTTGCATAGCAGTGTGGGTCCAGTCAGGAGAGAAACTACACAATAGGTTCAACAGGGGAAGTCTAATATAAGAATTACCAACCGTGATGGGAGATTAAGTGTAAGATGTAAGGAACTCTCTAAGGCACCCAAGAGCCGAGTAGAGTACGCAAGGAAGGACAAACTTCAGGGGGTGGGGGTGTTCGACCTCTTTGGAAAAGATGGTTTAGCCACTAAAATGTTCACTGGTTTACCCGGACAAATGTGGCCTGGAGTTGCGGTGGGGAGCAGGCAATCAGCATTTGGTGGTGTGGGCGTGCCCGGGAAACCAAGTGCCCGTCAGAGCGGAAGGCCTGCAGGTTCTGGTGATGAAGCTTGCACAGGGAACAACTTCTCTAACTCCTCAGACCCTAGTCTGAACAGGTCATTGCAGAAAGGTTCTTGTCGTGCCAGGGCTAAAGTTTGCAATGGGGTCTCGCTCTGGACTAGCACAGGCTCCACTGGCTGTTCTCACCCACAAAGTCAACCCCTGCCCCGGCCAGAAATCACAGCGGCCTCTTCCTCCTGCGGTCCCTGCAGCGCCCTCTACTGAGGAAGCTTAGCCCTGGGCTCAGTTTAAATGCTTAAAGGAATTCCATTGCCATGGAACATATATTGCGTATGTTGGAGAGAGAGCATTAGAAGGTGAGAGGCAATAATTTATCATTGACAGGTGCATTGGCCTATGTATTCCTTTTTTCATTGGCTATTCATAATATATTTAAAGATCTGTTAATGCTAGTCATGCTTACTGATCTACCCTTGGAAGGTTTTCCTGGTTATTTTTGTTTATTTTTCTGTAAGAATTTAAAAATGAATTTATCTACTTCTAGGGGGAAAAAACTGGTTGGTATTTTTATTTAATCCTTTATTTTTAAAGTTTTTTTTTTCCTCTAGAGATTGAACCCAAGCCACAGCACTGAGAGCCCAAAGTCCTAACTGCTAGAAAACCAGGGAACTCCCTGTGTTTTTTAATTTTTAAAAGTATTTTATATTAAATTCTCACGGTAGAAAATTCTTATAGTTAACAACAAAAGCTTTATGGAAGTGAGTGAAGAATAAAATGAATTCCATGCCTTTTATTCCTACCCCTCTGAAGTTATGTGTATATTTTTCAGGATGTATTTCTAGGTCCATAGAAGTGTGTGTGTATAATAAAAATGTGTCAACCTTTTTCACAGTATGCTTGTACCTGTAACTTAGAAATGTCTTTTCTTTTTTCTTTACAGACATACCTGTCCATGACTCTGAGAACATTATAATGTCCTTTTGTGCCTCTTCTCACAAGGGATTTTCCTAGCTTTTAAGACATGGATGTCAAAAATTCACCATCTAGCCTTAACTCACCTGTCTCCTACAACTGCGGTCAATCCATCCTACCCCTGGAGCCAGGCCCCATATATTTACCTTCCTCCTATGTAGAGAGCCGCCATGAATACTCAGCCATGACATTCTATAGCCCTGCTGTGATGAATTACAGTATTCCCAATAACTTGGAAGATGGGCCTGGTCGACAGACCACAAGCCCAAATGTATTGTGGCCAACTCCTGGACACCTCTCTCCTTTAGCCATCCATTGCCAGTCATCACTTCTGTATGCAGAACCTCAAAAGAGTCCTTGGTGTGAAACCAGATCATTAGAACACACCTTACCTGTGAACAGGTAAATCCAGTCTTCATTCTTAATTATATTATGGCTGATATTCAGATTGTTTTATGATTTAGTGAGAAGAAAGATATGTGTTATACAAGGTCTTCATTATCACATAGAGCACCTGAAACACCTGATGTTCTGAATTCTAGAATATCTATTCTGATACTCTAGTCCTTACTAAAAGGTTGAGCTTTTAGATCTGTGTTGTGGGGGAGAATTCACTTCATGACTGTCTGTAGAAAATAAAGACTTAAATTACTTTCTTCTTGATAAAGTGATTTGAGTTTGAAAAAGGAATTTTTACTTTCAAGTTAGATCCTTCTTATTTTGAAGTGAAATCACAACTTAGTATTCGCGACAAATTATGTCCAGGATAAAAGTAACCATCGGTATTACAATTTGATGAAATACTAGACCGGTGAAAAGACAAACATTGGTACAAATGTTTAAACAGTGAACCAAATAACATTTTATAAAGATTGACAGGAAACTAAATGTGGACTTCAGCTGAACATTCTTAGACTCTAAGTGCAAGGTAACATAATGGATTATTTGCATTCAATTTGTTATACACACACACGTATATATTTTGTGCTATGTGGTTTCTGGGATCTTACTTCCTCAACCAGGGTTTGAACTTGGATAGTTTTAATGATAATCATGGCTACGGAGGGCAGAGGTAGTATAGGGAGAAGCATGAGGGAGCGTAACTTTACACAACAACCCAAGTACTAAGTTACAGGATATTTGATATTGAAGTTTATTACTTTCAAATATCATAAAACTTTGAGAAAGCCATATTATACACTAATTTTATTTTTCTTCTTTTTTAAAGAACTTTTTGATTGGTAAAAGAGAACATGAAAAATGTAGATAACTTCTTAAAAATAATGTCTTCTCATTCAACTTTTAAAGGAAGAACTATTTCTGAGGACAAGTTCTAATCAGAGTTCTAATATTTGGGTACATTAAACCACAGCATATTAAATTTATAAATCAGTCATACCTCTGCCATGTCCTTTTCAAAGGAAACATGCTATAGCAAAATTAGGAACTAGCCTGGTATGTTCTTGGTGTCTGGTGGTGCTCCCCTATGGGTGCTCCCTTCCTTTTTGGTAAGCCCTGGCCCTCTCGCCACCCAGCATTGAACACCTCCTTCTTCAGAGCCTTCTCAAGGACAGGCATGTATTTATGCTCTCCCCCTCTCTCCTCGTCTCCTTCACTCTCCCCTTTTCCCCACTGTTTCCACCCAGACTTGATGTGGTCACTGATTACAGAGATGTACACCCTGATGACTACAGCTAGTTCTCCATGGTAACTGGTGTTCATCCGCACTGCGTGGATGGGTGTGAACTCACCTATCCACTTTCAGACACCAGCCATCCCGACAGGGCGACTCTTTAATAGATCTGATATCAGTAACAAAGGTTTTGCTTGATCAGATCTCTTGGAATATATTTACTATGAAGCCTGGAGGGCAAAGAGATACATGAGGAAATGTTCATGCTATTCCTTTTTCTAGAAAGGCCTTGTTTTACGATGTTCTTTTACAGTGAATGTTCTCTTTGCCCCTAGGGAGACATTGAAAAGGAAGGCTAGTGGGAGCAGTTGTGCCAGCCCTGTTACTAGTCCAAGTTCAAAGAGGGATGCCCACTTCTGTGCTGTCTGCAGCGATTATGCGTCGGGATATCACTATGGAGTCTGGTCCTGTGAAGGATGTAAGGCCTTTTTTAAAAGAAGCATTCAAGGTACAGGAGTGTTGTTAGCTGCTTTTTTTGGTTTTCGACTTTGCTGTTTAAACAAGTTTGCAGATGACCTGGCATAAATTTCACCTTTGTTTGGCCTGCTTGGTACACAGAGTACTTGATGAGTGAGTGGTTCAGAGGATCATGTGTCTTTGGGGGTGGGGTACTGTTTCAAGCATAGAGTACTTTATCTTTCACACAGATCTCTACCCCCAAACCCAAATAGATCTTGCACTGTCTTCCTAGGAGAAAACATCTTATAACCTTTGTGAAGGTTGGAAAAAATGTGTGCCCATTAGGAACTGCGAAGATTGTTTCTTCCTTTGACTTGTGTTTAATATCTAGCATATGTAACAGTTGTGATGGTGCGCTGGCTCCTGAGGAAGAGAGAATATATTTTATGCAGTCAGTAGCTCAACTAGTGGACCCTCCTTCACAATCTCATTTTCTGGTCTGAGTTTAGACTGTTTCCCTACCCTTCTCCATATTTCTGCTAGGCTGGCTTTTTGTTTCTGTGATTTTGTTGAATCATCTCTTTAATCAATTTCAAATTGTACGCACCTGGTTTCAAGGCCAAGCAGCCCCTTGCCACACGTTTCCTTGCCAGTCCTAATTTGCTGCAGGCAGTTTCTTGCTTTCCTGTGCTCTCACCTGTCTCTCTACCCCATAACCCCTCCCTTGTCAGCCCTTCTTCCAGGCAGTGTCCTCTGTTCCCATCTCAGAGCTCCCTTCCCTTTTATGCCGGAGACTTGTTCTTTTTTTTTTTTTTTTT
>ML664174.1:9800066-9832809 GCA_007570785.1 Antilocapra americana
TTTTTTTTTTAATTTTTATTTTTTATTTTTATTTTTTTTATTTTTATTATTTTTTATTATTATTGTTTTTGCCATACATTGTCATGATATCACCATGGGTTTACATATGCTTCCCCTCTGGGTCCCCCCTCCCTCCTCCCTCCCCCCCGGGAAATCTCGCTGCACCAGTCCCGAGCATCAATCCTGGGCTGGCGATTGATTAGACACATGACAATTAACATGCTTCAGTGCCCTTCTCCCATATCATCCCACCCTTACCCTCATCCACAAAGTCCACAAGTCTATTCTATACATCTGCGTTCCTTTTGTTGTCTCCCATGTCGGAGACTTGTTCTTAACCTGTTAAGGAAAGCTACTTTAAAGCAGTTCATAGCGTGCAAGTGGCGAACAGCAATTGACTGAGTTAATTCACCCAATGAAACTCTAGGTTGAGAGCATTTTACCTCAAGCAGAGAAGCTGATGTAATCTAGAGGGCGATGAAGGGTAGAATGTTTGTAGATAAGAAATCGCCTTCCTCTGGGTCCCTGGGAAACTCACACTTCATAGATGAGCACCTTTTTGTCCTCAACCTTCCACTTAGTACCTCTGTGACTTGATGTCCCATCCTGATTCCTCATCTGTGAAATGGAGACAGTTATTAAAAAAATGAAATGAGGTTAGTTATGTGAAAATATTTGGTCAGTTATAAATACTGGAAGAGGAGAACTACTTGCAAATTCAAGTTATTCTAATTTTTCTTTTAACTCTTTTGTTTTCAAATGTCAGCGCCTTTTCTTTCTGCCTGTGTTGTTTCTCTTCTAATCCTAACCTCATTTAAACCCTTCTCCTCTAAAATCTTCATAGTTAGGTGGATGAGGGCCTCTGCCATTTCCAAGCTCATTTGTTTGTCAAAAGGAAAAACAACACAGATAAGGGAAGCTGATGTCATCAAATATTATCAAAACGTAAATCATGTTTGGCTATTTTTTCTTTTTTATACACAGAACTTTTCTGCATTTAATGTTTTCAGTGCTTAAAATTTTTTTGTTTGTAATCATTTTACTAGTAGAGTATCAGGCCAGGTCCAGTTTCCTGTGATATATGATAAGAACAATTTAGATTTTCTGAAATTCAGAACCAAACTCTTGATATGATGACAATTCTCTACTTTGTTAAGGTTCTAGAATTTTATATTCTAAAGGAAATTTTGATCCAAAACAACTAACTACATCCTTAAAAGAAAGAATTTTTCTTATTTGCTCCTTGGGAAAAATTTCTACATGGACTGTATTTCATGAACCTTGAGACCGCAGCTGATAACAATAAGTTTACTATGCTTTCCCCACATCATTCCTTCCTAATGCATCAGCAAAGGAGCTGTTAGGAAAGGGAAAAGGAAGGTCATATCCTAAAAGTGCAAATGGTAATGTTAGTGCTCTTACAATTGCTTAATGCCTAATTGATTATTTCTTTGGACTCTGCCTATTTTTGGTGCCCTCTGATATAAATGCATTGCAGTAACTCAGAACAGCTACTCAGTTTTTTTGGTATGTTGAATGGGATGAGAATCAAATATATTTTCATAAATTGAAAAAGAATAAAGCAAATTCTTTTGGGCTTCCCTGGTGGCTCAGCTGATAAGGAATCTACCTGTAGTGTGGGAGACCTGGGTTTGATCCCTGGGTTGGGTAGATCCCCTGGAGAACGGAACAGCCACCCATACCTGTATTCTGGCCTGGAGAATTCCATGAACTGTATAGTCCATGGGGTCACAAAGAGTCAGACACAACAGTGACTTTCACTTCATTTCACTTAATTTTATTAAATAAATCCATTTTCATTGATTTAAGAAATACAGGACCTTAATGTTTTTGTTTGAGATATAATTTACATACAACAAAATTCCTCTATTTTAATTTTATAGTTTTTTTTGGTTTTTTTGTCCAAGCCGTGCGGCATGTGGGATCCTAGTTCCCCACCTGAAATTGAGCCCATGCTTTCTGCAGTGGAAGAGTGGAGTCTTAACCACTGGACAACCAGGGAAGCCACAAATTTTAGTTTTATGAATTTTGAAAATATATGTAGTCCTGTAACCACCACCATGATTAAGATACAGAACATTGCTATAACCTCAAAATATTCCTTCGTACCTATTGCAGCCAATTTCACCCAAGCATCCCAGGCTCTGGTGACCCTTGATCTATTGTCTGTTCTTATAATTTTGCCTTTTCTAGAATGACATATAATTAAATCTTAATGTTTGTAACCATTTGTGTATGGTTTCTTTCACTTATCATTATCTACCCAGGGATAGAACCCAGATATTCTATATTGCAGGCAGATTCTTTACTGTCTGAGCCACAAGGGAAGCCCACACATTCATGTGCATTCATTTATTCAACAAATTATAATTGAGTACTTTGCATGGATTCAGTTCAGTCACTCAGTCATGTCCTTCTCTTTGTGACCCCATGGACTGCAGCAAGCCAGGCCTCCCTGTAAAGCTTTATATCTAAAATAATTAGCTTCATGATTTGCCTTTAATTTTGCTTTGCATCTTTCTTAGTTCTGTTCATATAGAGTAGTACGCTTCTCAGACTGTTGGCACGGAGCAGGAAAACCATTTTAATATATGCAGTGTTTGGTGCAGTTCAAGGAGGACTTTTTTCTTTTGCCAGAAATGAAGTGAATTACTATGACCTTCTTGCACAAGACATTCTCTATTGTCTTCATATTATTGTGTTTTCCAATCCTTTTTTAAAAAATTAAAATGCTTTTTTACAACAAACTCTGAGAGGAAAATAAAATCCAACCTCTAGTTGTTCCTTAAATGCTTATTGTTGTAAACCTCATTATAAAATCAGTGAGGATACCATCATGTACAGTTTTTTGAGGCTTTAGAAGATGTGTGAAAGATTGGTCCTGCCATGGGAAGTACTGTGGGATTACATTTCCCTTCTAACTATAAAGCATTGTATTTGAAACTACAATAGAAAGTCTCTGATTAGAAATATATTTTGGTTTTAAATTTATTTTTGAATATAAGTGAGGATAAAACCAATAACACGATAATTATCTGTCCCTTAAAATGTTTTATGGTCGTGGTGGTTTAGTTGCTAAGTCGTGTCTGACTCTTGCAACCCCCTGGGCTGTAGCCCGCCGGCTCCTCTGTCCATGGGATTCTCCAGCAAGAATACTGGAGGGGACTGCCATTTCCTTCTCCAGGGGATCTTCCTGACCTAGGAATCGAACAGGTCTCCTGCATTGCAGGCAGATTCTTTACCGACTGAGCTATGAGGGAATTGCCATAGACATAAATAAACATAAAACATAAATAAAAATGTTTTATAGCACACCTTATATTACCCTCTATTCTTGAATGTGTATAGAACCTGTATATATGATGAGTGACTGCATTAGTTAGGTTGCATTATATGGCAAATGGTGATGGGATCTCCTCTTTTGATCACGCTGTGGTTATGTAAGACCCCATCAAGCAGCCTGGGGAGAGGAGTGGAGTCAGAGATGCACTCCTCCTCCCCTGGAAGAAAGCAGACATCCTATTGTCAAGTGCTTCTGGGCAAGTGTCTCTAGGAGCCAAGAGCAGTGTCCAGACCATAACTAGCAAGAAAAGGGGGACATCAGTCCTACAACTGCAAGGAATGAATTCTGTCAACAACTTGAATGAGCTTGGAAGAGGACCCTGAACCTTAGATGAGGCCACAGCCCCTTCAACAGGTTGGTTGCAGCTTTGTTGGAACCCTGAATAAACTTTTCCTTGAACTCTCTATTCATGGGAGCTATGAGATAATAAATTTGTTTTATTTTAAGCTTTTAAGGGAATTTGTTATGCAAAATGGAAAACTAAAGCAATAACTTTAAGATTATTGAACTGAGCTTAAGTGTTTTCATTTGTAAAATGGGGATCATAGCTCTTTATAGGGAAGTTAGCTGAGTAAATGAGGTGCTCATGAAGAGAACCTGGAAATCAGTAGGAGGTCAGAAATGCTGATATGTCAGGCTAGGAAGACATTGCTTCCTGTACATGGCCAGGATGGGTGATCACTTGAGAGAATGGTTTTTGGTATCTCTTGGGTGTCTTTGCTGGTACCCAAGCCATCTCAGGGCATGGTTGGCAAGCTGCAAACAACTGAAGTTCAATTTCTGTTTTGCTGAACAGATGTTACTAGAATCTGGAATCTACCTGAAAGGAGAGAGGATTATAAAATGTTACTCTGTTTCATTCATGGAACTCTGTCTTTTTGAAGTGGTCTTTAAAATCTGGTGATTATCAAGTGGCACTTCTTTCTTTCCTTGTTTAGTTTGCTGGTTTTTATGTTCTCTTATTGACCAGTTTAGTTCTCTTGGTTAGCTATGAATTCCCACTAAAATTCGTGTTAAATTCCAAAGAAAAATGTATCCAAAAGAGTACAAGGAGTTTAGTTTGGTGGCCTGACACCGAGTACTACTCTTGAGGAGTTTTGTGACTTGGAGCAAAGTTAATTTCAGGTGACTGTCTCACTTTCCATGTCCAAAGAAGAGGATTTCTAAATGTATCTCTTGAGAATTCTAAGAACATGCAGAGAATAACCTACTGGTCAAGAAGTAGGGTATCAAAATATTCCTGGATTTCCTGTACTCACTCACGAGGCACTGATGAGGGGGCACTTTGATTTTACATCTTTTCCTGTAGCTAGAAGTTTTCCTATCTCTCAGCTGGGTTCATTACCTGTGTTGTTGACCAGAAAAGAGAGTTATCCAAAATATTGTAACAATAAGCTTCCTCTTTTTTTTTTTTTTGCTCTGTTGTAGGACATAACGATTATGTTTGTCCAGCTACAAATCAGTGTACCATAGACAAGAACCGACGTAAAAGCTGTCAGGCCTGTCGACTTCGGAAGTGCTATGAGGTCGGAATGGTGAAGTGTGGTGAGTGTTCCCTTCCCCTTCTGTGGTATGTGGGACATGCTGAGAGCCAGGGCACACTGGAGGCAGTTTGAGGACCTGAAGACATGGCGTCTGGGCGAGAGGAGATGTAGGCCGCGGTGATGATCTTCAAGTGTTTGTACGCTGTCCCAGGGCAGGGGCGTTGACTTATTCTCTGTGACTAGAGGACAGAGCTGGGGTGAGCAGATTGCAGAGGAGGCAGGGGCAGCCCAGCATAAGGAAGAGCTTTCTACAGGTCAAATGGTCTGACACCAGGATAGGCTGCTGCGTGAATTAGAGAACTCTAGCCACTGAAGTGCTCACATGGGCTGAATGACCATCCGCCTGAGGCCTTGAAGGCCCAGGATGAAGTTCTGGTACATGTTCACAGTTAGAGCTGTGACAAGAAGGTAGACTATATTGTCTGTTACCTGGGATGAGGCATGCCTGTCACTCCATTAACTTTCTAGGAGTAGAAAAATACATATGCAGGAGTCAGAAGCATGATAGACCTATGGAAAGCACATAGAGCATGAATTTTGTTCTAAGATGGTATGTGTGCACATATATGTGTATACACACATGTATACATGCATGAAAAGACAAAGGGAAATGGTAACATTAGTGTAACAACTGAAAATGATGCTTACAATCTGCTTCCTCCACCCAGCTAACTCAGTTCACTAGTCTGTACACATTTGCTTGTTTATATACATTCATGTCAACTCTGCCTAAACTTTTCTTCTTTTACCAGGTAGTGTTTTAGCAGTAGTTTGGTGTAATGTTTCTCTTGGTAAAAAAAATTTTTTAAGTCCTCTCTTTTCTGATAATCTCTTAGTAGCTCTGCCCTCAAACAGTCTCTGTCCCTTCCTGTAGTTCAGAATTACAGTAGAAGTTCTTTTAATTTAATCTCAGTTCTCTGGCTTCCTAAAATCACTGATGTTCTCCATTTCCTCTGTAAAACATCCTGCCACTGACCTCCCAGTGGGTATTGGTTACTTTCATAAAGGCCACTTCAGTTATATCCTTATCAGTAACCACTAGCTTCTTCGCAACATGTTTCTACTCATTGTAATTGTTAAATCATATAATTTAAAATGTATGCAAACATACGAAATATGAGTAGGAAAAGATAGTTGTTCCTGTGACAGCTTTGAGTAAAATGTGAAGGACTAACAGCTAGTGGGTTAGGTATGGGTAAGATTAGGGCAAAATCATCATAAACCTAGAAAGAGTCTGCATTCAGATTGCTTTATGAGTGTTTAAGTTCTTGCTCTATTTTAAGAAAGAAATTGAAATTGAAAATCTAGAGACAGTGTAACTTGTGATTTAAATTGGCAGAAGTGTTTAAAGAGAAATCCCTTGGCCTTCTAACTAAAGACTGCAAATAAATGTATCATGTTTTAAGTAAAACAATATTTTAAATAGCATATTTTAAAGAAATGATTTCTAATATAATCTTAGGAAAAGAATGTTTTCAATGTGGCTGTGCTTCTCTTGGTTTGGGACCGGGGCAGTAACAATACACTCCACCTGTAGGGGGCAGTATATGTGGTGAGAAGAACAGGAGGACTGAATCCCTGCAGAGATGGAATCTCATTTTTTGGTCTCATCACTTCTTGCTAACTGTGACTGTGCTTAAATGACCTAACCTTTCTGGCCCTTGATTTCCTTATCTCTGAAGCAGACATATCTGCTTCACTGAGTTTTGTTAGGAATAAGGATCTAGCACAGTGCATGGCGTTGAATATTACTATCCCTTCCTTTCTCTCCCTCTCTCGTTGAAAAACACATTTAAGTTAGGAGGACCAGAGTTCAGAGATATACCTAAAATTTTCCTGGAAAAGATCACTGAATTTGACCAAAAAGTCACTGGATAGAGCTAAGAAAAAGAATTGCATTATCTTTGGAGATTACAGAAGAAATGAGATGAGTTGATGGCTATTTTGGCTCAAAAAAGATGGCTATTTTGGCTCTTTATTGACCACGAGGAAAGACCATTAGGAGTGAATTTCCTTAACTGTGCTTTTATCCTTTTCCAGCCCTCTTGTCTGCCCTCCTGAGAAAATCCTTCATCTAGATTCTTCCTTCTATCCAATGTCAGAGGATTAGGGATTCTCCCTGTATTCTGGATCCTCCTGCATAATTCCACTTCCCCTTTTATTCAGAAATCCTTTCCCTTCAGTCACCACCTTTTTCTTCTTTATTTCCCATCTTGTCCTTTCTGCTGAGTTATTAAGGTTGTTTAAATGGTAGAAGGATGCCCACCCAGGCTAGCTTCAGAGGAAGAGCTTCATTATAAGAATACACTGAAATGCAAATAGCCAGCAAACTGATCTGAGTGACTGTATATTTGATCTGTAGCCCCCTTTTGGGACAGCAGCTCAGCATCTTTCGATGCTGTCTCTCTATTTGCCTGCTGTATAGACACTTGAAAGTGATTTGATGGGGAGGTGATATAAAACAGTAGTTAAAAGTGCCAGCTCTGGATTCAGACCACTGAGTGGGTTTTGGTCCTGCTTCTGCTATTTTCTAGCTTTTCCACCTTGGGCAAGTTACTTGAGCTGTTGTGCCTGGATCCTCCGCTGAATGTTGAAGATAGTAACACCACCTGTCTCCTCAGGCAGTTGTCAGAAAGGGATAATCTATGTACAGTAATACACCAAGTCTGGCACATAGAAGCTTCCAGTCTGTGATAGCTGCTGTGATCATCATTTACCATTGTTGTCATCGTCATGTTTTTGCTGGGGCATTTTCTAATATGGAGCACTCCTATTTGGTAATTTCTCATTAAGCTCACTCCAAGGCACACTGAGTGACTCTGCCTAGATTACAGTGTCAAAGCCATAACCCTGGGAATGTCCTTGGTACACAAATGTGAGTTCTTTGTCAATGGCTTTATTTTTTGACCTTCTCAATTTCATTTTATTCCAGTGTATAGAATACAACTTGATTTACCATAGGAGCTCTATAGATAGATTCTAAGGGCTTTATTATATTGATCCTAACTTAGAACAGGGTCTAGTACATGGAACTTTGGGGAAATTTGGTCAAATAAATTTTTATGTTTGGATTCAAAACCTTTCACTTTGTATGGAGTCTGTTTTGTAAACTCCTTATCCTCATATTCTCCACAGAGAGAAATGTGTGATTAGAAAGATACTTTCTTAAGCAATACATTTTGTCCAATTTTACCCTGGAAGTATAATTTATCTTTAATAATAATAATATATGTAAAGTAAATAATAGTAGCTCTCTATGTGATTACTAATAAAATGAATTATATTCTAGGCTTTTAATTTTTTCTTGAGTGTTTTGTTCAATTCAGTTATCCTTAGATGAATAGAGCCCATTTTTCTACTGTAATTAGCCAAGGATAAGAGACATTCAGATAAATTTTCTTGGAAATGAATAAATTTGCTCATACTGCCTAATTAATATTTCCTTTTATAAATGTGGACAATTGAATTTAGTGAACAAAGGCAATGGTGGGAGTATAGAAAGTAGGAATTCTGATTTTAAGTTTTAGATTTTTTTTTTTAGGGAAAATTTATATAGATGTTGTGCCCATGCTAATGACATCCTGACTTATGTCTTTTTAAATTACATTTTACATTTATATTTTTTACATTTAATCAATGGATATTTAGAAATATTTTGCTATATAGGGCTTTGGCACTTATATTTTTGTTACTGACTTCTATTTTTATTTTATTGTGGTCAGAGAATATGGTCTCTATAATAGCAGTTTTAGTTAAAGTTGACTTAGTCTGTAATAATTTTTGCAAATTGTTTTGATGTGTATAAGTTTAGAATTATTTATCTTTCTTTTATAATCTACTTATGAGACCTTAATAATGATTTTTGTCTTAAAGTTTGTCTGATATTGACAGTAACTCCAATTTATTTGGCTAACTTTTGCCAAATCTTTTTCTGCTCTTTTACTTTCAGTTTTTCTGTATGTTAGATGTATCCCTTAATAACCAGCCTATGTTGTTGTTGTTCAGTTGCTCAGTCATGTCCGACTCTTTGTGACCCCATGGACTGCAGCATGCCAGGCTTCCCTGTTCTTTGCCATCTCCCAGAGCTTGCTCAAACTCATATCCATTGAGTCACTGATTCCATCCAACCATCTCATCCTCTGTCATCCTCTTCTCCTGCTTTCAGTCTTTACCAGCATCAGGATGTTTTCCGATGAATTGGCTCTTGGCATCAGGTGGCCAAAGTATTGGAGTTTCAGCTTCAGCATCAGTCCTTCTGATGAATATTCAGGACTGATCTCCTTTAGGATTGACTGGTTTCATCTCCTTGCAATCCAAGGGACTCCCAAGAGTCTTCTCCAACACCACAGTTCAAAAGCATCAATTCTTCGGTGCTCAGCTTTCTTTATAGTCCAACTTTCACATCCATACATGACTCCTGGAAAAACCATAGCTTTGACTAGATGGACCTTTGTCGGCAAAGTGATGTCTCTGCTTTTCAATATGCTGTCTAGGTTGTTCATAATTTTTCTTCTAAGGAGCAAGCATCTTTTAACTTCATGGCTGCAGTCACCATCTGCAGTGATTTTGGAGCCAAGAAAATAGTCTCTCACTGTTTCCATTGTTTACTCATCTATTTGCCATAAAGTGATGGGCCAGATGCTATGATCTTAGTTTTTTGAATGTTGAGTTTTAAGCCAACTTTTTCACTCTCCTCTTTCACTTTCATCAAGAGGCTCTTTAGTTCCTCTTTGCTTCTGCCATAAGGGTGGTGTCATCTGCATATCTGAGGTTATTGATATCTCTCCGGGCAATCTTGATTTCAGCTTGTGCTTCATCCAGCCTGGCATTTTTCATGATGTACTCTGGATATAAGTTAAATAAGCAGGGTGACAATACACAGCCTTGATGTACTCCTTTCCCAATTTGAAACCAGTCCGTTGTTCCATGTCCGGTTCTAACTATTGCTTCTTGACCTGCATACAGATTTCTCAGGAGGCAAGTAAGGTGGTCTGGTATTTCCATCTCTTTAAGAATTTTCCATAGTTTGTTGTGATCCACACAGTTAAAGGCTTTAGCATAGGCAATGAAACAGAAGTAGATGTTTTTCTGAAATTCTCCTGCTTTTTCTATTATCCAACGGATGTTGACAGTTTGATCTCTAGTTCCTCTGCCTTTTCTAAATCCAGCTTGAACATCTGGAAGTTCTCAGTTCACATACTGTGGAAGCCTAGCTTGGAGAATTTTGAGCGTTATGTCTAGATTAAAAAAAATCTCAAATTTTTTCAAGTACCTTATTTGAAATATTCTTATTTGTGTAAGTATGTAAAAAGAATACACAGACACATACACATGCAAATAAAATTTAAGAACGTATTATAAAAATGTATTATTTATAGTCAGTTCCTACTTTCCCCTATCTTCTGCTTGAAGAAAATTCCTAATTTCATAGTTTGGAAACTCAAGTATGTTAGTACTCTTTAAAAGAAAGGTGGATTTAGATTTAGAAATGGAATAGATGATCTTGAAATGGAAACCTAAAGATTGTTTGGGCTATTGTCTCTAGAAAGTCATTATTGATTTTGCTAGTACAATCACAAATGTAATAATCTTCAATATATGCCTCACAGGCTCCAGAAATAAAAGTCAGACTCCTGTTCTAAGACACATTCTGCGAATAGACTTGGGTTTTACAATCATTTCTGTTTTCTTCCTGGTGGCTGGGGGAACCTGATGCTGTGTTTGGGAAGAGACTTTGTTATTTGCTCTCTTTTAGGCTCCCGGAGAGAAAGGTGTGGGTACCGCATAGTGCGAAGGCAGAGAAATTCTGATGGGCAGCTGCACTGCCTGAGCAAAACCAAGAGGAACGGTGGACCCATGACCCGAGTGAAGGAGCTGCTGCTGAGCGCCCTGAGCCCAGAGCAGCTGGTGCTCACGCTCCTGGAGGCCGAGCCACCCCACGTGCTCGCAAGCCGCCCCAACGCGCCCTTCACTGAGGCCTCCATGATGATGTCCCTGACCAAGCTGGCTGACAAGGAGCTGGTGCACATGATCAGCTGGGCCAAGAAGATTCCGGGTAGGGCCTTCTGAGTTGTAGCTTTAAATTTCTTTGTAGAAAGGCCTACTCCTAACATTTATGGGGGAGGAATACAGAATGGAGGTCCGCAAGCTGTGTCTTGAGTATTTAGCAGTTTGACAGCTTGATTTATAAGCTTTAAATGGAATCCTTCCTTCCTTCTTATCTTGACACTTGTGCCTTCAACACAGGTGGCCAGGTTTCACTTTAGAATTCTTGAATTCCTCGAGTTCTGTACCAAACATGGCAGTGCAGAAGGGGTTGTATACCGTGGGCCCCTTCTCTGCCTGTCTCTCTTCGCGTCCACCCCTGTCGCCTGTTCCATTGATCCCACACTACCTGGCACACACCGTATCCAACCTGTTCACATCTCCTACAGACATTAGCTGGTTTGGCTATATCTCATGCCTAGATATGTTCTGGGAAGATAGACCCAGGGAAGAGACCCACCCATGCTCTGGATGTGGATGTGAGGCCATTTAGGCAGGGAATTTTAAGGTCCTGGGACCTGGAGCATGGTGTAAAAGAAAGGAATCTGGGCTCCACCTTACCCATCTCTTGGCTGTGGACTCATCACCTTGGAAGGAGGGGTGTGGTCAGGTGAGGGTTGGGTGGGCACAGTATGACCTTTCACAGCATGAAAGTCAAAGGTTTCTCAGATGCTAAATAGGAATTGTAAACTTTTGTTCCAATAAAGAAAAAAATCAGTAATACATGCATAAATGAATAAAATGGATAAATAGAGTAAATCAGCTACAAAAGGAACATGAATCATCAATAAACCTGGAATGCTTTTTAACTTGATAAAATTAAAAATGGGTTTGGTTATTCCTGAATTGTCATTTAAAACATGCATTTTTCTATTCTATAATAGGTTCATTTTAGAACAGAATTACCAGTTAGTAACCTGTACACCCAGGGTACTGCATGGCCACCATCTAGTTATCATTTGAACTGGTTTTTCCGTGAAAGAATGAATCAAGGATTCTAACATAGATTGACAGCAACCCATGCGTCCTCTAGAAGAGCTTCTCCATGTATATCTTTCCATTTGTCTAAGAAATAAGATCTCCAAATTCTAAGTCACTAGGGATGATCCCCATGGCCTAGAGGGCAGCAACAGCATTAGGCACATTTTAAAGATTGAGGGAGCTGGGGGAAGAGCACCTGGGTTTAAGGGTCTCAGAAAATAGGATCCATAGGGGCCATTTGTTGGCTTCTGAGCTTTCTGAGAATTTTCAGGTTTTCCACTTCAGTTTTGATGAATCGGCATCTTCAGCTTTGCCAGAATGTTTTTTTTCCTGAGCTCTTTCCCATAGGAGACAATACTGGTGCGGTTTCCTCTAGCTTTTGTTCTACATGTTTGCCAAACCTAGTTTTCAAGACCCCACGTGGAGAGGTGATTAATTACTTCTGAGAGCTGTGTAGCTTCTTTATGGGAAAACAAAACGAATCTCTTAAGCTGCATCAGTCCCTCTTCAAGCCTGGTGTTTTGGAAAATTTTCGGAAAGCTTAGGCTTAGTCTGAAGTTGTGGGATTTTTTCACCCCCACTTCTCAGCTAGCATAGTCATTGTCTAGACCAAAAAAAAAAAGGAAAGAAAATTTAGTCTATCACCTACCTTTGGCTTTGTTGAAGATCTATAAGTATAAAAAGCTTGATCTCCCTTGGGCAGGCTTATTGTCTGTAACTGTGGTTGAGGTTGGAATGTGTACACTCAGGAATGTGAACTGAGTGTGTAGGATATGGCTTTGGAAAGGATTTATCCATCTTTCCATTCAGTTCTTTGTTCAGATTTCTGTTACAATTGTTCAAAGACTTGAACCACATATGTTCTCTGTGCCGTAGTATCCTCATCTGTAAAATGAGGATGATGAGAGATCTCACCTCTAGGAAATTCTCAGAGGTAGGCATTGTTGCCCCTATTTTTCCTATAAGAAAAACAAAGACATAAAAGAAGATTAAGTAACTAGCTGGGATGAGGCTGAGCAGGGGTTCTAACCAAAATCCACTTGTTAACTATATTTCTATGGCTTCCTCCTATTATCATGACTTATGGAAGAAGCGCCAGTAATTTCTGCTTCTGAAGTTTTCCCTTAGGGACCTATTTTTGTTGTTATGTGTGTTCTTCAGCATAGAATAGCCCAGAGCCAAGCGCACCTACTCGGAAGAATGATTCTAATACTAGATGGGAAATTATAAGCAATTGGAGAGACTCTTTCAGCCGGAACTTTGACTTTCTGCAGGAACTAGTCCTGTTTTCTTTGCAAGTCCCCTACCCATCACCCCCGCTATCCCTGCCCCCTACTCCTCCTGCCCCCATCGTGGGCTGGGCCAGACAGGAAGCCCCTCTGGCTGGTGTCTGAACTTTAGCTTTCTCAGTAGTGCAGAGGGATTATTGGGATATAACTAACAAAGGTCCATGCCAGCTGTGTCTTCTTCCCTACCCCAGCATCCGTCTGGGAGCTGTGTAAGCCCAGCTAATAACCCTTTGGAAATTCTGAAAGATGTACATTTCTCTCTAGAAGGGGTTCGAAACTAGAAATTGTGAGTTACTCACTCTGAATTCAGGATTTCCTTCCTCATCAGCTATTAATCACATCTTTAAAATATTGCTTTCCCCTGCCCTCTGGGTGATTTGTGTTTTCTTAGCTTTTCAAAACTTGCTCTTTTTTTTTTTTTTTTTAATGAAATCAGGGAGCTGAGGAGGAGGGCGGGTGTGCTCACGGCCTCTTGCTTTCCCCAGGCTTCGTGGAGCTCAGCCTGTACGACCAAGTGCGGCTCTTGGAGAGCTGCTGGTTGGAGGTGCTCATGGTGGGGCTGATGTGGCGCTCCATCGACCACCCTGGCAAGCTCATCTTTGCTCCAGACCTCATTCTGGACAGGTGAGACACAAATTCCTTATATTTTTTCTCCAACTTGAATGACGTGACAGGTGAAGTGAGAATAGAGTCCTGAGTTCTGCAAAGAAAACCTCACTCCTGAAAGGGCAGGTAGGAGGAGAAGGTTGTGAGCTCCTTCACTGGGTCAAGAACCTGAGAAAGGAGAGCATGAGTGCTTGGTGTTACAAAAAATCCATTTTTGGGTTTTAAGTGGTCCTGCTGTTCTTTCCACTTGTAGGGGCCATTTACATCTCCAGCTATCTGGACAGGTGATAAAATTCTTATAAATCTACCAAATTTATTTTTGCATGCTTTAACTCACTCTAACTACACATATTAAGTAGCATTTTGGGCAAAGTGGTGGAAGGAGTGGTTGTTAAAACCAGATGAAAGTTGATGGAAACTGGGGAATGATAATGTTAATGCTATAATTTGGTTGCATTTCGTTTTCTTTTGAAAATGGTGTTTAAAAGAAACCACTTTTTAATTGACTTAGTGAACTATACATGGAGGGAAAGCTGGAAGGTACAGCAACACTGAGGCTTTTTAGTAGGAAATGTGGAGCACTTTCTTGGTGTTGTATTTGAACAGTTCGAAAATCTCCATGGAAATTGATTTTTGTCTTCCTTGTATTGAAAAAGTGCTAGTGTTGAGTGTTCAGTCCCTTTGGACCCTAAGCCTGGAGGGAATAAGAAGGATCTGCCCCCAGCTCTTGGCACTATCTCTTTAGATCTTCAGAAGCTCCCCATGCACACCTTACTCAGATGAAAGGTAATAGCCAGGGTGTTAGCAACGATTCCTCCTGTTGTCGGGGCTGATGGCCTTGACAAAGCGTGCTGTTCTACGTGACAGAGGTGTTTTGGTGGAGACCAGGGCCTTTGGGAGGAGCTGGAGCGTGGAGTATAGCTCTAGCAGGATCAAGCCCAGAGGGAGGTTCTGGAAGCCCAGACCCTTTGGTAGCAGTCAAAATAGCTAACTCATTGGCCTGTATGTGCCAGGCACCATCTTAAGCACTAATGTCTTAGGTCATTACATCGTCACAGTAGCCCTTTTTGGGTGAGCACCATTATTATCCCTTTGCTTCAGATATGGAAGTGGGAGGTTAGGTAAATCGCCTGCAATTACGGTGACGGAGCTGGGCACAGGCTGTGAAGTTCACCCTCTTACCAACAACAGTGCACGCCTCTCAGCAGGATAGAGAACTGGATGAGGAAAGAGGAGAAGGCCAAAGGCAAAGTAACTTTCTGCCTTATTCTTTTATCTTAGAACATCTCTATTTTGCTCTCTGGCCATTTCAGAAAACCTATTCCTCCAGCTGTCATTTCAGGGTACCATGTTGCAAGGCTGGCTGAAAGGTCAAGCACCCAGGCACACCATCACTGTCATTCATTCCTTCATTCAATATGTTCCATTTGGAATTTAGATAAAGGTGCGTGTACACACACACGTGAATATACACACATAATTCCCTAGAAGTTAGTGCTAGGAAGAAGTTCTATCCTTTGGTGAACTAACACATTTGTAGACTTTGGGACTGCGTTTGCTTCTTTGTGTTGATTTCTAACGTGTTGCCACATTTAGTGTTTTCAGTGACTGTTTCATTCCTGGTTTTTAGTACATCAAACTCGCCTCTTTGCGTGGGTTCAACGCCTATATGTAAATAGGTTACTGGAAGTTGACACAAATCCCTGATAAACTTTAGGCCTACCTGTTGGTTAAGTAATAGAAGAAAAAGAAGTAATTTTTCTTATATATTTATTTTAATTAGACTCACATTAGAAGAGAAGAATTGATAGAAATTGTGTGTATTTGAGTGTAGAAGAAGAGTTCTTAGGAATTGTAAATGTATTCACATTGAACAGGCATTTTTCTTTGAGTGTCTACTAGTGGTTATTTTTTATTGCAGTCCCTACTTGTTTTGAGCACTCTGTAAAGTCTAGAATTTCAAGTCTCAGATTCTTAGTACATCTCTTATATATACAGCATAAATATATTTTAGTGTAATGGATATACATCTGGAGGAGTTGCTTATTCAAGCATGTTTAAAAATTTTTGACAATTCTAAAAGTCGAATTATTTACCATAAGGGAGTTCTAATGGGAATCTTTTCTGCAATGTGAATAAAACTTTTTTACACTACTTGAAAGTCACTGTCTTTTGGTGGATTGTCCTGTCAGAGTTCCTTTATGTGGTAGTATGACCATGTAAGCAGTGAATGCAACTAAATTAGCCTATTTATTTGTGGAGACTGAGACTGTAATTTCTGTTTCCCTTTATTCTTGTTGAGGCTTCTTCAGCGAAGAAACTTGAACCTACTGAGGATGAGAGGGAAATCCAGGTATCTCAGCTCATTTCTAATAAGGTAGCTCTTTAGGTAATCACTAGAATCCCAGTTCACATGAAGGTCTACCAGAGAATTTGAACTTCTACTTATTTGAGAAATCATATATGCTAAGACATTATGTGTCCTTAACATCAGTGGAAAATTGTCACATGTTATTAAAAAGTCAGAGGAAGTGGATGTTTATGGAGTTCTGTGGACTGAGAAGTGTAAATGTGCTGAGTTTTCATTCATGTTAGATATTTTTTATATTGAATTTTCTTCAAGAGACCCACAGAATTTTCACTTCTAAATTTTTATTTCCTGTTTGTACTCAGATCATTTCACCTTAGTTGAATATTAAAGTCCTTCCTATGTGTCTCCCAGCCCCATTGCCTCTCACACAGGTAGACAAGCTGTGGGCCATTAGCCACACGTGCGCTGTCGGTACAAAGCAGTGAACCCCAAAGGGAAGCCTGCTCTTTCAAGATGTCCTTGGTATCAAATGGAATATTTTTCTTTTGTAAAAGGTGGTTATCAAATAATAGGCTGCTTGAAACTACTACTCTTATTTTTATTTAGCACTGGCTTATGGGTAAATAGGCTTCCCTGGTAGCTCAGCTGGTAAGGAATTTGCCTGCAATGCAGGAGACCCTGATTCAATTCCTGAGTCAGGAAGATACCCTGGAGAAAGGAACGGCTACCCACTCCAGTATTCTGGCCTGGAGAATTCCATGGACTATATAGTCCATGGGGTCGCAAAGAGTTGGACACGAGTGAGTGACTTTCAGTTTTTCACTTTCACTGTGGATAAATGGGGTGTAAAAGTAAATTTCCAGAGTAGTTTTGTTTGATATATTGTTTTAATATTTTAATATCCAACTCATATACCTACTAGATTGACAAATCATATACCCAATTGATTGGATTCAAATCTTTTAAACCTGTCCTAGTATCTTACTCATAAATCAGTGTCAATCCATAGTTACTTACAAAGTAAATGAAATAGGTCTTGTTGATATTTTAAAGTCCTTCCTCACTATTCTGTATAATTCATCTTAAAGCAGAACTTTAATTTGAGTGTCCTTTATAAAGTAAAGGCTTCCCTGATAGCTCTTTGGGTAAAGAATCTGTCTGCAATGCAGGAGACCCTGGTTCCATTCTTGGGTCAGGAAGATCTGCTGGAGAAGGAATAGGCTACCTACTCCAGTATTCTTGGGCTTCCCTGTGACTCAGTTGGTAAAGAATCCACCTGTAATGCAGGAGACCTGGATTCAATCCCTGGGTTGGGAAGATCCCCTGGAGAAGGGAAAGGCCATCCATTCCAGTATTCTGGGCTGGAGAATTCCATGGACTATATAGTCCATGGGGTCGCAAAGAGAGACTGTCACTTTATAAAGTATTTTACCTTAGTGCCTCTATGTTTCTCATATTTCTTTTCTAAAAATTAGTTTGGTTTCTACAGCCTGTGAAGTGAATAAAAATATTCTAACCTTGCCCACCCCACACCCTCCAAATGAGATGGTTGGCTATCACACTTGCTGGAGAAAGCAATCAGACCTAGTTCTTTACAATGGGTTTAGAAATTCTCTTTTTCCATGATGTACGTATGTTCTGATTTTTGTGAGTTGCAGCATTCATCAGGGCTTAAGAAACCATGTAATATAAGTTCTCCCTACATTTTGAAAATATGGACTTACTCTTAAAATACTCTGTACTTTAAGAGGAAACAGTGCTAACTTCAGTATTTAGGGATGTGTTCTAGGCTCAGGTGACAGCTTCTGCAAAATAGGATTAATTTCAAAGGAGTCCTCTTACACTACTTGGGGAATTGGATGTGTATGTGTGTGCGCATGTGTGCCTATGACTTCTCCTCTGAATCTCACAAAAGAGTAAAGAGCCAAACTACTAAACTGTCAGTGCAGGACTTGTTGGACTTTTTGTTTTGGGCCCCAGAGATATTTTAAAGCTAACTTTTCTCAGTATCAAATGTCCTTAAACCCATCATTTACAATTTCCAGTAACTCATTGTCCTAGGCAAAGTGATTTGGTGATTGGCTTGAGGGGCATTCAGTAAAGAAGTATTCCTTGTACCTCTGCTGTGCTCAGGGCATGCGTGTCCTTACTGGACAGTTGGAGCAAGCTGCCTGGGAAAGGCCAGAGCAGGAGAGGTGGGTGGGGGGCATGTGGAGGGCTGGGGTTTCCTATAGGTTTTGGCACCTTTGGCTCTGATTCTCAAAGAGGCCTTTCCCTTACAAGTGACTTCTAAGGGGCATGATATTTTATCATTTAAACTGTACACTTTCAAAAATTCTAGGTTGGTTTCTGAAGATACCACGCTCGTTTGCCAAAGTGTGCAGTTTGCATACTTGTCACTTTGTATAGTGAGTTTGCAGGAATGTGAATGCTGTGGCCTGCAGGATACTGGTGAGTGGCCACAAGAGCCAAATAGGAAAGGCTTTACCAGGGTTGGGGGTACCCACTGGTGTTAGTTCACTGAACTCTACAGAGGCCCTTTCTCCAAACACCACCATCACTGGAAATGTCCTGGGTTGGGATTGGAGGAAGGAGAAAGGGACTAGCCAGTTCTTTGAAGTTCTCAGGTCCCCTTCAGGGGCTGCTGCAGAGACTGAAAATGAAACTTTCATGATTCGTTTTTACCATAGCTACCCTTTGCTGTGTGCTGCAGGCTTTTAGAAGCAAATGAAACTCTCATGAAAAAATCATCTAACTGCTTGCTTGTCAAGGACTTACGATAGCTCTATGACTAATGATAATGCACGTTTTGGGGGGGCAGTGAGGTGGAATAATATGTGTCTGGCTGGAGTGAAGTGAAGCTGGTATTTTCTAGATGCAGTTCAAGTAATTTACTTCAAAAGTATGCTTATACAGTTCATTTCCATAGGAGGGCTCAAAAGAATTTTGATTATATAGTCCAATGTTTGTCTAAAGCTTTTGTTTAAAAATAATCTTTGGCAAGTCAAAATTACCACGTCTCCACTTCTGCCTTCTTTTCCTGATTCTGATCTATCTTCTATAATTTTGATTTCTTTGTATGTCATAGTAGCTTTTTTTCAAACTACATTTAAATGTCTGTTCATTGCCCCACCAGTTTCTAACTGACCACCAGGATGTGAGAGTTAAGCTCTAGATATAAAGCGTTATTTCTTTTTGAAATATTTGCTTCTGTAATGTTCAGTCTTTTCTCACTAATAGTTTGGAGTCATCTGATGAGAACATGAACTGTCTCTTTTTAGTAAAATATGTCATATTTTGAGGGCTGGCTGGTTGGCTGAAATAGTTTAGATCGAAAATAGTAAACAAAAAATGGTATTCCTTTAAGAAAACATTTTGGTGAACAGGTAGAAGGAAAATGTACTTCCAGTGCACACTATTGCCTAAGTAGTGTTTATTCAAATATTTGGTTCAGAGACTTACAGGAAATGCCCTGTCTTCTTTATATCAAAATTATTCTGGTAATTTCATATTTCTGGGTGTGCTCTCATTACTACCTTGATATAGTTAAAGGGTGTACCAGATGAAATTTGAGATTAAAAGGAAAATACTCCTTACTTTTGCGGGTTATCTGAAGCTGTATGTTTCTTACATTTCCAAATGGACTGTTGCAGGGATGAAGGGAAATGTGTTGAAGGAATTCTGGAAATCTTTGACATGCTCCTGGCAACGACCTCAAGGTTTCGTGAGTTAAAACTCCAACACAAAGAATATCTCTGCGTCAAGGCCATGATCCTGCTCAACTCCAGTGAGTAACCACACAGCTGGGCCATGTTTTATGGGGAGAGATGCTGTTTCTAGAGTCGGCGTGGTGTAGAGGAGTACAGAATTACTTATTTTGTTTAACAAGGGGAAAATGGCTTTCTTTCTGGCTTCTGTTTCATTTATAGGGATTTAAACTGTACTAACTTTTGGTAATTTGAATATAAATTATTCACTAGGTGAATTACTGGTGGTAATTTAAAAAGTAGCTCAAGCCACTCCACAGGAAAAGGAAAAAATGAACTTTAAAATGTTTACCTTGCATCGTTTTGTGTTTTTTTGACATTCTAATTTATTTTATTGTGGTGTAACTGACACATTGGGCTTCCCAGGTGACTCAGTGGCAAAGAATCTGCCTGCCGATGCAGGAGACTCAGGTTTGATGCATGGGTCGAGAAGACCCCCTGGAGTAGGAAATGGCAACTCCAATATTTTTTTTTTAAGTAAAGTTGCTTCAGTATTCTTGCCTCAGAAATTCCACGGACAGAGGAGCCTGGCGGGCTGCAGTCCATGGGGTCACAAAGAGTCAGACAGAACTTAGTGACTGAGCACCCACACAATTGACATAACATGGTATTATTTAACATACAGCACAAATGATTTGAATTTGTGTAATTGAGAGATCACATTAAGTGTGTATGTCAATTCCAATCTCCCGATTTATCCACCTCCCCCGATAAGTTTGTTTTCTATATCTGTGACTCTGTTTCCATTTTGAATTAATAAGTTCATTTGTATCATTTTTTAAGATTTCACATATAAGCAATATAATATTTGTCTTTGTCTGACTTACTTTACTTAGTATGATAATCTCAAGGTCCATCCATGTGGTTGTAAATGGTGTTATTTCACTCTTTTTAATGACTAATATTCTGTTGTATATATGTACCACTTCTTCTTTATCTAGTCATCTGTAGATAGACATTTAGGTTGTTTCCATGTCTTGACTGTTGTAAATAATGCTGCAGTGAACATTGGGGTTGCATGTGGCTGTTTGAATTATGGTTTTCTACAGATGTATGCCCAGGAGTGGAGTTACTGGATCATACTGTAGTTCTATTTTTATTTTTTAATGAACCTCTGTACTGTTCTCCAGTACAGATGCTATACCAATTTATATTTGCAGCAACAGTGTAGGAGAGTTTACTTTTCTCCACACTCTGTCCAGCATTTATTATTTGTAGACGTTTTGATGATGGCCTTTCTGACTAGTGTGAGGTGATACTTCGTTGTAGTTTTGATTTGGATTTCTCTGATAATTAGTGATGATGAGCATCTTTTCATGTGCTTTCTGGCCATCTGCATGTCTTCTTTGGAGAAATGTCTTTTAATATCTTCTGTTCATTTTTCAGTTGGCTGTTTGTTTTTCTTTGATATTGAGCTTTGTGAGCTGCTTCTATAGCTTGGAGATTAATCCCTTGGTGGTTGCTTCATTTGCAAATATTTTCTCCCATTCTGTGAGTTGTCTTTTTGTTTATGGTTTCCTTTGATGTGCAGAAGCTTTTAGGTTTAATTTGGCCCAAATTAAGTAAACTAATTTATTTTTGCTTTTATTTTCATTACTCCAGGAGGTGAATCAAAAAAGATATTGCTGGGATTTGTGTCAGAGTGTTCTGCTTAGGGCTTTCCAGGTGGCGCTAGTGGTAAAGAACTCATCTGCAATTCAGGAGACATAAGAGACGCAGGTTCGATCCCTGTGTCGGGAAGATCCCCTGGAGAAAGGCATGCCAATCCACTTCAGTATTCTTGCCTGGAGAGTCCCATGGAACAGAGGAGCCTGGTGGGCTGCAGTCCATAGGTCACAAAGAGTCGGATATGACAGCATGAAAGCATGTGTTCTGCTTAGGTTTTCCTCCAAGAGTTTTATGGTGTCTGGCCTTACATTTAGGTATTTGTTCCATTTCAAATTTATTTTTGTGCATGGTGTTAAAAAGTGTCCTAATTTCATTTTTTTACATGTAGCTGTCCAGTTTTCCCAGCACCACTTATTGAAGATACTGTCTTTTCTCCATTGTATTTTCTTGCCTCCTTTGTCATAGATTAGTTGACCATAAGTCTCTCAGTTTATTTCTGGGCTTTCTATCTTGTTTCATTGATCTACATTTCTGTTTTTGTGATAATACCATCCTATTTGATTACTGTGGCTTTGTAGTATTGTTTGAGGTCAAGGAGTCTGATTCCTCTAGCTTTGTTTTGCTTTCTCAGGATTTCTTTGGTTATTCAGGGTGTTTTGTGTTTCTGTATACATTTTAGAATTTTTTTGTTCCAGTTCTGTGAAAAATGTCATTGGTTATTTGATAGGGATTACCTTGGGTCATTTTGACAGTATTGATTCTTACGATAAAGAATCCTTCCATATGGATAGTTGTGCCATGCTTAGTTGCTCAGTTGTGTCCGACTCTTTACAACCCTATGGACTGTAGATTGCCAGGCTTTTCTGTCCATGGGGAGTCTCCAGGAAAGAATACTGTAATGGGTTGCCATGCCCTTCTCCAGGGGATCTTCCCAACCCAGGGTTAGAACCCAGGTCTCCTGCATTTTAAGTGGATTCTTTACCATCTGAGCCACCAGGGAAGCCCATGAATACTGGAGAGGGTACCCAATCCCTTCTCCAGGGGATCTTCCTGACCCAGGAATCAAACTGGGGTCTCCTGCATTGCAGACAGAGTCTCTGCTGCTGAGCTACCAGGGAATCTCTATGGATAGTTACTTTCATAAAATAAAAAAAATTTTTTTGGAAAATACTAAGCCCCAGTGTTTTATTGTTACATTCAGTTGATTTAAAATTATTCTGTCAGTTACTGTAAGAGTTTCCAAATGCTTACCCTCAATTTTTACTTCTCTCTGTGTGTCCTGGTAACAGGTCATGCTTTAAGTAACTCTAGTATTGAGTCTGGAGATAACTGGGAGATAACTGGATCATGGTACAGGGTGAGGTGAGGAAGTTAGGTCTTGAAGGAGTGGAGAAGGGGGATGAAGAAGGAATTTGAAGGTCATGTGAAGCTCAGAGATCCTGAAGACAACTTTGGGTACTTCCTTGTTGGGTCTCAATCTGGCCTTATAAGACAAGACATTTCCCCTGCACCCAATGCACTCTCTATGCTATATCTAGAAAACAAACATTTGTGAGTAGAAATAGTAAATCGTTGGACAAGTGAAAATTGTAGGGGAAATCAAGAAGACTGGTAAATGTTTTGGGGGCTTTTATCACCTTCTTGACATTGACTGTTACCATTTACCTTCTATAGAATAATTTGAGGACACAGCTTACATCAGCGATTAAGTTGATGTACATATAGGTAATGACCAGGTGGGATGTTTGAAACTGCTTGTGGAAAGAAATCAGCTTTTTCAGATCTTGTCTTTGAATCTACCTACCTACATTATCTCAAATGTTTCCTGTTGTTTGTCTCTGTTAAAGGGAAGATTTCCCTGTAAAGTTCATTTGTACCTTGGCACAAGAGGATTATCAAATGCCAAATTATGGGACTTCTCTCACTTGCAGAAATAACTTAAGACTCTTTTCTGTGTAGCAGAGTGCTCCTTGGAAAGCAGTTGCTTCTTGTTAGAACACTTTGATGTGTCAAGGCTTCTGTTCGGTGAGGCTCCTTACAGACATTTTAGCCTCTGAGACATCATATTGTGTTGTTAGGAAGCTAGAAGCATCATCTGTGCAAATGGGAAAGATTAAGGCTGCGGCGTTCCTCCTGCAGCATCTCACAGAGCTGCCATGTGGAAGGCATTACAGAGGGTGCGGCAGGCATGTGATTAATTATCACTCAGGGTGTAAATGGGTAGAATTTGTTTACAGTAAGCCCAAATTTAAGAAATCTTCTTTTAAAAAGTTTTTTTGGCCTGGTGGTCAAAACAGTTTTCAAAGTGAATATATTCTTTCTTTTTTTTTTTAAGCTGTGCCACGTGGCATGTGGGATCTTTGTTTCCTGATCAGGGATCAAACCTGTGTCTCCTACAGGGGAAGCACAGAGTCTAACCTCTGGATCATCAGGGAAGTCCCCAAAGTGAATTTATGCTGTTCAGCATTGCTGTTTGGAAAACAGGGTTCTCATTCTATTGGAAAATTTCCACTGTTAGGAGAGGTCTTTTCTCTGCTAGATTTTAAGCATTTCAAGTTACAGGCTATTTTTTCTTTTGATTATTTATAACACTAACTTGAAAATAAATACAAGGACAGAATCCACTTAGGCACCTTAAATTTAAGAAATCCTACAGAATATATAAAACAGACACAGGACATTGGACCACAGGCCACAAAGGACAGTGATTCCGAAGAGAGGAGACAGTAAATGAGTCCTTTGAGCGACCAGTTTACTGCCTGGAGCCAGTTTCCAGGTTGTAACACAGGGAGAAGTAACCTAAGTGAATACCAGGGATCTTCCTGAACTGAGGGCATAGAGTTGTGAGTTTGGGGAGGCTAAGGCAATTAGCTCAGTTTTCCATTCCAATCTCAAAGAAAGCAAATGCCAAAGAATGCTCAAACTACTGCACAATAGCACTCATCTCACACGCTAGTAAAGTAATGCTCAAAATTCTCCAAGCCAGGCTTCAGCAATACAAAAGGCAGAGGAACCAGAGATCAAACTGCCAACATTAGCTGGATCATTGAAAAAGTAAGAGAGTTCCAGAAAAACATCTATTTCTGCTTTATTGACTATGCCAAAGCCTTTGACTGTGTGGATCACAACAAACTGTGAAAAATTGTGAAGGAGATGGGAATGCCAGACCACCTGACCTGCCTCTTGAGAAACCTGTATGCAGGTCAGGAAGCAACAGTTAGAACTGGACATGGAACAACAGATTGGTTCCAAATAGGAAAAGGAGTATATCAAAGCTGTATATTGTCACCCTGCTTATTTAACTTATATGCAGAATACCTCATGAGAAATGCTGGGCTGGAAGAAGCACAAGCTGGAATCAAGATGCTGGGAGAAATATCGATAACCTCAGATATGCAGATAACACCACCCTTATGGCAGAAAGTGAAGAGGAACTAAAGAGCTTCTTGATGAAAGTGAAAGAGGAGAGTGAAAAAGTTGGCTTAAAGCTCAACATTCAGAAAACTAAGATCATGGCATCTGGTCCCATCACTTCAATGCAAATAGATAGGGAAACAGTGGCTGACTTTATATTTCTGGGCTCCAGAATCACTGCAGATGGTGATTGCCACCGTGAAATTAAAAAACACTTACTCCTTGGAAGGAAAGTTATGACCAACCTAGACAACATATTGAAAAGCAGAGACATTACTTTGTCAACAAAGGTCCATCTAGTCAAGGCTATGGTTTTTCCAGTAGTCATGTATGGATGTGAGTTGGACTATAAAGAAAGCTGAGCACCGAAGAATTGATTGTTTTGAACTGTGGTGCTGGAGAAGACTCTTGAGAGTCCCTTGAACTGTGAGGAGATTCAACCACTCCATCCTAAAGGAGATCAATTCTAGGTGTTCATTGGAAGGACTGATGTTGAAGCTGAAACTCTAATACTTGGCCACCTGATGCGAAGAGCTGACTCATTGGAAAAGACCCTGATGCTGGGAAAGATTGAGGGCAGGAGGAGAAGGGGACAACAGAGGACAAGATGGTTGGATGGCATCACCGACTCAATGGACATGGGTTTGGGTAGACTCCGGGAGTTGGTGATGGACAGGGAGGCCTGGCGTGCTGCAGTCCATGGGGTCACAAAGAGTCGGACATGACTGAGCAACTGAACTGAACTGAAGGCAGCTAGGATTTGCAGCGGAGAGTACTGGGGTGGAAAGAGCTGGCCAGAGAAGCTTTTGAGATCTGCAGAGGGCTCCCTTCAAGTCTTCAGCTGAATATCAATTTCATGCTTATTATGATAATAACTAAGGACAGGGAAAAAATCATCAGAAAGAAGGAGGCAGAACAACTCCTGGAAGTTCACACAGGGCTGGGAATATTTCATGTTCTCACCAGCCACAGGGAAAAACCTTGAGTTCCACTGGATGTTGGCTGTGGTACTCAGAAGGTGGTGTTTCAGTAGTGAGGTCACACGAGCCCTAGGATAAAGGCTGCTCTGGTCCTACCAAATGAAACTAAAAGCAGGTCTGAAGCATTAAACTATTGCCAGGTAACTTAATTGCACTCAAGAATAAGGCTCAAGACAATTTAAAGGAATAGAAGAATATACAACACCTAACAGGCTAAATCAATCAAATGTTGGCAGGCATGCAAAGAAGCAGAAAATATGACCTAAAATGAGGGAAATGACAGTAACTGGAAAAGATGCCAGATGATGCAGATGATAAAATTGGTCAACAAAGACATTAAGACAATTAGTATAACTATATTCCTTATTTCTGAGGAGTACTAGAGAGGAAAAAGCTGGCCAGAGAGGCTTTCAGGATCTGCAGAGGGTCCCCTTCAGGCCTGCATCTGAACATCAGTTTTGTGCTTATTACAATACTAACCAAGGACAGGGCAAGAATCACCAGAAAGAGGAAAGCATGAACAGGTTAAAAGAGACACAGAAAATATGAAACACACTGAAACTGAATTTCTAAATGTGAAAAGTATGTTTAGATTGATTTACTTCCTGGGAAGATCCCCTGAAGAAGGGAAAGGCTACCCACTCTAGTATTCTGGCCTGGAGAATTCTATGGACTGTATAGTCCATGGGGTCACAAAGAGTCGGAAAGGACTGAGCGACTTTCACTTTCACATCCGATGAGGCATAGCAGAAGAAAACAGTAGTGGATGTTAAGCGATAGCAATAGAAACTATCAAAAAAGAATGGAAAGAAGAAAAGTTTTAAAAAATGAACTGATTGTTAGGAAGCTATGGGAAAACTATAGTAATTAATATACATGAATTTGGAGTCCCTGGAAGCAGAGGGGTAAAAGAATACTTGAAGAAACCAGTGGTTGAAGTTTTTCCAAATTTAATGAAAATTATAAACACTAAAGGAAAATCAATTGGAAAGACTGATGCTGAAGTTGAAGCTCCAGTACTTTGGCCACTTGATGCAAAGAGCCGACTCATTGGAAAAGACCCTGAGGCTTGGAAAGATTGAAGGCAAAAGGAGAAGAGGGCAGCAGACGATGAGATGGTTAGATAGCATCACTGACTCAATGGACATGAATTTGAGCAAACTCGGGGAGACAGTGAAGGACAGGGAAGCCAGGTGTGCTGCAGTCCATGGGAGCACAAAGAGTTGGACATGACTTAGTGACTGAACAACAGCAATAGACACACAAATCCAAGAAGCTTGATGTATCCCAAGAATAGGAAACATGAAGAAGACCACACTAAGGCACATCATTTTAAGTTGCTTAAAATCAGTGATAAAAGAAACTTAAAAGCAGCTAGAAAATAAAGATATTACATACAGAGGAACAAAGAGGAGGATGACAGCAAATTTCTGTTCTGATACAAGTGAAGGGGACAAGGGAGCAGCGTTTTCAAAGTACTTTTAGAAAAAAATTGTTAAAGTAGAATTCCTTTTAGTACACATGCTGCCAAAGTGAGCACAATGAAAATGCCTTTCAAAAAATGAAGGTAATGGTTAAGACTGTCTTCCAGTGCAGGGAGTATGGGTTTAATCCCCGGTCAGGCAGCTAAGATACCACATGCTTCACACCAAAAAACCAAAACATAAAAATGGAAGAAATATTGTAACAAATGTTATACAAACTTTAAAAATGGTCCACATCAAAAGAAAGATCTAAAAAAGATGAAGGCAAAATAACAACTAAAAATAAATAAAAATATTTTCAGGGGGAGGGAGGAGGGAAGGGGGTTCCGGAGGGGAAGCATATGTAAACCCATGGTGATATCATGACAATGTATGGCAAAAACAATAAAAAAAAAATATTTTCAGACATGCAAAAACTCAAAGTATTTACCACTCGCACTATATTAGTGGAAGTCTTTCAAGCGGAGGAAAATGATACCAGATGTAAATATGAATCCACACAAAGGGATAAAGAGGTCGTGTAGATGATAAGTGTGGGTAAATATAATGAGTTTATCTTATTATTTAAGACTCTTTACTTTCATTTAAAAGATAATCTAATGTTTATAGCAAAAAAAAAAAGACATATAGTGTGGGTTTATATAGAAGTAAAACAGCTGACAAGACCACAAAGGCTGGGATAGAACAAATGGAAGTGTAGTGTGGTATAAGGTTTTTATTTTGCACGTAAGCACTATAGTAGTACTTAAAGATAAACTGTAGTAAGTTAAAATGTATATCACAAACCCAAATGCAACCATGAAAATAACAAAGAATTAGAGCTAATACCAACAATGGTGATAAAATGGAACCATAAAAATTAGCCAAAAAGAAGGAAAAAAAGCAGTATAAAGCATAGGTAGGACAAATAGAAAAAAATAAGATGGTAAATTCCTAATTAATTAATCCTAACAATAATTATATTAAACCTCAATTAAAAGGAAAACATTTTCAGATTGGATAAACAGCATAGCTGTTTGCTACTAACAAGAAGCTCATTTAAGGATATAAGTTAATGGTAAACGATGGGGAAAGATATTACATTCTAAGACTAATCAAGAGAAAGCTGGAGTGGCTATATTAATGTTAGAAAGTAAATTTTAGAGCAAAATTTCTAGGAATAAAGAAGTTCATTTCATAATGATAAATGAGTCAGTTTGTCAAGAAGATGTAAATACCCTGAACATTTATGCACCAAATAACAGAACCTCAAACATTAAGAAGTAAAATCTGATAAAACTGCAGGGAGGGGACTTCCTTGGTGGTCCAGTAGTTAAGAATCTGCCTTCCATTACAGGGGACACAGGTTTGATCCGTGGTCTGGGAACTAAAATTCTACATGCCATGGGACAGTTAAGCCCACCTAAAGAGCCCGTGTCCTACAGCTACTGAGCCTGCGCTTCACAACTGGAGAAGCCCCCACACTCCACTAGACCCAGTGCAGCCAAAATAATAAATAAAAATTAACTGCATCACAATTTAAAAAAAGCTACAGGGAGAAATGACAAATCATTTATTATAGTTGGATATTAATACCCCTTAATAATCGATAGAACAAGTAGACAGAAAATCAGCAAGTATAGAGAAGACTTGAATAACACTGCCAGCCAGCCAGCCAGCTTTACCTAATTGACATTTTAAGAGCACTCAACCCCCAAACAGCAGAAGACACGTTTTTTTGTAAGTGTTCATTGAATATTTACCAGGATAGACCATATTCTGAACCATTAAACAAATCTGAATATATTTGAAAGAATTTAACTCATATAAAATATTTTCTTTGACACTATGGAACTAAATTAGAAATTGATATTAGATCTTGGAAAATTTCCAAACATTTGGAACCAAATAACATATATCTAAATAATCTGTAGATCACAGGAAAAATAACCAAAATTAGCATTTTGAACTAACTGAAAATAAAAGTAGAACACAGCCAAATTTGGGGGTTGCAACTTAACAGTTGAGGGAAATTTTTAGCACTCAAGGCTCATATTCCAATAAAAGGAACCTCTCAAAATTTTTGTTTCCTGAGGTAAGCTTATACTGCTATTAACTTCCTTTTTAGAATTGCTTTTGTGGCATCCCATAGATTTCAAATCATGTGTTTCCATTTTCATTTGTCTCCAGGTATATTTTTATTTCCTCTTTGATTTCTTCAGTGACCCATTGATTTTTTAGTAGTAACTGTTTAGACTCCATGTGTTTGTGTTTTTTGCAATTTTTTTTCTTGTTGATTTCTAGTCTCAGAATGTTATAGCCAAAAGATGTTTGATATAATTTGAATTTGATCAAGTTTATTAAGACTTGTTTTCTGGCCTAGCCTAGAACATCCTGGAGAATGTTCTATGTGTACTTGAAGAGAATGTGTATTTTGGTATTTATGTACACCAGTGTTCACTGAGGGCTTACCCAGTGGCTCAGACGTAAAGAATCCACCTGCAATGAAGGAGACATGGCTTCAATCCCTGGGGGGAAGATCCCCTGGAGAAAGAAATGGCAACCTATCCCAGTATTGTTGCCTGGGAAATCCCAGGGACAGAGGAATCTGGCATCCCAGGGACAGAGGAATCTGGCATGGGGTCTCAAAAGAGTCAGACACAGCTTAGTGACTAAACAAAACAAATGTTGACTGGAGCCTTATTTACAATAGCCAAGATAGCAAAGCAACTTAAGTGTCCATCAATAGGTGAGTGAATAATGTTATATATATTTGTCTGTGTGTGTATATATACACACACACAGAGTGGAATATTACTCATATAATAAAAATTGAAACCCTATCATTTGCAACAACATGGAAAGATCTAGAGGGCATTATACTAAGTGAAATAAATCAGAGAAAGAGAAATACTGTATGATCTTATATGTGGAATTTAAAAAGCAAAACACAAAAATAGACTAAATGAATACTGAGAACAAACAGGTGGTTGGTGGAGGCAAAAGAGCATGAAATAACATGTGAAAGGAATTAAGAGGTGTAAACCTGCAGTTATAAAAAAAAAAAGAAGCCATGGGGAAGCAATATATAACATTAGGAATACGGTCAATAATATTGTAATATCTTTGTATGGACACAGATGGTTATTCAGCTTATTGTGGTGATCATTTCATAATGTACACAAATGCCAAATTGCTATGCAGTACACTTGAACCTGACTTAGAATTGTGTGTCAACTATATTTCAATTAGAAATCAAGGTCTGAAGTGAAAGACTTCAGCTTTCTATTTTTTATTTTTATTTTTAAAAAATTTCTTTACATTATCGTGTTGGTTTTGCCATACATTGACATGAATCTGCCATGGGTATACTTATGTTCCCCTTCCAGAACCCCTCTCCCTCCTCCCTCCCGATTCCCTCTCTCTGGGTCATCCCGGTACACCAGCCCTGAGCATCAAACCTGGGCTGGTGATTGATTTCCCATATGATAATTAACATGTTTCAATGCCGTTCTCCCATATCATCCCACCCTTGCCCTCTCCCATAGAATCCAAAAGACTGTTCTATACATCTGTGTTTCTTTTGCTGTCTCGCATACAGGGTTCTCGTTACCATCTTTCTAAATTCCATATATATGCGTTAGTATACTGTATTTTTGTTTTTCCTTCTGGCTTATTTCACTCTGTATAATAGGCTCTAGTTCCGTCCACCTGAGTAGAACTGATTCAAATGAATTCTTTTTAATGGCTGAGTAATATTCCATTGTATATTTGCACCACAGCTTTCTTATCCGTTCGTCAGTTGATGGGCATCTTGGTTGCTTCCATGTCCTGGCTATTGTAAACAATGTGGTGATGAACATTGGGGTACATGTGTCTCTTTCAATTCTGGTTTCCTCGGTGTGTATGCCCAGCAGTGGGATTGCTGGGTCATATGGCAGTTCTATTTGCAGTTTTTTAAGGAATCTCCACACTGTTTTCCATAGTGGCTGTACTAGTTTGCATTCCCACCAACAGTGTAAGAGGGTTCCCCTTTCTCCACATCCTCTCCAGCATTTATTGCTTGTAGACTTTTGGATGGCAGCCATTCTGACTGGTGTAAAGTGGTACCTCATTGTGGTTTTGATTTGCATTTCTCTGATAATGAGTGATGTTGAGCATCTTTTCATGTGTTTGTTAGCCATAGCCATTTTTATGTCTTCTTTGGAGAAATGTCTGTTAAGTTCTTTGGCCCACTTTTTGATTGGGTCGTTTGTTTTTCTGGAATGGAGCTGCAGGAGTTGCTTGTATATTTTTGAGATTAATTGTTTGTCCGTTGCTTCGTTTGCTATTATTTTCTCCCATTCTGAAGGCTGCCTTTTCACCTTGCTTTTAGTTTCCTTTGTTGTGCAGAAGCTTTTAATTTTAATTAGGTCCCATTTGTTTATTCGTGCTTTTATTTCTGATATTCTGGGAGGTGGGTCATAGAGGATCCTGCTTTTGTTTATATCGGAGAGTGTTTTGCCTATGTTTTCCTCTAGGAGTTTTATAGTTTCTGGTCTTATGTTTAGATCTTTGATCCATTTTGAGTTTATTTTTGTGTATGGTGTTAGAAAGTGATCTAGTTTCATTCTTTTATAAGTGGCTGTCCAGTTTTCCCAGCACCACTTGTTAAAGAGATTGTCTTTTCTCCATTGTATATTCTTGCCTCCTTTGTCAAAGATAAGGTGTCCATAGATGTGTGGATTTATCTCTGGGCTTTCTATTTTGTTCCACTGATCTATATTTCTGTCTTTGTGCCAGTACCATACTGTCTTGATGACTGTGGCTTTGTAGTACAGCCTAAAGTCAGGTAGGTTGATTCCTCCAGTTCCATTCTTCTTTCTCAAGATTGCTTTGGCTATACGAGGTTTTTTGTATTTCCATACAAATTGTGAAATTATTTGTTCTAATTCTCTGAAAAAGACCTCTGGTAGCTTGATAGGAATTGCATTGAATCTATAGATTGCTCTGGGTAGTATACTCATTTTCACTATATTGATTCTTCCAATCCACGAACACGGCACATTTCTCCATCTGTTTGTGTCCTCTTTGATTTCTTTCATCAGTGTTTTATAGTTTTCTATATACAAGTCTTTTGTTTCTTTAGGTAGAAATATTCCTAAGTATTTTATTCTTTTTGTTTCGATGGTGAATGGAATTGTTTCCTTAATTTCTCTTTCTGTTTTCTCATTGTTAGTGTATAGGAATGCAAGGGATTTCTGTGTGTTGATTTTGTATCCTGCAACTTTACTGTATTCACTGATTAGCTCTAGTAATTTTCTGGTAGAGTCTTTAGGGTTTTCTATGTAGAGGATCATGTCATCTGCAAACAGTGAGAGTTTTACTTCTT